>PVKA01000246.1:9250-231712 GCA_004027165.1 Ctenomys sociabilis
GAGCCACAGAGGAAAGAGATTGAAGTTCTATAGTGTGCCTGGGGAGAGTCACATGAAGAGAAAACTTTCTCTCAAGCTCTCACAGAGAGCAAACTGGTCAAGCATTGGCCGTGACTCATCCACATGGATGACACAGACAAAGGAACTACAGAATAATGTACAGGACTACAAGATAAACCCTGAGAGGACTTCACTGACCTCATAGGAAATATAAAGTTCATGTGTTGGTATATAAGTCTTGATCTACCTAGGTCTTAACCATCCAGCAGAAAAGTATAAAAATGAAGTATACATCATGGGTCCAGAATATTAAGCTGAGCTGTAAATGGCTATGTGCAGCACGTTTTCTTTCCGAAGTTGTCTGTAGCCCTGTGGTGTTCCTGAAGGCCACCTGTGAGGCGGCTGCTTACTACAGGTTTGTCGTGATTGACACCTTAGTTGTAAAGTTCTTCCTGCCACTGGCCACCTACTTCATAGTAGGCAGTCATTACTCTTAATGTGAAAAAATTATTCATTTATATCTTAAGTGAAACTCATATAGAATCTATGCTTTGATTTATATATTATATTGGAATTGAATCTAAAAATATAAAATGTTATTTTATTTCAATTCCTGCGATTTAATCATACAGTTTTCAGCTATTCATTATTTTGAAAAACTCTAAGTAAAAATAAACAGGTTTGGGACTGGGGAGATAGCTCAGTAGAATAAGTGCTTGCCTGGCAAACACAAGGTCCTGAGTTTAATCTCCAGCACCACAGAAAAAGAAAAGATAAAACAGATTTTATTATATTACAAGTCTTATAAAATCTTTTCTATCACAGTTATCAAGATGCTACATGAAGATAATAAAATGTTTACTTTTTCTAGCCTAAGTGCTAGAATGCAAACACAAAAGATCATGTATTATATCATCTCCTTCATATGAAATATTTACAACAGGCAGTTTAATAAAGACAGACTACAGGGTAGTGTTTATTTAGGATGTGTGTAGAAAATGAGCTGACCCATAATAGGTAATGCTTTCATTTGAAGGCATCAAAAATATATTAAAATTGACGGTGGTGATGGTTATGGAATTCTCGGAATTCACTACAGAAGATTGAATAGTATACATGGAAGGGTACATGATATTGTGTATGAATTGTGTATCTGAATAAAGTTGAAAAAAAATAAAATATTTACTTTTTCACAAACTTACTTTAATAATTCATATCCTATTGCCCAGAACAGTAGTTTGGAGACACTGTTTTGTAGCAGGTTCTATCTGATTCTTCTGATATCTCCAGCACACCATGTTATTTCATGGTTATAGTTGGTTATTAGTGAAGGAATTCTGAGAACCACAGGCTTTCCTTTTTTGTTATCTTAGAACTATAATATATAATCTTCAATAGCTTTGTAAAAACATGTAGAAATAATGGCCTCTTGGAATTCTTTGATTTATAAATGCTTTGGGTTTTGAATGTGTGTTATCAGTTCTTTTTAGAGTACAGAGCATTAACTGATAGTAATTGATTGGTTTGGGTTCAAGGACTCTTCATGACCCTTAGTTTTCCACACTGTACGTTGGTACAGTTAAGTCGCTATGATAGGGATATGGACACAGAACAATGAAAAGGTACCTGCTTATTCTGCTGGATTCCAGCTGTAATACCCTTAAGGCTAATAGTTTTGAATCCAACTTGCTTAGAGATTGTTCTCAGAAAATATAAAATGTCCTTGAAAGTGACTAACAGCAACAAAGAAGTTATAGGATATGCTAGGTGAGTACAGTAACAGTGGTTGAACCTAATATTTCCAATTCAAGATTAATGGTTTAGTAATGTACTTTGAGACATTTATTATTGGTGTGGTATCTTCACTGACACAGTACCAACCCCATGCACACATATAAAGAGAATAAAAAGGACAGGGAGCCTGGATACCTCCCTGCAAACAGAAATGCTATTGACAAACACAAGTGCTGTAATTTAATAGTTATCAGATTCTTTTGACAAAGAGCCGTGGGATATTAATCCATAGGGAAGATGTTTTGTGTTTTCTCCACGTCCTCTGCCTTACTCAAGTGACCAGTAATGTTTCTGTCCTTGATCCATTCCACCATATCCTTCTGGCATCAGCACTCTGACTTGTTTTAATTATAGGCACATCCATGCATTAATGATGAAATTTGGTTCTTGCATCTCATTTCACATTTAATTTTGCATTTGGCGCAATATGTTGACACAGTTGGAAAAACGAGGGTTGTCTACCAGGCGGCATCTTAGCTCCTGGCTTGCTGCTTACCAGCTGTGTCGTGTTACCAAATCACTTAATTTCTCTTCACTTCCATTCTACAAAAGGAAAACAATAGTATGCCTGCTTGTCATGAGGATTCCGAGAGATAATATAGCAGTGTATAATAGCTGCTTAATAAAAGCTGGCTCCCACAAAGCCTTCCCTCACACCAACCCGAGGATAATTGAATTAAAATATTAATTTCAGTTTTTCAGCTGAAAGTTCTCCGATGGCTGTCATTGCTCACAGGATCAGTTTAAAGCAGTTTTTTAAGTTAATCAAGACTCTAGTAATGTAGTAATGAGCTTATTTGTGCTTTGATGCCAGTCATTCTCTTCATGCTTTGTAACTAGACCACGCTTCTGTCTGTGTTCCCTTCTGCTCCTAGGCCTTGCTTGCTCTGACTTGACCTTTCCTTCCTCCCCAGCAGCCTTCTCCTGCTAACCTTTACCCCACCTCAATCAGTGACTCTCTTTTGTGCTATTTCCCCGCATGATTTCATTTTGGTACAAACTATTCATTCGCATGCTCCTCCAAGACCACAAATAGTGTGCAAATTCTGCTTTCTTTATACTTTATATTCACAAGTACAGTGTAGTGCTCAATAAATCATTAGTTTATGTCTTTTCTCTTGCCTTATTTTTTCCTTTCCCTGTCAACCCAAAGAGAATGAAATGATTCATCATTATTTATTAATCCTACTAGATCCAGGCATATTTTAGTACTTTTGTGACTTGGAAAATAGCCTACTATTTTTAGTATCTGTTTAAAAGATAGATGTGTATAGATTGTAAAGAATTCATTGACAAGAATCAATCACATTTATGAAATCTGAAATTATATCTCTCTAGAATTAAATATAATTGAACTACAGATATTTAAGTCTGTCTGTTGCTTTGACATGATATTAATTCATTAACTCAACAAGAGTTCTGCTATTAGAGGGCCAGTCCAATAGCTCAGCTGACTAAAGTGCCTGCTTAGGCAGAGCACAGCGGCTGGGGTTTGATCCCCAGTGTGCTGTGCTGGCCCCACCCCAAGGGCGCACTGAGATGGCCATTGATTCTGGGCGTGGTGGCGCTCACTTGAAATCTCAGCACTTAGGAGGCTGAAAACAGGAGGATCACTATGAATCTGATCCACATAAGAGGTCCTGTAGACTCTGTCCTAAAATGCAAAATAATAATGATAATAAAATTTAAAAAGTTCTGCTATTAGAATATATGCTAATAACCATTGGCGTGAGAATTAATGAAAGGTGCACACCTGGCTTGTGGTTTAACTTTGGCTGTTGATTTGTAAATGCATAAGCAAGAAAAAGACATTTTAAAATCTCACCTTTCAATGGATGTGATGTGCAGGTTGCCGAGGAGAAGCTCGGATTCTTTAAAATTGAATTGACACTTGTGAAGACATAAAACTCCAGTGTAGCAGCGTCTTTAATTGTTACTTAAAAGCAGAGTGGTGAAGATGGCTCCCTTAGATGCTTGAGCTTGATTATGTAGGGAGAAAAACAGATAAATTTCAAAACCTAAGTTCAGCCAAACAGTTTGCACCGTTAGTTACTCCATAATTCATTCGACTATGTCTTTATATTTGTTCTAGAAAAGAAGCCAAATATCAACTGTGTCACTGACTGCATACAGGCAATGACAAAGTCTTAAAGGAAAAACAAAAATTCAACTTGCCCATGTGAAAAAGGCTTACAACTATTTTCAGAACTGTTTGGACCTCTTCAAAGTTCATGAGCTCCCAGCAACTGAGAGATTTATAATCGCTCCCTGTTATTCCTGTGAAGGATCATGTTGTGCATACGTAGGAATTCCCCTAGTCAGAACAGAAAGCCACTCTGTGTGCTACTTGAGACGTGAACTGCAAGCTCTCAGCCGCTTAGCTGTCTGTTACCTTTCCTGCTTATTAATTTTTGACAGGTTTTTGACAGAGCAGTTGCCTGAGAGGGTTAAGATGCGTTCTGCTAGCTTGGCATGTTTTACTTACTCATGTGCTCGCAAATAAACGGAGGTTGGTCTCTGTTAAGATGCGGGCCTATTCTCCAAAGGCATATATGCTGATAGCACTAATGATTTGCAATATTTAACAGTAAAACTGTTTTACTTGCAGTGACTCCAGGCTTTAAATTATAAATGGAATCATTTTATATCTTTTGGCATTAAGAGGAATACATGGGAATTGGTCCAGATTTCTCATTAATAATGTAACAAATAAATGTTTCAAAATAATGAGAGTTGATTTCTCTATTTAATCGGGAGTTGGAAAATACACTTTATTTACCAGATACCCATTTCTAAAATTCGTTTAAATTTAAATTGATTTGAAATAATCTAGACTTATTTTTAGTGGCCACCATATATCACGTATACATGTTTATATACATGATTTTGTTTGCATTTATCAAGTTTTGTTTATTGTTTTGGATAACTGAAAAACCTACCTATACTCCAGCAATACTAAGCCATTGTTCTTAATGTGATATTGCCCTAAATGCTGATTATTATATTTAACCTCAAATTTAGCTTTGCAGCAGGCTGCTACCTGAGCACTTCCAGTAAGTCTTAACTGTTCCTGATGTACAGTGAGTCGTACATAATTTTGGAAAGATGTCAAATTTACCAATGGAAAAAATTTCTTGACACAGATAATGTAAGATATATTTTTTTGTGATTAAAGTAGGTACAAAAATATGTCCAAAAATTGGAAGAATGAATCTGCTTTTGTTTTTTTTTTTAAATGTATTTAGTACAGGGTCTTCAGGGTCTCACTGTGTAGATCAGACTCCTATTGATCCTCCTATTTTCAGCCTCCCAACTGCTGGGATTACAGGCACATGGGACCATGCCCAGTCTCAAACGCCACCTCAGCACACCCCAGGGGCGGCGCTGGCATAGCTTGTGGTGCATGATATCAAACTCCAGCCCCTGTGCTCTGCCTAAGTAGGTGCTTTAATTTGCTGAGCTAACTGGCCAGCCTAAATCTGTATTTTTATAGCCAAACTTTCTTTTTTTAACAATCTTGACCCAGACTTCTTCAAGAACATTACTGACTATATTTATGGGGTTTTTAAAAATATTCTTAAAGGCAACTGAATTTATCATTTGATTGTTTTCCCCATCTACATGTAGACTTTAACTAGAGTGCATGATGGTATTCTGAGAAGAAGGAATATTAATGTGCCAAAGTTTAAATTGTAAACGGTGTGAATTGTCATGGCAAGTTGCCTTTTGGAACAATTTTGTGATTCTGTGTCTATAAATAGAGACTTCTGAAAATTACAAATCATGTAAAATTAAAAAGACAATGCTCAGTTTCTGCAGTGATTTGCTTGTTTTGTTTGCTATGATGAATACAAATCATAAAAAGAGACTGAATCTCAGACAATGAAGGAACAAGAATCTGGGTCCTCATTGGCCACATGCAATCAAGGCCCTGTTCAAGGTACAAGGAACTGTGGGATTTTAAAGCTGAAAGGAAACTTAGATTCGCCTGTTTTAGCTATGAAATGCCTGAGTCTAGAGAGACAGAATTGTGGACCGATGCTGATAGTGTCCTTGTATCACTTTACCTTATGATTTCCATTGCATCAGACTCGCTGCTGAAAGCCCTTGCTGTCATAACCTTAGAGATCCGCTGAGAAGCTGGCGTGATGAAGATTTGGTTAACTATTTTTCTATGTGATGAGGCTTTATAAATTTCAAGTGCAATTACAATAAAACCTACATTTTGGCTTTGGGCGGTTGAGCTGTTGGATGGACAGCTGCTCTGGCAGGAAATGTTCTCCGTTAGAGCAGACCACAGCACTTGCCAACGTTCCTACTTTTAGTGTGTAGCCTCCTAGTTCCACTTCCAGATGTCCTGTGTAGGAGATGATGGTCTTATGAGGGAGTCAGTTCTTTTGAAGATGAAGACTTTTAAAGGGAAGAGCTATTGTTTACTTATATTTCGTCTCCATGGCCTCAATTCCCAGTTTCCATTTGCTTTTCAGTTTATCTTCCACTTTCAAGAAAATTATAAGCAATTCAGATAGAAGAGGAAAAGAAAACTAACATTTATTCAAAACTCATGACGTGCCAGTATTCACATCAAATTGCTTTTGAAATGAGGACAGTGTGGGTAAATAAGTCATCAGTGATCTTAGGTATCACCGCACTTACCTCCCTTATATTATTAATTGCTAAGCAAATCAAGGCTCAGAACTGTTGTTTAAATGAGAGTAATTAAAAAGCCCAGAAGCTCAAAAGGGAGACATCATAGGGAAAAAGGTTGTAGTCCTCTTTCAATAAAAAAGATATGGTTCACATTTTTATGTTAGCCATACATATGTACTGTATACCTAGGTACATATTTTAGACCCACGTTTCGTTTTTCATATCACAAAGATGTATTTCTTAACATGCACTCTTAGTCTGGCATCCTGTTCTCTTACTCTTGTTGAATCATTCCTGATAGCCTATGTGTCCAGGAGTTACCTCAAGGTGTTCCAGAAGTTACAATATGGTTTTATTAAAATGTTTTGTTTCTGTTATTTTACTTTCCCACCTTAGGCCGATATTAGAACCAAATCTCTGTTTACAAGGTAGAAAGATTAAAATCCAACATTACGGAGTGTTAAAAAAAAAAAAACAAAGAAAAAAAACAAGACAACGCAAAAATTTTCTACTTGCAACTACAGTAGTGCGGTGGTTTACTTTATCTTGCACACCGTTTCATCATTCAACAGAGGGCTATTCTAACTCTAAACCTGAAGATTATGTACCCATCTGTCTTAGTTACTCTTGCTGGGACAAAAGGTTTATTTAGCTCGCAGTTACTGGAGGGCTCAGTCCATATTCCGCTGGCTCCTAGGCAATTAACAGCGGTTCACAGAGATCGGAGCTCCTCCAAAGTGGTGCGGCTGGGAAGGTCAAGCTACTGTAACGCTGAGGCTTCTCTACAGAAGCCGGGCAGGGAGGCAGGAAGCCTTTCTCAATTCCTGGGTCCTGCCCACCTCCAGGGCTGAACCCCCACACTGAGAACTGCTGGAGCTGATTCGGCCAAGTTGACACAATGTATCAACTAGCTCACCACCTCAAGATTATGGATCTGCATTCATAAGAAACACTCGTGAAAAAACTAAACTTTAAATCACTAGCTAATTGATCAGATCTGTTAAATTCATGAAGCGGTTGTTAATTCAAAGACTAGGCTCTTATGGCACCTCTCCAATGATTTCACAAGTTCAATTTGATTGTTAATTTGTAATCAAATGCAAATCTCCTTCTGCTTCATGCCACCTTCCCCTTTAATCAGTCTTTCTGTCCTTGGTTGTAAAGTCTTTTACATAGAAAGTGAAAGGGGACTTAGAAATGGGGACTTGTAAATGGGGAAATTGTGGAACAAAAAGACTGAGAAGCTTGGTTTCCTTTTAGAGACCAGCAGAGTTGGAAATTGAACTTGGAGGGCTGTGGTCCTCACCAAGTATTTTCTCCTCTATTCTACATCTATCAACTGAAAGTATTTGATCCCTGAAAATAAAGAAGAGAGGATGCATGAAGATGTAGGGAATATTTTGTTTCATGCATGTCCACTTACTATTGGGTGATCCTGCCTGACTTTTAGAAACTAAATGAAAAATTGAGTGTCTCTTTTCATTTGATTCATTGACAAGTATGGGTTTGGCATTGCTTTATATAGCTTATGGTAGAGGGGGGCTAAAGAAAGACATTCTGAAGATCTAACCAATTTTTCATTTTCCTTAAGGAAATAAAAATAATAGAGAATACAGTCTTTGATAATATAAACAAACTTTCAAATTAAGTGAAATAGTAAATGTTGAGAGAAGGGAATCAAAGTAAAATGGAGTGATTTGAGGTTTCATGAAGATTAGAATGTGAGAAAGCTTTCTAGGGCACACAAGAAGTGGTCAAATGGGAGGAGAACCCAAGGGCTCCTGAACAGGAAAAAACAGCTATGCTGTGTGTTTTATACTCTGTATAAGGTATAAGGTTCAGCCTGTTTCTCCCGGGGAGAGGAGGTAGGATGGACAGCACAAGGCAAGGTGAGATGTCTGCTCTTAAAATTTTGTTGGCCTCTCTTTTGTTAGTATATGTGTGCCTTGTGTAATCCATCGTGGGGAATTGGTACACACACTCACCAATTTTGATTCCTTCTTAGTGCTCCCTCTTCCTTTCCAAGATTGCATCTTGAGGGCCACACAATATGCTGGTGCAGAGATGTGACACAGAAAAGTATGTTAGGGAGATGAATTTATGTACTGAATCGGTTTGGGCCAGGAAAAAAGTAGTACAGTGTAAGAAGAGAGACTGTGGAGAGAGAACTAGGGAAGAGTCAAGCTTAAAATGCAAATCCTAGTCTGGAAAGAAGTCAGTCCAGTGTTATGTCACCCTTTATATAGATTTGCGGCTGAGGAATTTCTGCTAAGTTCTTCACTATGATTGGGGAATGAGATGACTGGGACTAGGATATCCATAAATATGACTTTCAGTGCTCTTTATTCTTCTATTTAAAAATGATAAATTTGAAATTGAGAGACAAAGCACCTTGAAATGTGTTTAAAAAGTTGGGTGTGGAGTTGTTTACAAAAGGAGGCAATAACCTCCATTTCCGTGTTTATTTAAACATTTGGCTGGTCATAGTGAGAATGTCTGCCTAGCGGACTCTTTTCTCCATGGCTTAGGTGACATTTCTTGCAGAAGGTTTTCCTTCTCCCATGGATTTAGGTTGTTTCTTCCTCCTGTGTTCTTTTATAGCGCGCTACATCTCTCCCACACTAGGTTAAAAATGCGTGATGGTTGGTCTCTTGTGGACTGTGTGCTTCCTGCAGATAGGGCTGTTTTCTGTCTTGCTCACTGGTACATCCCTGGGGACCCATGTAGTTTCCATTGTAGAGATTGTCCACTAACTGCTTGTTGAATTATTGAATTATTGCCTAGCTGAAAAAATACACTCATATCTTGTGTATTTGGGAAAAAGGAGGGGAAAAGTGAGAGAGGGATAAAAGAAGGAGAAAAAGGGAGAGAGGGATAAAAGAAGGAGAAAAAGGGAGGGAAATAATTAAAGATAGTATAAAGAATCATTACAAAAATACTTTGCAACAAAGGCTCATTAATATTGATTTAATATAATATTGGCATCATGGCTGTGAAGGTCATATGCGATGCAGTTCATATTACTTATGACTGGTCATGTCTCCTAGTGAAATAAATCAAACATTTGAAGCTAATGAGATAAATTATGATGAATCCAAGGAGCGGATAAATTCACTTGCTATCTTTTAAGGGTTTTATCTTAAAAATGAGACTGCATCAACATAAAAGAAATTAAAATAAAGCACATCCTTATATCCTATTTCCGCAATTTCAATGTTGTGAGAAAAATTTCATGGTGAAACAGTTTTATCCTTCTCTCGCTGTAAAATTTATTGAGGGGGTTTATGAGTCTAATGGGTGTGTTAGACACATTCAAAAGCAGAGTTTGTGCCTATATTAGCTCATAAACTTTCTAAGAACAAGGAAACTGGATAGGAAGGTTTTCATTGCAAGCCTCAACAATTGTATTTAAGATGTCTTCCAGAAATGGATGCATTATATGAAAAGAAATTCAAACATTTTACTGTTAAGCATTTACATTAATGATGCTGATAAGTAGGTCTAATTGACAGCAACACCTGATAATTTAAAAGTTAAGTAACATTCTATAATTTGCCAAGTAGAATTAGAGCATGTAATTGGAATTACTTTAAAGTGCTCATCAAGGTTCTTATAACCGGTATCTTAGTGGAAAGTATCTTCATATGCAGCAATATAACTGGTAGGTCTCCAAGAGGATTTAGAAGGAATATTTCCCACTCTCTGAAGGCAGTGAAACAGGAGCAAGAGCAGCAGGAAAAGTGGTGACAAAAGGCCTGCTTCACTTTTGACCGAGGAGGAAAATCCTAGTTTAAGACGAGGAGACAGTTCGTGTGGGCGGGAAGTGGAGTGGGAGCACAGCAAAGGCGGTGAGTTCTCAGACTCTTCCACCCTGGAGGGCCTCTTAGCTGGGGTGCACACTGAGTGTCTCCAGTCCTCTGGGCACTTCATCAAGGTAGTTACGAAGAGTCCTTCTTAGTCAGGCTTTTCTTTCGGAATCAGTGTTCCTCCAGGATACTCTCCTTTGCCTACTGATTACACTCAGCTAGAATAGAGGGTATTAATGTTGGAGGCTCAAATAGAGTAACCAAACATTATTATGTTAATTTTATTTCAGTCAACTATCAAAGGTTTATTATAAATCTACTCTGCCCTCAAATCAGAGGATACCATCTCTGATCCCATGGAAATTATAGTTCTTTTGAAAAGACAGAATTTAATGATCTAAAAAGAAATGTGGAACTGAAAACTTAATGCCAGAAAGTATGCATTATGCAATGCCCCTATATTTGTCCTTAAATGTGTACACTTAAGCTTGTATCCTTTATGCAACTGTGTATATCTTCAATTTTAATTATAGGGAAATATAAGGAATATAAAATTTACCAGCTTTATCAGTTTTAAATATGTAGTTCGCTTATATTAAATGAATTTACATTGTTGTGCATCCAGTCTCCAGAGATCACCTTAGGCTGCAGAACTGATATTCTGTACCTGTTAACAAGTCCCTCTTCCTCTCTTCCTTCCTGTTGCCCGACAGCCACCACTCTATTCGATTTTCTGTCCTTATGAATTTATATACTCTCTGCTTTTTTCAGGGAAGGGCTAGCTTCTTACTTAGCACAGGGTCCTACGACAGTGACGGGGACCTTGCAGTTCTTTCAATGATAAAAGCAGCCCACTGTGACATGCGTACTATAGGTTCACCACCGCTATCCTGTGTGTTCATCCATGGTACAGTATGTGTCAGGATTTCCTTTCTTCATAAGGCTTAATATTCCATTGTGTCCATCCATGTGTGTCCATTGATTAGCACTGAAATTGCTTCCATCTTTTGCTCACTGTAAAAAATGCTGCTAAAGAGCATGGAAGTTTTTCTTTATTACCTGGCTGCCATTCTGCCATATCTTCTTGACATGCACTCAGAAGTGAACTTACTGGATCATATGGAAATTTTATTTATTTATTTATTTGAGGAGCTATCACATGATTTCCTGTGTGGCTAAGCTATGTTATGTTTCCACTAACAACGTATGAGAGTCACAATTCCTTTGACTCTCGGGCCACACTTGGCTTCTGTCCCTTCTTGCTGGCAGTAGTGTCCACATGGGTGTGAGGTGACGTCTCATGCTGTGAGCTTGTGTAACTGATGATTTTCCCTGTTAGGCATATTTTCACATCCCAGTGGCAATTTTCTATCTTCGGGAGAAAAGATGTCCAAATGCTCCGTCCATTTTATATTAAATTGGGTTTTGTTGTTATTAATGCTGTTGTTGTAGGATACTATATGTATTCTGAATATTAACCCATTATCAAGTGTATAATTTGTAGTTCTTCTGCCTGGTATGTTGCTTTTTTACTCTGTCGACTGTCCTCTTACTTTATTTATTTATTACTGTTTTCTTTTTTGGTACCAGTTTTGGTGGCAGGCATGATGCATCTAGGGTTCTGGGGCTGGCACAGCACGTGGCACTGGGAATTGAACCTGCATCCTTGCGCTTGCCAGGCAGGCACTTAGACCAATGAGCTATTTTCCCAGTCTTGACTGTCCTTTTATACATAGAAGTTTTGATTTAAATACAGTCCATTTTATCTATCTATCTATCTATCTGTCTGTCTGTCTGTCTGTCTGTCTGTCTGTCTGTCTGTCTAATGTGAGAACTACTAGGAAATGTGAAAATGTTAATAGAAAATATTACAGATATTTTAGCATTTGGGCAGTGGTAATTTTATTCATTTAAAATGGTCAACAAGGGGCCGAGGAGATAGCTCAATAGAATAAGTGCTTCCCTGGCAAGCACAAAGACCTGAGTTCAATCCCTGGTTCTGCCAAAAAAAAAAAAAAAGAAAGAAAAAGCTTAAAAGGGTCAGTAATGCTTTCTTTTTCGTTATTTTTAGATAAGGTCTTGCTGTGCAGTTCAGACTCACTTTGAACTCACTGTGTGACCCATGCTGTTCTCAAATTCATGGCCATACTCCTGTCTCAGCCTTGTGAGTGTTGGGATTACAGGCCTGATCCACTGTGTCCTGCTAATTTTTAATTTTAGAGAAAAAGTTTTAAGTATGTTTTAAGTATGTCTGTTCTCACTAAAGATCTTACATTAAAGTATGTTCTATGCTGGAAGGGCTGGTTCAAGGGCAGAGAAAGCACTGTGCTTCTCTACTTTGGTATATAATAAGGACCATGAAGATTATAGAAACCTTTGAAGTCTGTACATGCCCTTAAAGTATCTATATCTTGAACATGAAATAATTAATTATTTTTGCCTTTTAAATATGATTTATAGATTATAGATATATAAGCCTTCTGCCTGGTGTTTGTAAGGAGTATATTTACTCATAGCTGATCCCTTAAGCAATAAAAGTTGGAATATGTTTATATTAATAAAATAATTTTCTGCTAGGGCTGACCAGATAGCTCAGTGGATTAAAGTGCCTGCAAACAGGCTCAGGAGCCAGGGATTTGATCCCTGGACCTGCATGCTGGCCCAACCCCAGGGTGCGCTGAGACAGAAAGTGAGACTGGGCGTGGTGGTGCATGCCTATAATCCCAGCTCTTGGGAGGCAGTAAACAGGTGGATCGCTATGAGTCCCATCTAGTAGTGAGCCCTTGAACAAAAAACAAAACAAAAAATAATAATAAAATGAAATAATTTTATTCAAATTGTTTTATTTAAATAAAGTTCAAATTTAAATGGGTGTCCTTTATTTTATTTGGCAAGTGTTTTTAGATTTTATAAAGGAAGTTTTCTATATTATTACTGGTCAGAAAAACGTGAGAGCCATTAGTGTAAAAGGAGGACTCACTAGGCCTGCATGTCTGCAGTCAGCTGGGCTGGACACTAAAAGGTCACAGGCTGTGACACATCCTGCAGTCCGGCTCTCAGGCTGCCCAGTGAGCAGTCAGGGGCTAGCACTGGGGTTCAGCCCAGTCTGGCACATTGTAAGAACACAGTAGGTTTCAGTCTAAGCAGATCGGTCTGTAGTGTGAAGAAGCTTAGGTATGTTAGAGTTAATACTATGCCCTGATGGGAAATGAATTCATTTTACAAGGTGAATAATAACATTAGTGGCAAGAAAAACGTCCGCCAATCAGCTAGGAAAATTTTTACAGATGCCTCATTAACAGTGCAGCCCTTGCTGTCATTGCCTAATGATCTTGTTCCTTCCCTGCTCTTGTTTAGGACAAATATTCTTTCTCTAAAGCTGCCTCTTACGTTGTTTCTGAGTCATTCCTCAGCAGATTAACATTAGCAGATGTTGAATTTTAGCAGTTGCTTTAGTGATTAAAAGCCTTCACCCCAAATTTAAAGCTCATTGTTCCTTAACAAAAGTAACACACAGCTTTATTGTTGAAATAATACCTTGGGTAATTGTAAGCACTTCGAGGTTGCTTTAGGTGGCAATCAATACATATTACTGGTATTAGTAATGGTATTTAAAATTCCTAAATAGTAGAAATCTTTGACTAATTATACATTGAGGGCCCATGTTATTCTCTGTGCTTAGAGTAACTGCAACTTAAAGCATTTATGGGCTTGAGTGACAATTTGTATGCCTATGTAGGATTAAATCCTGGGGATAAAAATAATTAAAATAATTTCCCATTTTGTTCATCTGTTATGTTGTATTGATTTCACTGCCTTAGAGGTTTGTTATCTCCAGCATCTGCTGGATATGTTTATCAATAAATTGTAATGATTTGTAGAGATAAGAAAGATTAGGACAAGGGTTTATTGAATGTGGACTTCTCCCAGCCCAGTGTTAACTTGAAGCACTTGTTGAGTGCCTTGTCTGTAATAAATGCAGTTGTTGACCTGAACATCGTGTCCTCCTTGCAGTCTATCCAGGGATAGATTGGACACTTGTTCTCCTTGGTAGTGGGTCATGGAGCTAACTACTACCTCTGTTGTCAGGAGTCCACTGTGCTAAGAATCTCCTTACTCTTCTGTCCTTTAAAACCCACACTGATCCCATCTGGGCCTTTGCTTCACAGCTGTGGAAACTCAAGGTTGAATGCATCAAAGATTTTTTTTATATGATTGTGAGTCTTCCTATCAGGCATATGTGCATAGACTGGGGCGTTAGTGTGTTCATGCAAACATGTAAAATAAACCCAGTTGAACATTGTATGTAATTGAAGAATTAAATGCTTTTGAAAACTGTCATCCCACAGAATGGTGCGTGTTACACATCTTAAAGTGACACAGGAGTCATCTGGGCATGTGTGCCTGGTATTATCTCGCACAGTAGTCTCTAGCAGGTTCATTAGCAAGTCTAGCAACCCTGATTTTTCAATTTTATCTGCTAAATTATTTCAAATGTTTATTATTTACTAGCATGGAATGGAAGATTCTCTGTGTTCAGTAAATGAAGGTTCTTCCATTTTTTCTATTTCTCTTTGTATTTTTACCTCAAATACGACTCTATTGAGGATTGAATCCAAATTAGCTTCATTTCCTCTCATAGCAGTAGTCATATTACAGTAATTCTCATTGCAGCAACAAGCACTTAGTGTCAGATTTCACTGCTGTTTGCTGCAAAGTGCTCAAGTCTGGGCTGGAGTTCATATACTACTTTTTGACTAAGGCTGTTCATTGTTACTGCCTCCACTCTGACTTAGTTGTTAAAATACCTTATTTAGTGCTAAGAGTAAAATTGGATTTTATACATTTGAGGATGCCCGTATCTATAGACTCAGTATTTTACTCTGCCAGTTCTATGATCTTTAAGCCTTTTCTCTCATCCTTCTATCTTAGATGGGCTTCTACGTATTTTTCTTAAAATTTCCCCTTGCCTAATCAAGTCACCACTACTACCAAGGTCGAAAGAATTGCCTTCTGTAACCACCCTGAGGACATCAGGCCCCATCATAAGGTGATGGTCTGTGCTTGTACTTTCTTCTCCTACTATTTTAACCTAGTCACTGAACCCAGACATTCCTAATCACATTCTTTGGCTTTATTATGTCTGAGTTGATTTGTTCCTGTGCCTGAGTGAGTGTGTCGTGCCTCTGCTCCTGGCGGAATTCTTATCTGATTGGAGTTTTGCATTGCCTATTCACTCTAGGCTAGAGGAGTCCTGTCTCATTAGTGTAATCTTGATGTTCCAACCTCAGTGCTCTATTTGGAGCCATTACATTCTTTATCCCACAAGCTCTTTCATTTTGAAATTCTTAGAGTACTTGCAAAAGTTGTTAGAATTGATTCTTTAAAAAGCATAGAAACATAAATGCTATTGGTCATAGGCAAATAACAGAAAAGAATATCTTATACTTCATCAATTACTGTATCAGAAAGGAAGAACCTCCTCCCTTGACTCAACTTGATTTTCCTGCTAGATAGATTTGCTATTCCCATTCTTGAAGAGCCGAGGATTGAGTGTGGAGCCTTGCCCTGATTTCTGTGTCTTCATTCTGTACTAAATCTGTGACATTTGCTCTTCTTCACCCCTACCCCTGCCTCACCCTCCCTCTCGGGAAGGCCTTGACCCATCGTGGTAGGCTTCTCTATAACCTTTCTTCAGCTCTCTCTCTGTACCATCTCAAGAGTGATTTTTCTAAAGCCCATACACATCTGTGTTATTTTTCAGCTAGAAAAATTTCCAGTTGTCTTTCATTGCTTTTGATATAAAATATAAACTCCTTCATGTGCCTGTATATTAATTACTTGGCCCTCTCTGGCTGCTCCAATCTCAGTTCAGCTTTTCTGCAGACACCACACTGAGCTAACTGCAGGGGCTTGAGTTTGGTGCATGTCGCTGCAGCTGCAGGGATGTTCTGTCCTTGTGAAACTGTGCAACGCATGCATCACTGATGGGCTCAGTCAGTGCCTTCTCCCTGCTCTAGCCTTCCCTGGTCTAATAAGGGCGGATCACCTGTTTCTCAGTTCTTTGAGCATTTCAGGTACTTTTGTTAAAGCAGCTATCTTCTAAATCTTTCTCTCCCTCCATCCAATGTGAAGGTTTAGAGACTGAAATAATGTCTTAATTACTCTGAATTCTATGGGCATGCTAAGGCTCATAGTAGGTATTCAGAAAATTGTTAAATCAGGGCCAGCCAGATAGCTCAGTGGATTAAAGTATCTGCTTAGGCAGAGCTCAGGAAAGGAATTCAATCCCCAGCCATGATATGTGGACCCTGCCCCAGGGCACACTGAGATGGTGCAGAGGAGGAAGCATGGGTGGGTACTCTCGTAATCCTAGCTCTTGGGAGGTTGAGAACAGGAGGATCACTTCAAGTGCAGGCTACATAATGAGACCCTGTACACCTGTGCTAAATATGAAAAAAAAAATTGTTAAATCAATTATGAGTGAGTGAATGAATATTTCTAACTCAGTTTTTGGAAAACTCAAAGCTCTGAACAGTGAACAACCCAGAGAAAAAAATGGTATGACAGATTCTGATGATTCAGTGCACATGGAAATGATTTCAGAGTTGGTTGTTTGACAGCAATTATTATTTGGGCTAAAATCATGCATTTCCTCTTCCATAACCTCCATTTGAAAATAGAGCTTTGAAGAGTAAGTAAACAACATGAATGTGCCCTTCGTTTCTTTAGAAGAGCAGTGTGCTTCTCTGATGGCCGAGCCTCCCAACTGTGAGCACTGAGTGTGCTCCCCTTGCACTGAACCAGTCATTGCTCATGCTCTCGGTGGGGCAAGCATGAGGCCTGTTAAGGGTGCTCCTCATTTCAGCTCTGTGAATGTGAACATAAGCAAAGGAGGACCCCAAGCACTGCCGCTGGCCATTAGTCCATGTTATTGATGGAGATTTTTTAATCCGTGCAAGTCTTTCACCCCTAATGGAGGGGTTCTCAGTATCTCAATGCTTACAAGATAAGGGTATGTGTGTTTAAAAATAGAAAGTCATAAACAGAAAATATTGGCCCCACTATATTTCCTCTCCAAATTTAATGAGATCAATTTGAGGGAGGCTAGTTGTGTCAGTCTTCCCAATGATATTTCTACTCTAAAAGTTGTGGTCTCTTTTAAAAGACATATAGAAGTGCATGCTAATGTAATTGCCATTGTGTCACTGCCTGAAAGCTTCTGTTAACTAGTGGTAGGCTTATATAAAAGGGCTGCAGATGAAGGCCCAGGAAATGTGGAAGCCAAAGGAAGCCTTGGGGAGGTAGGGGTCCTCTGGGAGACAGGGGCTCATGGGATTCCTGGGTCTGAGCTTTCCTCTAAGCACTTAGAAAAATTCAGCACTGTGCTAGAATGATTACTTGTTGTATTTTAGTTGACCCCCCAGGTCCTAAGGCAAATGAGGGTCACGTTTAATATTTTATTTGACTCCCCACTGTCATCCATGAGAATATTGGGCTTTCATAAGGGATCATTATTTTAAAAGTAAGTTTTATTTTTAGAATAAATTTAGGTTCAGAGAAAAATGACTGAAATATGCAAAGAATTCGCATTTAACTCCCTCTGACACACTTGCACAGCCTCCTGTATTATCAACCTCCTCTATCAGAGTGATACATTTATTGTAATTAATGAACCTTTATCCAAGATTTATATTAGCATATTGGTGTATATTATTTTGTTTTTGACAGTTGTGTGTTTACCTATATCCATGATCTTATTGGATACCTTAGAAGTCCTCATCCCCACCTACTCATGCCCAAACCCCTGACCATTACGATCTCTTCACTGTTTCTCTAGGTTTTCCTCTTCCTTCCATAGTTTGATCACTCATTTCTTCTCTGTGCTGAATAATACCCCAGTGTCTGGATATGTCAGAGTTTGTTTCCTTTTGGCTACTCAAGGATATCTCTTTTGCATAGATTTTATATAAACATCGACTGTGCAGAGTTTTATGTGGTTATAACTTTTTAACTCTTGAGGAATGCCAGGGAAAATGACTTCTGGGTCAAATGGTAGACATATGTTTTGTTTTATATATAGTTGCCAAAGTTTCTTTCCCAGTGGCTGCCTAACTGCTCCTTTCCATCAGCAGTGAGTGAAGGTTCCTGTTGCTCCACATTTGCATTAGCATCTGGTACTTTTGCTGTTCTGCAATTTGGGTTCTAATGGGCAGGTATTAGTACCGCATTGTTTTATTTTGTAATTCCCTGGTGACACAAGTGGAACAACTTTTGCCATCTGCGTATCTCCTTTAGTGAAAGGTATTAGTACAGATATTTGTCTGTTTTTAATTGGGTGGTTGTAGTCATAGTGTTGATTTTTTTTAATGTTCCTTGCCAATTTTAGTAGATTAAGTTGGTTTAAGTGTTTTTAAAATCATCATTTTACATTTACCTCTGGGTAGCTGAAATTCAAAATGCACATCAAAGTAAAACTATATCACAATTCAAGCCATACTAAATGCGCTTGGCCTCTGCAGTAGATTTCTAGTCAGACTTCATTTTGACTCCCTCCTTATGACCCAAGGAGCATTAATGGGAATCCAGGACTTAGTGCTGATCAAGGGTTCTCTGTATATTTTGACAATTGCTTTTTATCCCACATGCCTTTTGCACACATTTTTTTTCAGTCTGTGCCTTGTCTTTTTCTTTCTCAATATCTTTCATAGAACAGGTAATTTTCCTTTATTTGCAGTCTAGTTTATAATTCTTTTTTCTTTCATGGATGATGCCCTCAGTGTTCCATCTAAAAACCATCATCAAAGGGCTGTTTTTACTTATGCATGCAGTCTAGCCAGGATATTCTTCAAAAATGGTATATCCTGTCAGAGACTCAAGTGTTGTAAAGCATATTTGAGGCAAATGAAATGAGCGGCACACGGTCTCTGTGCTCCAGGAGACTCGTGGCAGTGGTGGGGAGCCATGGCATGCAGCAGCAGGCTGTTGAGGTCACCACCAGCTCGAAAACATTTGCCAACAAAAACTGAACTGCGTGGGAAATGCTTTAAAGAATCAGCAGTTGAAATCGCATCTTACTGAAAAGCTTTTGTGCGTCAAAAGAAATCACCAACAGAGTACAATGAAAACCTACAAATCAGAAAACAATTTTAGCCATTGCAACTCAGAGGATTTTTACCTAGAATATATAAAGAATTAAAAAAAAAAAAGTCATGCTCCCCAAATTCAAAAACCAATCCAAAAATGGGGATCTGTTGACGAATACATACTTCACAGATAACGAAATGCAAATGGCAAATATTTAAAAAATGTTTGGCATCATTGGTCATTGGAGAATTGCAATAAAATAATGCTCAGGTTCTATCTCACCCCATAAAGAATGGCTATCATCAAGATATCAGCCAATAACAAATGTTGAAGGGGCTGTGAGGAAAAAGAAATCTTTCTCCACTGTTCTTAGGAGGGTAGACTGTTGTAACGACTATGGAACCCAGTGTGGAGAGTCTTCACAAAAGTAGGACTAGAGGTCCCATTTGACCCAGCTGTTCCTCTCCTGGGTATTTTTCCAGAAAAACTCAGAACATCATAGCACAGTGATACACTTGCACTCATGTTTGTGAGAGCACAGTTTTTTGCAGCTAACTCTTATAAACAACTCAATTGCTCATCACCTGAGCAATGGACAAAAAAGATGCGGTATTTTTATACAATGGAATATTACTTAGCTATAGAAAAGATAAATTCAAGGTTTTTATAGATAAATGAATACAACTAAACACCATACTCATGAGAGAAATAAATAAGTCCCACATGTATAAACATTGTGTTTTCTCCCTAGTGTAGGAAGCTGAAGGTACAATAGATCCTATGAAAGGGAAACTATTCAGAAGAACAGAACAACTGGGATACGAGAAAGGAGAAAAGAGAAAAGAAAGGGAAAAAATACATATGTACATACACAGAATAGCTTGGATAATTGTACTGCTAATTTCTAGTGGTCTATCAAAAGGAACCCTTAGCGTTTAACTTTTTTATTAAAAAAACATCATTTGCCGTCACTGCTCTAACTTTGTATGTATGTAAAAACTGGAGCACTCTGTGGTTCTTTGAGCCCAGGGAAGACAGGTTGTCAGTACAGTGATGCTTCAGGAAAAAGATGAAAATTGACCCCACCTTTGTGCCACAATAGAGAGTGACACAGGTTGGAATTTGGGAAGGAACACCACAGAGTATATGCGCTATCCAAGAGATATAGCCAGGGGCCCTTCTGAACCCTTTAGTATTTGCCCCACCTGTTTTAGGCGTGCTTTTTGTTATTATCATGAGATATCTGAGGCTAGGTAACTTCATAGAGAAGAGAGATATGTTCTGTTTATTATTTCTGGCTGCATATTATGATAGACCTCTTGCTGGCAGCATCCCAAGGTGGTACAGGGTGTCACAAGGCCAGAGATGTACATAGGTGTCTGTGTCTTCTAGCTTTTCTCTTCCTTTTAATAAAGTCACCAGGAGTTAATCATGGGGACTTTACCTGGATAATTTTTATCATCTGTTAATCACTCTGAGGCCCAACTATAAACAGTATAGTTGGAATAAGTTTCTACCCTCCTAATATTTCACAACTGGAGATTAAGTTTCAACACATGAAGCCCTGGGAAACATATAAACCACAGACTGAATCAATCACCTACTTTAAAACTAATCCTGTGGCATCAGCAAGAGCAGTTGGCTCCAACAAGTAGAAATGGACCGTAGATTTGAGGAAAAACTGGCTCCATGAAGTTGGTAATTCAAGGATCAGATTCTGCTCCTTTATTACTACCATCCTATTTTAGTCTCTATAGGCCAGGTGCTTAGCCAGAGAGCCACCAAAAGAAGAAAACAGTGTAGGCTACAGTGATCCCCATTCTCCAGAAGGCACCATGACATCTGTGATTGCGTAATCAGGAGTCAAAGTATACCTCCTGTGGCAGGAGAATCTTCCCAGGGGAGCTGCCTCCTACATGGGGATCTGCGGCCATGATGCATTTCACTCACTGTGCTGTTCATGGGTTGTCACAACAGTCTTGTAAAATAACCTGTTAGGCTTCATCATACCCTTTTTTATGGGTTTGGGGAAAGCCAGAAAAACAGCAATTGAGGAAGACTGCTGTGGAACTGGCTTCTGCTTATCTTCTATCTAAATCTTTCACTTCTTACTGCACCCACCCAGACCTGTCTTCTTTTTTCATCCCCTTCCATTAACCTGGATTGCTTTGCAGTTCACAGCTTTCTTATAAAGTTGCATAGATCTAAAAGAAACAGATCTTTTCCCATAAGTGAAAGATATGGTTTTAAGATTGAATTACTGCTTGGCTTCAAGATAGGGTGGAAGGAAGAAAAAAAATTAAGCATTGATTTAGAGGCAAGAATACCAGCTAAAGTTTAAGAAGCCCCTTTATGAAATAGTCTGGGTCACTTAGGAAGATCCCAAATTCCATTTTATATCATCCTGACCTCAGGTTCAAAGTGATACACAAGGCCCTGTGCCACAACTCTGCTTCTACCTCAGTCTGACATTCAAATTACTTATCACAGGAAACTATAAAATCTCTTTCTCTAGAGGTTTTTGAAGCTGAGGTGGATAATTTCAGTGGGGAACAAAACACAGCTTGGGGATGAACTAAAGGACCTCTTGATATTTTCCAAGCTCAAAACTAATTCAGCAGCTCTGTACAGTGATAAAGCCTCCCCAGAGTGAATCTTAGCAGAAGTAACTTGTCGCAGTTCAAAACTCCTGTTGATCTCTTGCAGAATCTCAAGTTTCTCTGACTGCGAGTCTGCATGTGACAAGGACTGTTGCAGAGTGTCTAAGGAAATTCTAACTTGTTACTCCAGTTTGTCCTCCTAATAATGTCCTAAGCCCTGTACCAAGTTCCTTACCTCACTGCAGCAGTCTTACATATTTAAATTATTTAGTTTTTACTGTGGCTTATGTGATGTTACACAAACAAGGAAGCTGAAGCTTCAAGAGGCTGACTAAGAGGTAATCTGCATTTTAAAACGTCCTCTTGCAAAGGGAAACCAGTGCCTTCTGGATGTGAGGTCTAGAAAGAGCATGTGTTTCTGATAGATGGAGCTGGGTTCAGACTCCACAGTGCCCACTTTCTCCCTGTGTGGCAACCATACATCCATGTAAGCACTTCGAGTCTCAGGTTTAATTGTAAATGGATGATGAAATACCTACCGTGAAGTATTGGTTGGGAGGGCACATAAAGCATATATTCATTTGCTATGACAATTTTGAAATATGTACAGGGCACCTGATTGAGTCAATATGTGACACTTTGAGAGTTGTTCCTTCTCTTGTCATTCTCGAGAGAAATTGCTAATGTAAGATATCTCTAAGTCCTTGAGAATATCAATAACATTAACATAATGCTAATGTGAATAAATCAGCACGAACTAATCAACATTCTCTGGAAAATATAGCTAAGTGTCACCTTGAAGAAGTAAAATAGCAGTTTTCTGTGCGTGTCTGAGTTTGTCTGTGTGGCCAGCTCCAGGTAGTTGTTGGGGTAAAATTCAAAAGACCCTTCCTCAAAGACAGATTCAGATGATCTCTGAGCCCTCTGATGAGGGTCTTCTGATGAAGGCTAGAGGCACGTGGGAAGGACAGTGGATCTGGTCCTACTCGCGCCCTTCTCAGGGCTAAACTACTGTGATATATTTTATATATTGACAAAATTTTTAAAAATACTGTGTTTTAACAGTTTGAAAGTCACACCAGAAAGCATACTGTGTTTATTCATGTACAATATGAACAAAACACTTCGGGTAGTTTTGTAAAGTGAGTATCAGTCTCACTCAGGAGCAACCATCTACTCAAGAAAAAGTCCCTCCATAGTGCCTATCAGAGAGCTCGGTCCTGTTAAGGGGAGTGGTAAAAATGCCCTTTGAGTGTATTCTGTGCTGTGTGCCTGCTGCCAGTACTTCTCGCTATCTGTGTGTCTCTGCTGATGGCCAGTTCTGAAGCTTTGTTCATTAATGTGATTGAATCTCATCTCATGTTGAGCCTTCAACTGAGTGTGGCAGTTTATGCTCCCAATAGCAATCAGGAAGAGATGTCACAGCCACCGGTGTTTTGGAAGCAAGAGTGTTCTGTCCACAATGCTAGGGCAGCTCTCTGAGACTGTGCTACTGTCTTTCCAATGACCCTGTTGTCAGACAGGAAAAACACTCTACTGAAGCATCATGCCAGATCCCTGGTTTCCAGGTAACTCTTAAGGATGTACTGCTCTTAGATAACGGTGGTCTGGCACTCCCTCCAGAGACTTGTCCCCCAGGGAGAGCTCACAGCATAAGGCGAGGCAGCATAGCACCCAGTCTGGGGACAGCCTCAGTAGAGGTGACAGAGGGGAAGGGCAGACCATCATACACTGCTGAGGTGCAGCCCAGAGGACCTGGTCACCCTTGGCTCCTCAGTCGTGGGCTAGAGCAGCAGGTGGTGCGAGTTGACTTCTTTGCCGCAGGCGCGTGGAGTCCTGGGCTGCCATGGAGCTGTGGTTGTAAGTGCTCTGAGTCGTCATCCCTGGCTTGCTGTCTGCTACGAAGCAGGAAAGGGGCTGCACCACTTGCTTTCTGAACTTGGGGCATGATGGGCACACGATGTGTGTCTGACAGCTCCAGCATGTCCTCTGAACTTCCTTCTTTATCAGGAAAAGACCTCATTGCATCCTCTTCCGTGCTACTCTTGGAATGCAGGAGAAGGTATGCCTTTGTGAAATTGTTGAGGATGTCGTTTTCACAATCTGTGGGTAGGGCACAGGGAGAAATGCACCATCTCCAGAGTAGCAGATCAGGCAGTGAGTGTGTGCAGGCCTACAGTCCCCTGGAGTCACACAGCAAGTCCTAGCACAGGATTCATGGCACTTGCCTCCATCGTGTCAAGCTTCACAGTGGCAGCTCGTGTCCTCACTGATGGTTCGCACATTTCTCCATGGTCTGTTACCACTATTTGCAGGTTCAGATTGGGTTCCTCATCTTTGACTTTCTTTTTAATGGAGTCCAAATCCTCCAAGCTCTGAGGTTACAATAAAGAAAAGGATGTTCCCCCTGTCTGGGAAAGCTGAAGCAAGGCTTAAGACTTTTTCCTTTCCAGGATTGGACAACACCCCCAGACCTGAAGCTGCAGGAATACTCTCATGATGTGTTCAGGCTCTCCTTCCTATTCATGAAGTAAATGGCATCCGCAGTCTGTAGGGAACAAGTCTGCCCTTCACCTCTGGCTTGTGGATCAGTGTCCCATTGGTTGCTGGCATTTCCACATCACCTGAGCAGACCTTTCATCCATTGCAATTCTGCAGTGATCTCCAGAGACTCGCTCATTACTGGGGAACAGAGATCACAGCGCCTAACACACCCAGGCTCCCAGGGCTGTTGCAGCCATGGCTGCTCTTCTTGCTTTCTCAGCTGCTCCATTGGACTAACGTTTCCTCACTCCCACAACTGGCAGTTCTACAGTGCCTGCCCAGACGTCACAGATGCTGGGCTGCTCCGCATGCCTTGCCAGTCTTTTTCAGCCAGTCTCTGATCCTTGTTAGGAGATGTCATAAATATATGCTGTTACGGTGCATCTTCTTGACACTGAGTAGTGTAAATTGAAAATTTCACATGAGATTCAAAGAGTTTCGTGAGATTGGTAAAACGATGTGTTTTACCATAGCTCAAATCTAAAGATAGGTCTGAACTAGTTACAATCCAGATGAAAACCAGATAAGAATAGTGGCGTTATACATATGTCAGAAGAGAATGATTTCTGTGTCGTGGGATTAAGAAGGGCCTTTGGAAAAATTAACTATGCTGTTGAAAACTTTTACAAAATCTACCTGTGTTTATACTGTGGTGTGAAACTCAAATTCGAAATGAAGGACATTAAATTTTGTGACCATATATTTTGTGCTGTTGTGTATATTTCCCACAATTTAACAAAATTCTTTCTTCTTATTAAAAATATAAACATTAATATTATGCATTTTTTGTTCATTTTACGAAACTATTGTTATTTCTACTTTATGCCATAAAATTCAACTTGTGTTGTAAACGGAGTCATCTCGCATGCCCTTTTGGTTGTATAATTGTGCTTGAACAGTGAACACCCCTGTGTTTCTTAAATACATTTTAGGTGAAAACGGGCTACTTGCCTAGGTTTGCATAGCACACTCAGCTTGGTGCAGGAGGGAGCTGTTGTGTGGACTGTGCTTCCTTTGAGGCCACTTGCAATGCGAAAGACCTGTGGAATCCTCTGAGCTATGTCTAATAAAAAAAAAAAAAACCCAGGGAAAGCCTTGTGGCAACCAGTAACTGTCTTGGTACCATTCAGGAATAACTTATCATATGGATTAGTCCTAGTGCAGAAGCTTTACCTGTAGCTGAAATAGCACATGCCTTGTCTGTATTCATATGTCTTTTAACTATCCTGCATTATGCCTTATCTACCCAGCAACAGTCTCTTGGAGAAAGCCTTTCAACCTTTGTGTGTGTGTGAGTGTGTGTGTGTGTGTGTGTGTGTGTGTGTGTGAGGGGGCTGAAGATTTGTTAATGTGCATTTTTGCATTGAGAACTAAAATGTCTTACCCAGAGACTTTCTAAAACTTCCTGACAGCTCATGACACAGCATGTTATGGGTAATGCTATTAACATTTGAAGTCTTGTCAGGATTATACAAAGAATCAGACATTAGGTTCTGTGACAGCTGGGGCCCATTTCTGTGTATTCTTCAGAAAGAACAGAGTTATTAGCAGAATTAGTTCTGATTATACTAAGGAATAATCACGCTCCCTCTTTGAGAGTTTGAGGATAGCATTAGATATGCATTCCGTTTTATGTATTGATTAATTTTTAAGAAGTGTTCAGTTATGTGTTGGAGCAAAAAAGGAGAGAGGATTAGACACTCCCACTGCAATCTACTGAGAACACTTTCTCCCGGAGTCCTGCACCAGAGTGCTGTAAATGCCAGGCTATAGCAAAACAATTTCCTAGTAACATAGATGGTGTTTACTGAATAAGCGCTTGATTCCAGTATTGCTTTTATTAATTGTCTCAATTTTTTGGAGAGGGGCAAAGTACAAAATTTTAATTTGTCTTCTATTTTACTTTAGAAACATGGAGTGTGACAGGTATCAGAGTATGTATTAAATACTGATAAGAAACATAAAACCCTAATGAAGGCATAATTTTTTAATTAGCCAATACTCTAGCAAGATACACTTTACATGATCAGTGATCACTTTTTATAATGAAAATGTTAATGTGCAAAGCATTATACCAGACATTATTGAGTAATTTCCCAAATAGAAGTCTAGAAATCTCTATCCTTAAGGAATTTTCATTTCCCAAAACAAATACAAGCACAGCAACTTGAGAATCATTACCAACATGTACCAAAGAACACATGATTGTTTCAAAATTTTTTTATTTTTTAATATCCTGAGAAGTTTTTGGTATTCAATAGATTTACTTGTCTGAGGACATATAACCAGATACTTCTAGAACATTAAATCTTGCAAGCACGTTATAACATATTGTTCGATCTTCTCATTTTATAGGTGAGAAAACATATCTAGGGGGTTAAGGGATCTTCTGGAACTAGTTATCAGATCTTTGTTTTCAGTAAGAGAATGTATTGCTGCATCACTGGCTTTTGTTTTCTGAAAAGAATGGCATGCTGACCTTTGTGACCATTCACAGATGTCCTGAGAAAATGTATGGTTTTGTCAGCCAAGAAATTGTTCTAGGTGAAATTAAATCACAGAATGATGTAGCCACCTTCTTCCAGCTACTCTGCTTCTGTCCATGTTGTCCTGTTGGTTTGGGGCTTTTGTAAGTCATTTATAGTTAATAATTTTATTTCTTCCTAGCCTATCTACATTAGTGAAGTGTATGGAGCCTTGTGAATGTCAAGTAATAGAAAAGAGGCACATTTATTGGGACGTTGTTACACAAACACATACAAAATAGAAGTGGTGCCACCAGTTGGCCTTGTTCTTCTCTAAGACCAAGGTAAGAAAGCACTGTTCCAAGTGTTCTTCTTGTCATGAATGTGGGTGACCAAGGGTCTGACAAAACTTCTCCCACACTATAAGTGGGACACTTCAGAATATCCACTTTTGTTGGATCTCACATTCATTTGAATCCTCTTCTATCAAGCCATTTCCTTCTATGATGCAATGAAAAAGAGGAGAATTGGTGATGATTCTGAGGTTCACTTATTTCCAAAAGCAAGAACAGTGAGAAATACTGAATTATAATTGCCTCAGTTGCTCCAGGGAGTAGAGTGAGCACCACTGAAAATTAAGACATAACTTTGGCTAAATTTCATTGACAAAGATGATATATATTTTACCTTTGCAAGCTGACATTTAGGTGTCTCTCAACATGTTTGTTAACATAATGTAAAGAAATATTTTTATATTTAATGATATAAACTTAATGTAAATTAAAATTTAATTCAATTCAATCAATAGGAAATGATAGCCTGTCAGAAGCCATGCTCTGTGCTATATAGAAAAGTAAGAATGGATATGGTACTAGTTCTCACACAAAGTAAATTGGAGATTAGTTCTATGACAGTTTAGCAAGGTCTTGGTTATAGCAGAGAATGGTAGCCATATAATAAAGTCAATGAGAAAAGACTGGCTAATTTTTTCATAAGTTCTTTATCAGGAGAAACTCCTGCATTTTCACTAGACACATGGCTATCCATAGCAAAACCATATCTCCTGTGGGTGAGTTAGAGCCACAAAATAATGGCATAGAAGTGAAAGGTTCAAGTTACTGGTCCTGTTCTTAAGTGGGAGTTATTCCCTGTTTTCTTCCAGTAGGCAGGAACTTGGCTGTAGTTGTGAAAAGTCTTGCTTGTAGGGTAGTAGGACATAGATTGATAGATGGTTCCAAGCTCTTGACCACCTCATGTGGCCACATCATCTCTTCCACCTATGGCCTAGACACAATACTCAGATCTTGTATTGAAAAAGGAATAAGTTTGTTGTCTTGGTTAAGTCACTTTTTCTCATTTGATGAAGTAGCTGAGCCAGTACCTTATCTAGTGCTCATCTTGAATTATAGTGATTAGCAAGCCCAGCCCGTGGCAGGGAAAAGGCAGCTGAATCTTGGGAAAAGCTTCTTGAAAGAGGGAGATCCTTGGGATTTGGAGAAACTCCTCCCGGTGTACTTCTGATACTCCCCGCTTCAAACTTTGCACTTGAAGAGTCTTTGCTATGTCTTAAATGAGACTAGACTTGCCTTTTGTTAATTATAGAGAATGGTACTCATTATTTAAATAAATATGTATGGAAAAGTTATTGGATGCTTATAAGAAAAGATATGAGTGTCTAGCACAGGTCCACCTTACTGATTTTCTTTATTTACTTTTTTTCTGCCAACTGTCATTTTTCTACTTCTCAAAAATAAACTTTATTAGGACACTGTCAGTGTCTTCCTTTTTTTTATGTAGAATTACTAGCGCTCAGTGCAGTTGATAGATTGCGAATATTTAATAAATTCTTCATTGAATTAAGAAAGCAATGTAAAAATAATAAAGCATATAAAAAAAAGAATATGAAAGCTGGCAAAATAGCCCAGTGGACTAAGCTCTGCCTAGGCGAGCACAGGGACCAGGGTTACATCCCCAGCACCACATACCACACCGGCCCCACCTCCAATCATGCCAAGCTGGCCACCTAGACAGAGCTTAGTGGTGCATGCCTATAATCTCAGTGCTAGGGAGGCTGAAAACAGGAGGATCACTACGAGTCTGAGCTGCATAGTGAGACCCTGTACCAAATACATTTATTTTTAAAGAAAAAGAAAAATGTGCTATACACTTGCCATGTAACAGTGAAAGTGGTACTTGTATATTGAACTCATTTAAGTAAGCAGATAATTACAGAGGTGTGTAAGACTAGCTACAGTGAAATTGAATGAAAATTAAAAGAAGCCTCTGTTCAGTAAAATAACTCCACACTAATTAAACAAGTCATTTAAGTATTTCTACAAACCAGTCTCCTAGACCTTCATGGGTTCACCTTATCCTCACAATCATATGAAACTGAGATTGTTGTACATCTTCACTTGTAGATAAGGAAACAGTACAGAAAAGCTCTCCCGAGTAGCATGCTGTCAGTCACATAAGTGAAATGAAATTCATGGATTTCATAACTGCATGTCTAGTACAAATATATATATATAAATATATATAAAATATTTTCAGGCATAGCCCTCAAACGATTTTACTTCTACCATCATTCCCAACTTAGCCAACAGAATTGTCTTCCTGTTAGTACACACCTCATACCTACAAGTCATCTTTGAGTCTTTTCTCACTCAGAACCTAGTCTCTACCCAAGCCATGTTCATAGTCAATCAGTGATTGGGCTCCATGTAATTAAATCATGCCACTCCTCTGCTAAAAGTCTCAGCGTATTCTGTGTGCCCCAAACAACTGTGTAAAAAAAAAAAAAACTCCACTTTATCAGAGCCTGTGAACCCTGGTTGAACTACCCACTGCCTGCCTCTATAGCTTCTTTCAGTCTTCACAGATTCTTTTTCAACCCTTGGCACAATGCCAGTCTCTTTGTTCTTCCTGTTTACTCTGTGTTGATTTATTAGCCCTAGACCTTTACATGGATGGATTCCTTTGTCTTAATTATTTCTGCTCACATTTTGTAACCCTCTGACACATATATCTCAGATCCTCCAATCTAAAATCACCCTTAGAGTTATGTTCGATCCTATTCCCCTAGTACTTCTCACTTACTTTGTTGAATAATGTGCTCACCTGGGTGTTGACCTGTTTCCTCTGGTCTAGAATATGACCTCCAGGGCAGAGGGTGCTTTGCATTCGCTCCCACTGCTCTGTCTTTTGAGTGTGAGTGAGCAGTGCGTGGCCTTCTAAGCACACAGTGCACAGTTGTGTGTGGAGTGAATCAGATTGAGTGCGAGGTGAGCACACATTATTCATGGTCCACAGAAACATAGTATTTAAATTATAAAAAGGCTTTCAAGTTTCCTTCCTAAAAAGTATGTCAGGCACTGAAATCAACCAGCAAAGATATGAAATAGGGCCAGTTCTGAAGATTAGTCAGAGCTGGCATGGATTAAACATACAGCACATGACAGGCACTAATATATTTTACGGAATATGAAAGTGAGTCCTTAAAGCCATAGACATTTCAAAAACCTCCTCTAAATAAATGGGTTTATATTTCTCATAAGCTTACAACTATAGCTACTATTAAAGAGCTTGATGGTTTAGAATTTCCCTCAAACAAATACTTATTTGCAGCATGCATGTGAGGAACAATTGAGTGAATTAATGAAGAAAGAGACCAAAGCAGCCCAAAATTCAGTAACACAAACCGAGCAGGTAGGCAAGAACACCACTGGTCAGTCTAGACTAGGTAAGCCACGGCTAGAAACGAAAACACTCAGAGTCAGGGCCGGCCACATAGCTCAGTGGATTAAAGTGCCTGCAAGCAGGTGCAAGGGCTTGGGGTTCTATCCCCCTCCCCCATGCCGTGTTGGCCCCGCCCCCGGGGTGCACTGAGATAACAATTAAAACTGGGTGTGGTGGCCCATGCCTGTAATCCCAGCTCTTGGGAGGCTGTAAACAGGTGCATCACTACAAGTCTGATCTACTAGTGAGAACCTGAACAGCCTGTAAAGCTTTCCCTAAAAAAAATACAATAAAATAAAATATTTGCTGTCAAACCACGAAAGTATGTCTGTGAACAGTAGGGGGCGTCTAAGAAATAGTTTGAAGAGAAAAAGACCATGAAGGTAAAGAAGGGGAATCATATGTCAAAGGGGAAGGAAAATGCATGGCATTTCATTTTGCAAGAAGTCTAAACAACCACAATAAATTTACATAGAGGAAGGAAAAGAAAAATTTAAATTAGATTAATCATGACAATTGGTAAAAGGAGTAAGACTATAGAAAAATACTTTAAATGTCAAGATAATATTTCTGTAGCCAGATGAATCAATGAAAAGCTTCAGCTTTTTGAAATACAGTGCTTTGGTAAAACAACCACACACACACACACACACAAGCAGAAAAGAAACCAAAATAGATAAATAATTGTGTATCATTTAAAAATAGACTTTTCTTGCTCTCTAAGAAGCCTGAAGGAACACAGAGGGGAGATGAGGGGAGGAGAATGAATTTCCAGGAAATAGAAGCCGTGAGGTAATATATTAGCTCCACAGATCTATCATCTGGAGCTTAAATAGATCCCATGAAGTTTCACAATTGCCTTTAAAAACTCATAATCACAACTTGAAAGCACCTAGCTGTATAAAAATAATAACATCTTATTGCTGGAGGAGACTTTCTAGTATAAATCATTTTCCAGAGACACGTGACACCTTCAGGGAGGAACATGAATTCTGACACAATGAATATCTTTTAAACAATTTATAGTATTCAGGTGGCACACTTAGCATTTCAAACTTAATTATTTTTAAGCTTTTATTTTTACACTCCTATGCCCATTCCACATTGATCTTCTAATTTAATATGTTAATTAATTGTCATGGTGGAAAAATAGAAAAAGAACAATCTTTGAAAGCAGAAAAAATGACTTCAGTTATCTGAGCCCTTTGAAACTTAATATAGCTGAATCTTTGAATAAATGTGTGACATTTCATTTTGCAAGAAGTCTAAACAACCACAATAAATTTACAAATGCAGACAGGCCACAGTTAAATTTCATTTCACGCTCAGTAAGCAAACACTATCAAACTCCAAACACTGTCCTCCACTGTCTTTTTAACTCAAAATCTTGTCTTCAGTGCAGGGTCAACCTTGAAATAGTTCACAGATAGATGAAATTGCTTAGATTATTCCTCAATTTACAGACCAGCGTGGCTTGTGTATGTTCCTGCTTAAGTAAAAGACTCTACTTTATTCAGTGAGCCACCCAAATAATTAATAAGTGGACAGAATCAAATTGGAATTTCAAGTAGGGATTATTCAGGAAAAAAAAAAATCTCCTAAAGTTAATGAGCATTTGTTTTCTGTTGTTTCAGGGGTTAAATGGGGAGGTGGAAGGATGCCAGCATTCTGTGAACTGTAGCCTCTGAAAGAGCTGAAATAAGAAACACTTGCTACTAGAAATTGTCCTGTCCTGCACAATGCTCAGGTGTTCATATGAATAAATATTTTTGGAAGTGAAAACTTATGAGCATAGCTGTTAATACTGTAATACACACAGAAGTATTTTTTCACAGTTTTAGCATACTTTTCTTCTGATATCTCCCTGTCTAGCTTTTTATTTCTTGTCCCTTATAAGGAATAGCTTTCAAACACCTCTTCAACTTTAAAAAATAAACATATCCGCTGGTAGTGACTTTAAAATGTAACTGCGCTTTCCATTGCAGTTAAGCCCTCAGATATACTCCTTTCAATATTATTAAACATACATCTGAATAAATTATTATTAAGGTAGTTTGTGATTATGTGTGCAGGAGCTCCATGATCTATGGGTTTCATTATCAAAGAAGTATATTACAAATCATTCGCTACAATAATGTGGTGTTGCATCAGGGAGGAATAAAAATAGCATCATGGCCAGGGACCACAGCACTACTCTTTTCTTCCCATTCTGTCATCCTCAGTATGTCATGGTGTCACTCATATTTTATAGGAAGGCTCCCCCAGTTCTTGACCTCACGGCAGACACAAACTGTCTCCAAGGCCCAGATTATCTTATGTCTCAAATATTTCTATGGACTGTATGTTTCATAGTGCTACTCAGGAGATACTGTAATATTATTCTACATAAATGTGCACAGAAAGCTCCCTCCCTTAGTGACCTAGGAGAGACTGTGCATTGAAGACTTAATCTCAATGTTTGTTCTACTCTTTATCTTAAGAATGGATGGAAAATCCAATTCAGAAGATCATGAAAGCTGTATAGGCAATTGCCTACTTCCCAGAATGAAAACAATTATATTTGCTAATGAATGAAACAATATTTGCTAATCTTGGTTGAAATACATTTTGTTGAATAATTCAACCTCATATTTTCTCATGCAAATGTATTTTTTCTTGGAAATTTAATAACATAGTGTAGTGAACATTTGGCTCAGGTAACGTCAATTTGTTATGATGTTCAAGTTTCTTTGCATTAAAATGCAGGCACATTGGCATTTCCTTAATTAGTCCTTGCAGACTGGCTCCTCAGGACACCACTTCTTCCATGACCCATCTGCATGGATGCCTCCAGGGGCCAGGAGGAGTGGGAGACCAGTGCTCCGAGAAGGAGATGTGGCTGAGTAGAAAGCTCGTAATTATTTATGGATGGCAGCCACTACTCAGTGGGAATCAATAGTCGCCATATGGAATTAGGGCCACAGTTGCCAGATCTTTTGTTATTTCAAAATTAACTGTTTGATTTATTTGTGAACTCTTTTTGACTTTTATATGTTGGCCCAACTTTGAAAAACAAACAAACAACAACAAAGCCCCAAGCACTTGTGCAAGCCAAACAAAACATGTTTGTTGGAGATATTCGTCCTGTGAACTGCCATTTGCAACCTGTAAATGGTCCATCTTTTAGGAAGGGAGGATGCAGTCATTGGTGAAGCGCACCACTTAGCAGTTTTGTGCTATGGGGGAAGGAGCTGTTCTCTCTGGAAAAGTAACTGACCAGACGGAGTGGACTTGAACTCTGCTGCACTAACCTGAAGACTGCTGTGGGACATCAGCCGGGCATTCCATAACAGCAGGTCCTGGTGGGTTTCACTTTGGTCCTCTGCTGCTAAACATGAAGCATTTTGTATAAAACATGGGAAATTTAGAGATATGGTTCCAACACAAATGAAAAGAGAGTTTTGTCCATTTCTACTCTCCCTGAAGCAGAACACTACGTATCTTTTCTGTCTTATTTATGCACATGCTTCCGTTCTCCCATTTCACGTCTGCTGCCACATCTCTAGGTTTTTGTCATCTAAGTAGACCTCTCGTAGCAGCTTCCCTTTCCTACTTCCTAAGAGTCTCTGTTTTAAAAAGTATGTTACACTCTCCATTGCCCTCCAAATACAGACTTTTAAGCTGACTAGCACTGCAACCCCATCTTGTGTAAAACTGTATCCTTGCAACTAGATACTGTAATATTAATCTCCTAAATAAAATTTTTGAAAATATGCAAATAGGTATGTAAGCACAATTTAATTTCTGCAAACATTTAGGCATATGGATAATTTTACTTTGCAGTTGTTCTTGTTTAAAAGTGGCAGCTTAGCTCTCTATTTGAAGGAATCAATCACTGTAAATACTAAAAATTTAAAATCAATATTCTCCAATGGAATGTTTAAATTCTTCTCTATAAAAATTACCTTCTTTTATTTATCCTTTCCTCATCTAACTCATATAATGATACCTCATTTTTAAGATTAAATTAAAACATGATATGTTGTTGTTATCATTTATTTGATAAATAGGCCATTTAATGGCCTACTTAAAAATCTAGATTCCAGATCTTCCATTTTCTATTTCATTATTTTTTGTTTGTTTTAGTTTGTTTCAGTTGAAAGAGTCACAATAATAGTGTTTGGAACCTAAAGACAAGTAATTTCTTTTTTTAAAAATGTTTATAAAACATTTTATAGCATCTTCTTGTCAGCATCATTAAGTTTGCATCTCGTTTTGCAAAACTCTTAGTGCATAAGGCATGGGAACTCTTGTCAAGGAACGGGAGGCTCATGGAGCCCCTGAAAGCGATGCATTTCAGAACAAAAATATTCTTGACTGTTGAATCAGTTTCTCTTCACTTAATCATTAACATTTTTATCAGGAAAGTAGAGAAGTCTAAATCTAGAAGGTAAAAAGTTGTGAGCCCTACAACAGGTCGTGTAAAGCATAGTTAGTGGGCTCTAGACTGGTCCTGCAAGCTTGTGGTACTCAATGACCTTGTACAGTTAAAACCATTTTTTAAAATCGTATTTCTGGGAGCATGGTACTGCAGAGTATCATTAATTTAGTAGGCAATATGCTTTCATGTTTGATTGATCATATTGTAAACAAAATTTTTTCTTGGTTTTAAAAATTCGAATATACTTAAAAGACCAGAAGAAATTAGCTATTTAGAAAAAAAGATTATTCCTGATTAACACTTACCCATCTAGCCTTTAGAATACTTCTGTCACCTAACTCTAAAGCATTCCTGATTGTTGTACTTAAGTAGTTTTGAGTTTGTGATTTGTTTCCATATGTATTTTTCAAGTGTTAACAACTCAGCTGAGTTTGTATGTGAGTTAATTGTGAGCTGGATTATTTGTGTTTCACTTTTCTGAAAGCATGCAGTTTCTTTTATTTGCTGATTATGGTATGGCATTACTAAGCCTATGAGAAGCTTCTCTGTGAAGTGCATTTTAATATTTAGATCAAACAGCGATTGGAAGACATTAATGCCCAGTGGGTAAACGTGTCATTTGAAAGCAGCTGCTGAGCTTTCTCCCTGCTGCTCCAATTAACACATGCACCACGCTCTTGTCAGCAAGAGGGCTGTGCATATGGATGAAACCACTTTGCTGTTCATTAATGGGATGTGCCAGCCAGCCCAAAGGGTTAATCATCCTTCCCTACAGAATAATAGCTTGCTGGGAGTTTTCCCAACACCAGCTGTGCTCTCGGATAAGTGCTGTCAAGATTCTGGGGTAGCATGCAGGAAAAACAGTTCAGTCTCTAGTTTTGGTTCAGTCCATTGACTAATGTGTTCCCCGCCCCTCTCCTTCTGCACCCCGCCCCTGGTGATGGAGACTTGGGGTAGTGATATTCTAGTGCTGGGACTCGTCTTGCCTCCTTTGAATCTCTTGAACTTTTAGCTACTATTTGAAGTCCTGTCTTTTATTCTCTGAGCCTTTCATTATCATTTCACTTACTCCTTCCTTTTCTCTTTTTTTTTTTTTAATTGTAGATTTGACAATTTATTGAGCTAAATGAGTAATCCCGTCAGCATAAAGCCTTATCACTCTTATTTTTTCTCCTCCTATGGGTAGAATCTCAGTGTTAATGGTAGCACAGAGGCAGGCAGGAGAGCAGCGCACTCTGGTCCCCAGGTCGGTGTCGGTCATTCATGCTCCACCGGCTTCCTGAGCAGCTAGGCTGTTGTTGTGCTCCAGTGCTGGCTGAGCCGGGCTGTGCAGTGCAGAAGAGATGGACCGCTTCTTGGGTTTTGTCAAGCAGATACGAAGATCTAGGAGAAGAAAGGGGAAAAAGTATCGACCAGAAGAGGATTACCACGAGGGCTATGAGGATGTCTATTATTACGCTTCTGAGCATTTTCGAAGTAAGCGCTCCTCTCCACCCTCCTCTCCTGTTCCTTCTCACAGGCTGGGGCAAACAATAAATCTTAAATACAAAAGGTTTTCCAGATGGTGTTCCCTCTGAGTGGTCTGTAAGTACTGAAGTGCTTCATTGTGCTTGATTTCTTGCAAGAATAGTTATCAGATAGAATCTAAAGTGTAGCTACCCAACGTCTGTACACACGGTTAATATTTTGGATGTAATTCATTGATTTTACTGTTTAAACCAGCTGTGCAAAAAAGTGTCTTGCAAATCTGTATAATAGGTGGCTAGAATATGTTTTGTCATAGTTGTGATTTTTCAACACTTGTGTGTATTATGTATCTTCACCCTTTCAAAATGGGATGGCAAGCTCTTTTGGAAGAAATAATTAGATTGAAGTTGTTGCTGGGATGATTAAAGCTACCAATACAGACTTCAGTACAGTTATCTGTGATTAATTTGAGGTGCTTTTTTTGTACAGGAAGTTCAAATACTTTTCTCCAATGCATTTTCTTAGTTTGGATATTAAATTAAAGACACTCTTTTACTTGTCAGCAAGAAGCAGTGATACCTGTAGAAGAAAATAATATATGCATATTGACATGTCTGAAAATTAGCCTGGCCATAGCAGGAACTAGAATTCTTCTTGTACCTGTCACGGCTTTAAATTTCTGGTGATATTTAGACAGTTCCCAGTGGATTTGAAATGCTCAGCAATGCCTTAGGGTGCAGAGAGCAAGCTCCATGCTAAAATCACTGAGTTTATGTTTTCCATGTAGGGGCAGGAGAAGACAGTTACTTCTAATGCACATTTTAAAAATTATATTTTATCTTTTTTTAATAAAGATCTTTGTAAGCCTGTTCTTCAAGTCCAATTTTCCTGATCTTTTGATACCCAATCACTAATATATCTCATTTACAACTTCTGAGTATTAAATAATAAATAATATAGATACCAATTTCCGTGGCATTGAAAGGAATGAGAATTAGTTCTAAAAGTCAGAAGTTCAGTTGTGATTAATGAAGGCTGAGGGTTGAAAATTTATATGGTGGAAATAACACAATAACGCAAAATTGTAAGACTTTGATATTTGCTGTGTTACTTTCGTGGAGTAATCTCCAAGCTGATGTCTTTTTCCTAGTGCTTTTCTATGAATAATCTGTTCTAACGTAGTGATCTCTGTCACCTAAATTTAGTCCCCATAATATATGCTAGAATTTAAAATTTGTGTCACATCAAAAAATACTGTCAGCTTTCATGAGCAAATGTGAATACTTAGAAAGTGAATAAAAGAAGCTTATGAACTTTTAATTGGAGAGACGTTCATTGTACAAATCTCTTGCAGTCAACTTCACACCCTCCAACGTGCATATCCTGATGTTATTTGTACAAGTACAATCAAACAGAAATCTCAAAAGCCTGTGTTCCATGAGTTTCAGTAAGAATTTTAAGAAAAAACAGAAATGCTCTTAAGTTTATGAAATGTGCCTATAAGGAAGAGTGTTATGGAAGTAACCAAGGAATACCCCCAAATAGAGGTTAAAACATGGTATAAATAGGGTAGTAGTCTTTATCCACCAAGGGTAGTAACTCAAAGAGAATTGTGTCCTCTGATTTGTCAAGGTCATACTAAGGATAAAATATTAACCATCAAAAGTAATTGGCATTCAATATGAATTGGCATCTTCTCTTTCTGATATACAGAAAGCACTGGTTATGCAATATGGTCCATAACTTTGTAGTGCTAGATGCAAATGGAGTACTGAGCTTCAACATTCTATGTGACACAGAATGTGTCACAATGGACTCTGGCACTTGCAATTTGGCATCTCATCACATGTCACATAGCCAAGCTTTCTAAAAAGACATGTCATATAATAACCTCCCAATTCATCTACTTGTCTTTAGATTAGGGACCTGTCTGGATTGAGTAGGGTGGTGATCCACTTATATTTTATAGCTGTACACATGTATTTAAGAGCAAGACTGATCCTTAAGGCAGACCTCTCGAATGGGTAATATGGTGAATTCAGTTGAATTGATGGTGTGTCATTATCTGAAAGTTTGTGCCTTATGTATTTCCTTATGTGACTTAGACGATGCTTACATTAAGATGTACAAGTTGATGGAATTTACAGATGATGTTAGCCTTTTGTAAATTTCTTATACTACTTTCAATTTCTGTTGCTATGTGTTTGCAGTACATAATGATTATATTCTTCATGGAGAGATAGTATGATGTGCCAGCAGGGTCATTGTTATTTTTTCTTCCTGTAATGTTTATTGAAACTCAGCTCTGTCATGTCATTTTTTCTACTGTTTCAAATTACCACAAGAAATGTACACTACGATGATGAAAGACTGTATTTGTAGGGATTTCTCAGAGAATTCTCCTGTAAGTCTGATCTCTGCATCTTCAAGTGCTTACTGATACTTAACCTAATCCTACATAATGTCTCTTCTCTTATAGTCTCTGATTTAGAATTTCACCATTCTTGTCTTCACCTGAAATACAGCATCATTTATCTTAAATGCCAAAGCCTGAACTAATTTGTTAGTAGGGTCAAAGGCTGTGCAAAGAAAAGTTATTCTAAAATCTGCATTGTTTTTCATCAACTCTTGTCAAAACTGTGTTTTAGCAATGATGATGTCAATCTGATTTAAAAAAAAATCTTCCTTGACTTTATGTCAAACTGATGGATGGAAGTGTACAAAAGATAGCTATGTTAGATTTTTTTTGTTAAAAAAACCCTCCTTTTTGTCATTTATCTTATTTTATAGTTCTAGAGTTAAAGTTTAAGTAAATTAGACAGGAGATAACCAGCTACTTCTAGTGTTATGGTTTCCAAAAATATGAAATGAGGTATCTTTATTTCTAATGACTTTGCTAATTACAGAAGTATAATATTTTAAATTGTACTTAATTCTGTAACAGTGGAGGTAAAGGTATTGGTACCTGTTTGGTTCTTGTTTTTGAGAGAAGACTTCTTTGCCCTGCTGCCCTAACCTCTGGCCCCACCCTGTCACCCACCTGGTCTCCTGCGGAGCTGGGAGGACACAGGCTCAGCTGCATGCCCAGCTTCCCATAAAGGTGTTGGCTGAATGCTGCTGCCTGGGACTCAAGCCAAAGTTCACCTGTTACCTTGAGGGAGCTGATTTTCTGCAGCAGTTTTTAGTAGATAGATTCTCACTATTTTAAGGTCAGAATCTAACATGGAGTAGTAAGAAATTTTGATAATCCTAAGGAATTCTGAATATGCTGTTAAATCAACAGACCACTTTTTTTCATTGTATCCACCAAGAAAGATCATTTATTCCTTTAGATTCTCACTGCAGTTGTTCATTTGTTATGTTTCCTTAGGAAAATGTTGAACTGATTATGTAATTCTTCAAATCCTGAAAAAAAAAAGTTAGAAAAGAATCCTAAAATAAAATATTATGTTTACTGTTTTCTTGTTTAAAAAAAAAACAAATTATATTACAGCAATTACTAAAGACCCTGATAGGTCATATTTTATTTAGTTTTTACATAAAAAGTTAAATGCCTTTCCATACTGTTATATGTATTTTTATTGAACCACATTGGATAATTGTCAAGTTATACAGCAGATAATGTGTATTTTACAAACATGCTCCTGGTACTGTTCTTAACCATGGTTAAAAAGAAAACTAATAAAATCAAAACAAACAAACTCATGATGCCACTGTCCATGTAGTTGGCTTGTGGAGACATGGAGCATTTCCTTCTCCCTTTCCTGTGTCCTGGCACAACTCCCCCAGGCAGAGCTGATGTGCCTAGGCTTCTCCACTGAGAGGCTCCTCCTGGCTGTGCTCCTGGCTCATCTCTGCGGGAGGACAGCTGTGTGGGGGAGCGGCTGGGGAATCACCGAAGCGCTTAACTTGTCCTCCTGAGGTCTTCCAGGGAACTAGAGAAAGAGAGAGAATGGAACCGTGGTTCAGGCCTTGGAAGGAAAGGTCAATTATATTTATAAATTACTAGTTTTGTTGTGGTGTTCCTATTCCAGTAGATATTGAGCAACAGTGGAACATGGGTCTGTGCTTAAAAACATTGTTACTGTAAGTTAAGCAACACATGCTTTTAAAATCTTAGCTTGGCATTTTAGGCTATGCAGTGCAAACTAGATGTACAAGGTACGTTATAGAGGAATTCCTCACTTTCTTTTATCTCATTGAAAAACACTGGTGTATATTGTCCTTAGAGAAAAATAGTCTGTGAGGAATGTACATAGTGCAGGAATATGTGGGCACTTGTGTGGATACTTAAAGAAGTGACTTTCTCTTATTAGTTCTTTAACTAGATTTTTAAAAAGTCATGTAACCATACCCTTTCTGCTTCAGGGATTCTTACCAGAATCCAGCTAGGATCATGTCTCTTGTTAAGTGTGCCAGAAGGGTAGAGTCAGATCTTTAACATATTTTGGGAAACTGGCTGATGCTCAGTGTAATATGTGTTTTGCCCCTAACAGCTTTTGGGATAAAGAGGTGGAAGGGGGGAAGCAGGAGAGAAAAAAAAAACAGATTTTATAGGATGTCCCTACTTCTTTAATGTTTATTTGCATGAAAGCCATGCATTCCTATGTCACAAACCATGACCACTGAAGTGACAAGTCTTAGGCATGAGAAACTAGGTGATACAAGCCATAGATGTTCCTCATCTGTCCCAAGAAATCCCAAAGCAATTAGAAGAAACTTGATAAACAAGACAAAGTTCCTTGCAACAGTTATGTTTATTTTTCTTTGAATGCTTTCCATCTATTTAGTATATTTGTTGGTTAAAAATGAGTGCACGTTTTCTATTTGGTGAATTTTGTATCAGCAATTTCATTATACTGATTTAAAAAACTGGCTTTTTTTCTACATGGGATAATTTAAACTAGTACAGTTAAGAGGAACTTTGTCCAACTGATTACTTTTTAGCTAAAAAATAAAAAAGCTATAGTACTCAGTAGGTTGATTGACTTCTACAGGCCCCTTTGATCATTATTTGAACTGGATCTAGAATCAGAACCCTTTGCTGGGTCTAGTACTCCATTTATTATCCAACCCACTTACTTTCTAAAGACCTTTCTGGGGATCCTTAAAGGCCAAGATTCATGTACAAATGAATTAGAATTGCTATTTGCCTGGTGAGTTCTTTTATTATTTTGAACATTGGGTCATCTCATGCTAAGCTCTTCAGCAAAAAATAAGATAATGTTGCACGTTAAATTCTCATAATGTCCCATTTATCGATGCTGTTAATGATTCTTTAGAAACCAGCCAATATTTTGTATCACCTCCCTTGTACTGTGGTTAGCAAATATAGCTACTTTTATAAACAAGTATCTGTTCTGGGGACTTCAAATACATGCTTCTATCTGAGAATACTGGAATTGGGACTAGCTTTGGGGTTCAGGTAGAGAGACCTGCTATCTGATAGCGGAAGTCCTTCTCAGGGTCCCAGCTATGCAGGCATGTAGCTTCCTCTAAAACCTTCCAGTGTGAACACGTTCACTTTCTAGCAAGGCAAAGCGCAGAATATGCTTACTCTTCTTTTAAATGAGTTCCAAATTGTGTGTTAAGTTGTTGACATACTCTCACATACATTACGTGGTCAAAATGTACATCTTGACCCAAATACACATCAACTGTATTGAATTTAATGTGCACCAAGATTTCATGCCTTCTCTGTACTCACATAATTCTTTCACAGATGTAACATATGGCATTTGGAGGTGAGTAATTCCTTTGGTGCTATTTTTATCTTAACTAAACACACCCAGAAGATCTCTGTATTGGGCCCACATCCATGTGAGTAATTTTTCTTTTTTCCCTTTTTCTTTTTGTGTATGTTTAAATGATTATCAAACTTTATATTTGTTTAATGAAAAATACATTTTAGTCTATATTCATGATGTAGTGGGGGGGGGCCTGCCAGTTAGGCCATTTGTTTAAGTGCTTGCTCATGCAAAAGCAGTCAGGGCAGGATACTGTGATTCCATCCCCAGATCTTCAGGCCTTACCAGACCTGCCCTTAAGGCATCTTGAGTCAGCCCCCCCCCCAAAATGATGTAGTGGGCATATATTTGCCCTGAATACCCATACTCATATTGAAATCAATCAGATACCCTCTGTTGCGTGGAGAAAGCGTTCCAGAGTAGGAGGTAGGGAAGCCTGTGCATGGAGGAGAGAGGAAAGGCAGGAGACTCTGCAGTGTGTGGGCCCCAGATGCAGGCTGTAGGGTGCCAGTGCTGTAGTTCTAGGCTATGGGAAATCGTGCCAGAAAAAGGACTAGACTCATGATGAAAACTCAGATGGGCTAGTTTTTTGATCTGGTAGCCTTGAAAAGAATTTATTTTAAATTTTGAAATGTGATTATTTGGTTATTTGTATTTGATAGTAATAAATGTCAAACATGAAAACTAGATTTTTTTGCCCCATGGAAGTTCCTACCCATCAATAATGTAATTCTTGTAATATGACGAGTGGAGGTGAGTCACAGGGTCCTATGCTAGGTCAGTGTCTCGTGTGGGGAGGGATACTACTTCCCAGCTTAGGGCACTACTGGGCCAGGAGACAGACTCACTGTCGGCCTCCCCAGTAGGCTGGTCTGATGCAACAACAACCCACACATTTGGAAGAAGAGGACTGTGAGTGGGTGAATTTGGGTAGAAGACATCTCACTTAGCATCACTCCTGTGCATACCACTCCGTGCTCCCACGTTCTGTTCTAGTTAACTTACTTTAGAGGGAAGTGCACAACTTGCCCATGTACTTTGGTGCCAGTGTCAGAGGGAAACCCTCCCAGTGGCATATAGTTTATGATAATTACCTGCCTTTTCTATTTAAAGTGTTAAAATTCTATTCTTCTGTCTCAACTATTATATATTAAAGCCAAAAAGCTTTTCTGAAACATTCAACTGAATGGCCCAGCTTTTTGGATTTGTGGATTAAAACAATACCAGCAATTAGGTCTATGGATGTATAGAAATTTAGTTGGATTTCTCTCTCTCTTTTTTTGATTTTAGGGAAGGGTCTACAGAGTGTTCAGGGTCTCACTACTAGATTGGACTCATAGTGATTCTCCTGTTTACAGCCTCCGAAGTACTGAGATTACAGGCTGGCCCACCACACATAGTCTCAGTTGCCATCTCATTGTGCCCCCGGGGCAGGGCGAGCACAGCAGGCCCAGGGATCGGACCCCCAGGCCCTGCACCTGCTTGCAGGTGCTTTAATCTATGGATTTCTCTTGACACGCCAAACATTTTAATCTGTCCTAGAAATTATTTGATCTGGTTACAAAATATTATTAAACTGTGGATAAATTAAGTATATCAGCAATATCTTAGGTGATAAGAGTAAAATTCTTATTTTTTTTTCCTTTAATCTTTCATATGTCAAAAATAGGCTGATAGACCTTATGGTTAGTTACCTCTCATTTTTCTTTTTCTTTAGAAAACACAAAGTGAGTATCCCTAATCTAAAGGTGTACAATCTAAGCTGCTCCAAAATCTCAAACTAAACTTGCCATACCTGACCTTGTATGAGAAGGTCAAAATCAAGATAGGCACACTAAAAATATTGTACTAAGTTGACTTTAGCCTAGTTGTATAAGGTATATGAGAAACCTTAATTGAATTTAATGCTTAGACTTGAATCCCATCTCCAAGATAACTCATATTTATGGAAGTATTCTGAAATATTTTTCAAACTCCAAAATCCAGAACATTTCTGGTCGCAAACTTTTGGATAGGGGACACACAACATGTTGTGATAACACACCTGAAAGACCTCATTCTAATGCTGCAGACACACGTGTGCAGAAGGCAGAGGAGGCTCCTGCCTTAATGGAACCTGCAAGCTCACAGAGAAATAGAACATAAGAACGAATGATGAGTGCAGGAAAGAATCAGATCAGAGTTGTGGGATAGAGTATCATAGGTCAAGAGAAGGGTATTCTAGCTTAGTTGTTCTATCTGTGAGAACAGGATGGTAGGCTAGACTCATTGCAGAGATAGAGCTCTTATGTGAAGAAGTGGGTAAGAAAGGGTGATAAAATCCTCAGGGTTAGAAGTATGTTTGTTTATAGATAGATATGTAGATACAGATATAGATATAGATATATAGATATAGATATAGATATAGATATGTCTTCTCCTAATCTAATATTGTCACCTTAGTCATTATTAAAGTAGGATGATATTTTGGAAAGAATAAAAAGAGAAAATAGTTTGCTTTGCCCTTAAAAAATATAGCATCTGTTACTGTGTCAGTCTTCTCTATACTTGGGTTGAAATACTGTTGAGCACTATGCTTAAAAGTGCATTTACCATGTAATCAGACCATTAATATTATTTTATCACTTATTATTTCTATTTTATAGGATAAAAATGCATCAGATTTCTATCTTTAAATTTCTAAATATTTTAGAAATATTTATGGCTCATTCATGTTACAGGAAAATTATATGTCAGAAAATAAACAAGGACAAGGTAGTAAAGAGCCTTCCTAGTTACAGCCCTGCCATTACTATATTCTGTACTCTAAAAGAAGAATGGAGGGGGCTGGGGAGATGGCTCAGTAGAATGTGCTAAGGGCCTGAGTTCAATCCCTGGTTCTGCCCAAAAAAAGGATGGGGACCCCATATGCTATTATTGTTACACTGTTAGCAATAGAATTTTATGTTGTTTACTGGAATATTGCTATTTTGCTATCAGTTATTATTTGCTAAATATAATTTTCAGGATTAATGTTTCATATTTGGAAAAATGTACAGTGTAAGATAAAAATTTCACAGCTTTCTGATGATCTTCAGAGCTGCTTTTCAGGAGAAATGCCTAAAGCAATAAAAACTTTAAAAATGTAAGCCTAATTTCAGGACAGTGATAAACACTTTGTGAAAACCGGTGCTGCTGAACTGGCCCCTTGTTTCCATGTTGTGTGTCGGCCGTGGAATATGGTGTATGAGTTTTCTGGTGTAGGTAAGAATGTTTGATTTGTGGAGCACCATTCTTGAGATGAAACTAGGCACACAGCAAATGTAGCTGATGTAGAATATAGAATGCGTCATGTGGCCATAGGAGATGCTAAGCCAGCAGTAGCATCCTGCTGATTCTAAAAGCTAGGCGTAGGTTACAAATAGCGTAGCAGAAGGTTGTACAAGTGGTTGCAGTTGTGGCTAATGCTTGTTTTTGTATCTGCATGTGACTACAAGTTTTTAGAAGAAATGAATGTGAATTTATACCTTGAAAATGTTTTCCTTAGTACCTTTCACTCTGCCTTTAATCATGACCATTTTAAGAGGATGTCTCTCCAATTTTGGGGTGAGATGCCTAGGTGTTAGACAGTTACAAATGTCCCCTTTATGTATTTATGCTGGCACATTGAGGTAGAATTGGGGTATTCCTAGCACTTGAAAACTATGACATGTGACTGGTTTTTATCTACTACTACCAAGTTTTTACAATAGGCACAAATACCTGTTTTATTCTTAAAAATACCAAAGCTTTATGTAACAGTTTTTGAAGACCATTTGGAAGATGCTAGGCATAAAAGAAATACTAAACCCAAGAACCACTGGATTCTTCCATCCACCTCTGACTTTATGTATTAACCCCAATAATATGATAATACATGGTGATTATTTTTAAGGCGTATAAAGAGAGAATATCTAACTGAAGATTGCATAGTCATCTAAGAACAGAGATGACATTAATATGTAAATCTGTGAACTTGGTGTGTTTTTCATCTTCTTTTCCCCATTCCCTTCTCATGACTTCAAAGACTGCCTCCTGGTGAAGCAACTCCTATGCTGCTCTCTCCCAGGGGTGTACCTGGGATGTGTGTGTGTGTGTGTGTGTGTGTGTGTGTGTGTGTGTGTGTGTTGCTGACTCATTCCACTCTTCTGCGATCACCTGTATGTTTGACCCTCACATGAGCACTGTTTCGTCTTTATGTTTTGGCTTGTGAGACTGTGTGGGCCATCAGAGGATGCTTCTTGCCTGGGAACCTGTGAAAGGTGCTGATTCCTATGTGCCACCCATAGAAATCTGTCTCATTCTGTTACAGTCACTAGTAACATATCCAAAACAATTAGGAAATTTAGAACAGTAGTCCTCTGGCCCTCACATTTTGGTTTGCCATGGCCGTCATTCTGATCCTGCCGCTGGCCTGGTACTTCCTCCATCTAGCATGGGGAAGCACAGTGCTTACACTAGTATTAGAGAAGCTAAATGTAAAGAAAAGGAACAGCAGGGTCAGGAGCAATTTTATAAGCTCACCTTCTTTTTCTCATCAGATAACTGCGAAAAGCTCCTGATTCTTGGTCTCCTGAGATTAATGTATGCCTGGTGCTGCGCTAAGCACTTGAGGCTCACTATCCCATTTAATTCTCCTAACTCTATGAGACAGATATTATCTCCTCTATTTTCCAGATAAACTGGTGGCAAATAGCTTAATTAATATTCCCAATTTCCCAATTATCTAATCTTATAGATGTTATTTTTGAGTATTAGTTTAGCTTTGGTGTGCTCTGAGAGCTGTGTCCCCTGTGTCACAACACACAGGTTCAGTGTTGTATGTCTTCTCATGTCACTCTTCAAAGGGACCTTCATGATTACTACCTCAATCCTCCAGCTTGGTGAACTCCTGCATTAGTTTGGCCATGACTCCACATCTCTGAAAGTAGAAAAAGCAGCAAATGCAGCTCCTGTTGAGGCTGACCATTTTGTAATGAGATTAATTTCTTTCTCAGTCCTATTCAGGCAGTTACTTTGAACTTGGTTGTGCTCTGATCAGAACAACTTGCCCTACATTTTTTGATGTGCCTTTGTTACTGTTTTCTTACTGAACCTGAAATTAGAAGCAGATGTTTATAATCTACCGAAAGACATGTGGGTGTATCTCACCAAGGTGATCAAGGCTAGGGTAGAGACCTTTACAAAGCCCTGTTTATTATCTTTCAGTCGTTTACAACTGAGAAGCCAAGAGCTGTGCCCCAGCAGACCATCTGAATGCTGGAATAGGAATGCATTTTGTGCTTGTGAGACTGAACAGTTAAATTATTAAAAGTTAAGTAGTAAAAAACCAGTGGATCTGTATGAACACAAATTGCATGTGGCTGTAAATCTGTCTTGAAAACATAGTTCTCTCAGGGGTTCAAATAAATCCAGAATTCATGAAAATTGGAAAAGGATACAAGAGGTAGTTTTTAAAATTTATGTTCTTTGTAAGTAAGTCACATAGAAGTCATATTCTTCCTTCCCCTAAGTAGAATAAAAAACATACATATCAAATATACTGATAGGCAACATTTCTTAAACAGAGTGAAATTATTTACCATTAAATATTTTGAGTGAATATTTTTGTGATTCTTGAAAACAGTGGTCAAGGAAGTTTTGCTGTCAGGGTATGTGGCTTATGTTAATGTAGTTTGCATGGATTTGTCCAAGTGTTCTACATATGGTCTTATGATTTATCTCAGATAATTAGGCACTTACACTTTATTACTGTGTTAGGAACCTTTAAATTTCAATGTGATAGCATACCTTAGAATTGATTCTATTTTGTTTGAAATTATTTAATGCCATGAACAAATCTTAAGCTATGCAGTACAGAACCAGTTCTTCTGCTTCGGTTAAAGGATTTGGTAACTTAATTTTATCAGGTCATTTAATTTTACATTTCTCTCCTCAGAAATCCCATATATTCTAATTATCTACTTCTTCCTCTTCATCAAGCCTCAATGTTACCCACTAGGCTCTTAGCTCCCACTCTGCTCTCTCTACCTGTCAACATATTGATGATGTGTTCTTTCATGAGGTGTCCAGTTAGTTCCCTGATAAATCACAGGGCCTTTTAGTATTTGTCTTCTCCTGACACTCCAGCCATGTTTGTCTGCCAACGCTCAACCTTAGCCCCATGACACCATCTGTGTTCTCCACTCCTGCTTTCAGGCCACTAAAATTACTGGAAGGAAAAACTGTATAACCATAGTGGTTGGCCACTTGACAGATTTATGAGTTCCAGCTTTAGCTGGACCCTCAACACCAGTCATCTGTCATTTATCTTTATCTACAGTCACTCTTGTTCCTGAGCAAGAGTTCCCAAATTTCAGTTTTTTTCTCCTCTTGTCCCTCCTTATAGAGTGTCCACTGCAGATACAGACTGCTTCTGTGTTCTCTTGATTCTACTTTCCTCATGTTCTGCATCCTTTCAGATATGTTTTGCAAACAATTCCACGTGTGTAGCTCATATTCTCATATAATTGTGTGAAAATGGTCTCAGTTAATGACATAATGATTGAATGATGCCTCCTGCTCTTCAGAATGCCACATGACATTCCACTGAAAGTGAAACAGCGAAGACACCAGTGGTCTCCTAACTAATCTTTCTTAGCTCTGGTGATCTTTTGAGAGCAAGTGGCAATTGGACTTTCTTGTGGTTTTTGAGTCTTTTAAGTCTTGGCTTTAGGCCCACATGCCTCTTCTTGCTTCTTCTTCCTCTTTGATGATCTTGTTCTGTTACTTTTCTCTTTAGCCCGTTGGATTTCCTAGAATTTATTACTGACTCTTTGAGATTTTTCTCTCTCTCCACACTTGTCCTGGGAAATATCTGTCACCCTGTTCTTGGTGCTTCAGTTTTTTGTTTGGTTTGTTTTCCAGTACTGGGGATTGAACTTGGGACCTCACGCTTGCCAAGCAGGTGCTTATGGTGCTGAGCTGTCTCCCCAACCCTCTTTGTGTTTTAGATTCCATAAGTTAGCTGAAGTTCTATCTTTTTACCTGTCACTTGGATACTCCAATGTTTCCAATACTGAACTCAATATTTTTGTATACTACCCCAAACCTGTTGACTACACTTTTCCTCTCTTTTTTTTAGTTAAAGGCATTGTACTCTTAAAATCTGAAAAACTAGGAACTGCAAATCCATGCCTCACTTCTTACATTCTCTAGGGTTTTTCAAATATATATATATATATATATATATATATATATATATATATATATATATGCAATTTTTGTTTGTTTGTTTTTGTGGTGCCAGGGATTGAACTCAGGATCTTGTGCTTGCCAGACAAGCACTTACTCTACTGAGCTATCTCCTCAGCCCCCTCAATTATATTTTAACTACTTCATTTATTTCATACTTCATCTTTGTATTCCTTCTGCACTTAGCTAGCCCATAATTAGAGCTTAATAAATGTTTGATTTTACATTATTTCACACCAAAATGCAGACAACTAGAGTAGAGCTGGATATGTCTGCCTTTAACTTTGATATGTATATTAATGCTTAGGCCAAGTAGAAAGATACGTGGCAGTTTGTGATTCCTTGAAGCTAGCTTATTTTTTCTGAAGTAAAGCATGCTGTTAGAATCATAGTATTCCAGTTTATGATTTGACCTTGTTCATTAAAAGCTAAGTGGGCAGCTTGAGTCTTAGGGACCTGTATAGCTAGAAATATTAACTTGGAGTTGAAAATTCAACAGCCATTGATTGCTCAGTCCAAGTAGTTTACTGTTGATATCTTTTTGCTAAAATGAAATCAATTGCTTCTGCCTGTGCATTTTTATTAACAGGCTTGCTATTTGGGGTGTAATAATGAAGTAGAGTGGCACATCAAGAACATAAAGTGTTTCCTGTGACCTCAAAATGTTGATGTAGCAATTCACAAAGAATATCAGAGGAAGCCCAGTGGAAAAGGCAAGATAAGTAATGAGGACATTTAATTGGCTCTAATTAGTTCATTTATTTATTTATTTGGGGTTTTTTTTTTTGCAGAACCAGGGATTGAACTCAAGCCTTTGCACTTGCCGGGGAAATGCTTATTCTAAATCTGAGCCATCTCCCTGGCCCTAATTGGCTCTAATTAGTAGCTTTATGTATTGTTTAAATATAATATCAAAAAAAATTCTGTCTCATAAAAAACTTTTTAGTTACAAACTATTGACAGAAATGACTAGAATTTGCAGGGGGTTTTTTTGGTCATTTTTCTCCGTTTTTCTGTAAGCAATCACTATAACTTTTATTGCAGAGAATAAATTACAATGAAAATATGAGAGGATTACATGACTTTTAAAAGAGTAATCAAAGTAGTCATGTTTAGAGTACAAACTTCAAATTGAAGGGCACAGTTAGGCAGATATTGGGGAAAATCTTCACATGTTTGTAAGTAGCAAATGAATTGTAGACTATTCCTGTCAATTTTTTTCAGTAAAGCTTGTACAATATCAGTAACAAGCATTGCAGTTATTGTGTTTTTTTTGGGGGGAGAATTATCTGTATCTATTGATCAATATCTGTTTATGATATTGATCAATATCTATATAGACATACATATTTCTTTGTTGTCCATTTAGTGGTCTTGCAAGCTAAGTAATCAGCTGTTATTGTTATTCCTCACTTTGCTGATGAAGAAACAAAACATTGAAAAGTTAAATGGCTCAGTCATGCATCACACAGCTAATGGGAAGTGTCATACTTCTTGATTCATCTGTTTCTGGATCTTACAGAGTTTTTTCCTCTCCTGAGTGAACTTTTAGGTCTCTTAAACAAGTTAATTATTTTACTTATTCTCCTGTGCTTGGGATGTATCAGGTACTCAATGTGTATATATATTTGTAAAATATACTGCTGTAAACTACAATGGAATTTCAATTCAGTCATTTGCTTTAGAAGTCTTCCTACTCAAATGTCATATTTTATCCACCTAATAGAATTATGCTGCAAAATACTGAAATGACATTTGTAAATCCTATAAATAAAACAACTGAGAGTTATTTTGGGAAACATAACAAAGAGACAGAGGATAAGTATTTTACTGTTAATCAGTTGTATTATTTGTCTACTGCTACATGATAAGTTATCTCTAAACTTATTGGCCAAAAAATAATATTTCTCATCAAATAGTTTCTATAGGTCTGAAATTTCAGTGTAACTTAGCTGGGTCTTTGGGCTCCCCACCTCTTAAAGATCATGGTGAAGATATATGCTTAACTTACAGATACTTTTAGGTTGGAGTGAGGGTAATCCCCATCACCATGGCCACAAGCTATTTGCTGAAGATATCAGTTTTTGTTTTTTTCCATCTGGAACTTTCTGGGGAGCATCTGAAACACTTCATCTGTCTTACCTCAGGTGGGCGAAATGCAAGCTAGAAGGGCATATGGGGCAAAAGCCATTCTCCTGGAATTGGATCTTGGGGCAGGCGACCCACGGCTCCTGGTTTGCTTTCATGAGAAGAATGTCATGTGGTTCAGGTAGCCTGAAAGTAGGAGTATGGAGTGAGTTATACCAACTTGTGAACACTGAGGGGACAGAATCACTGGGCCACCTAAGACTGCCTGCCACATTCATAATAAACATTATGGCTTAGCTACAGCGAATCAAAAGAAAGTCCTGAAAGACTAGTCTGACTTCTCAAGACATTTTAAGGGAAAAGTTATGAAAAGTCAAATCAAACCGATTTTAGCACAGAACAAATTATTAAAGGGGCCTTAAGGATTTGGGGGCACTAGGTTGAGCAGAATTCTTTTGGTTTCCTCTGTGACATTCATCTCTGCTTCCTAACTTGAATAGATTCTACCAAGCTGTACTTCATGATGATTCTTATGACCAAGGGGTAATGCCACCCCAGCCTTGCTTTTTAACATTATTGACTTGAGGGTTAGATTTTATCATACGATCTTGTACAGCAGGGAACAAACATTTAGAGTATAGTGGATGTGGACCTAAAGAGTTACAAAATGACACATCTCATTTGATTGGCAGGAACGGTCAAGAACTACACTCAACAAAAGAGACCATGCTAAACAATAGTTTATAATCAATGACAAAAGGTAAATCATGGTTTGGTGATATATATTCTATAGAAGCAAAAGTGTCTTTGAAAACTTTCTGCATCATCCTTAATTGTTAGTGGAACATATACTTAGAACTAAATCCAGTCTTGTGTCTAGAGCTTTACCCTGTAAACAACTTTATTGCTATGTTGACTTACAGAAAACACAGTTGTGTACACAGATAGTAATTGGGATCAGCTGGGGTTGCTTAAGGGTCAAATACTAGGCATCAGGGCCACTCATGGGTAAAATTAAATTGAGCAAACTGCAGGCACAGACTTATAGTAGTAGCTCATCTGTTTTGTTGCCCTCTTCTCCCACTTATAAGTATCAAAAAGATTCACCTGGGGTTGGGGATGGTTACTGTGCCTCATTCTCAGGAAAACAGAATTATTAGATTGCTTTTGTGATACAATTCCATCATATGAGGTTGACTGCAAAACCAGAAAGCATTTGTCAGACCTTGCTTCACTTTCTGGCCATATGGGTCTTTGTAGATTAGATTCATCCTCTACTGGGTGCTTCTTGGCTCTTCCTTTACAGAAGCCCAAGAGGACCTTGGGGAGTTGGTGTGTCCCAAGACTCTCCACGTTCTCATCCCAGCTGCAGTACTTTGCAGACAAGATATGTTGTGAAGAGGCTGTTCAGTAATATTCATCCTTGAGTGCTCAACATTAGACATTGTGCAAGCCCCTGGGAAGGCTGAGAACAACAAAAACTGTTTTTGAGGGTGTGATAAGAGAGAATTCACAGCTGCATTTGGGTTGGAGAGAAGAAAGCAGCAGCTTACCTGGCCCATGGTGGAATGGCTCTGTAGGTGAATTTGCTTCCTCACACAGTTCGTGGCACCCCTGCTGCCTTCTGGCTGCCACGGGGCTACTGTGCTATTATTCCCTCTGGGTGTGCCCACTGACCAAATACCCATGTCTCAGGGCTTTGGCCTGTTCCAGTGTAAAATCCTCTGATGTCTCTCCATCCACTTGCTTACGTCCATTCCTCTGATGGATTTTGGCTTTCATCCTTTACCTTCACCCCCAAATTCTGTCTTACTTTCTCAACCTTTAACCCAATCACAAAGCTATGCTAAAAATGGCTTAGTAGTCATCACTGAACAAAATAGCTTTCTTCGCTCACCTCACATGTGTGATTACCTGTTAATCCTGGTCTTTATGATTAAATTTTTTGTCTTGGTTTTGCTTATTATTTCCAATGAAATAGTGGGATGTAGGCATAGTGGAAGAGCAAGTTATGTCACTTTGCTAAATTTTTAAAAAAATATTCTGTGTAAATGTGGATACCTCAATATGGGGAATGTGTAGGCTACTGCCAGAAATATTTCCATCTCCTCAGTCTTACTCTTTCAACCATTTGTAGATTTTCTTCTGCTTTTTCTTATGTCCAGCTCCTTATATAGATTTGAAAATCTATCCTGACTTAGTGGAACATTAAATAGTTACCCATTAAAGGGGATATAAAATTGATTTGAAAATCAGGCTTCAGTCATACTCATAAAGAGATCCAGAACTTGGAATGTAGCGGGTATCCTGCTGTACCCTGTGCTGGTCCAGTCACAGTGGCACCGGATTGTGTTTAGGCAGGTGTGGGATCCACCCAAGAAGAGTGGCTGGCCATGTGCAAGGAGCGTGCAGTCGGCTGAGAGAACAGAAGGCTTTCCCTTTAGCCAGAAGGAGGTATCACAGAGAAGTCTCAGAGGGGAAGCTGAAGACAACTGATGCTGCCGTATATAGCCGAGCAATTTGCTTTGTGTGGCTTTAGAGAGCAAGCTTGACACCAGTAAGTAGGAAAACTCTTCCTACTTATGAAATTAAATTTATGTCACTACTGTCAGCACTGTTGGGAATGTGTGCACAGAGAACCTTGATGACATACAGCGGACTCTGTCTGAACAGTGTCACCTTTGTGAGCATGGACTCTGGAAGAGAATGAAACAGGCTTTGAATGTGATCTTGGCCTCTTCCGGTGGGGTGAATTCATTCCCTAGTGTCAGCGTCCACACACCTAAAAGAAGAATAATAACAGCATCTCTCCCAAGGCATTTTGGAGTTCAAAGGTGAAATGATGTACTTACTGTGGCTAGTACTTACAGTGCCCTTGCTTATCCTGGATGATCAATGTTGTTATTGGGAAAGGTTATGAGATAAGAGAAATCTGTGTTTGGAAGGAAAGCATTTTGTTTATCACCAAAAGATGTTTGCCACAGGAGTAAAAATAGACTACATCTTTATTGTTTCGGGAGTGTAAATGAAGGAAAATATCATGAGCATTTAGTCCTCTTAGGTTTTCATGTTACATAGCTATCTACTTACTTAAAAAGAAATTAGAAGAAATGTTGACCAATCTTGCCCTTGGTGATTTTGGATATCAAGGGCTGCCTTTCTGTTTACCCCCTTGTCCTTCTATCTCTATCTCTGACAAGTTCACAATTATGGCAGCTATATGGAAAGTAAATACTATTTTTGTTCTAACACTATTAACTCTGATAGATTTGGAACATGAATGAATTAAAAGGAAATGCAGTTTATAATGCATAATGAATGAACTTATACATCTTAAATATCTCAGTGCTACTGTGGATTAGGTATTTAGAAAGAACATGAAAAAAATCAAATCCTAAAACAAGTTATTTTGCCAAATCAACTACTCTTTACTGCAGTACATTCTCTTATATTTATATTGGACTCAAAATAGTATTTTCCAGCATTTAAAGTATGAATTTTTTTACTTAGATTCTTCTCGTAGAACCTAATCTTAAATCTCCATTGATAATTAAAAAAAACTGAAATTGATATGCTGGCCACAAATCTATAACCGTGCTTATTGAGTTGTCAAGAATTTTACCAAGCAAATAAAGGTGGGTCAGTAAAACAGGCACTGTTTTCAAGGTCATTTCTCTGAGTATTAAATTATTCCTAGACTTCTACTTCACTGATCAGTTGCTGCTAAGAGGAAAACGTTGGTTATATTAAAGATGGCCTTGGTCTAATGAATGTGTTTTTCTCACATATAAATAAGTGGGAACATTTGCTTTGTAATCTAAAAATATAATACTTGTTTTTTTTTATGACAGTATAATCATCAAGATATTTATCATGGTAATATAGAATGTGCTACCCATCTAAAGATGCAGTAGTATTGCCCCTTTGTTAAAAATCTTTGGGCTCTTTTAGAAAAATAACTAATTCAAATCCTGACACCTCTGCTTAATTGATTTTTAACCTTGTCAAACTATATTAACTTTTCTAGACATCTGTAGTTTCTCCCTCCTTAAAATGTAAATAACTATTAGATGTATTGTCTCTTGTGGAGATTGTATCACATCAGTCTGAATGACCTTATTACAAGAGATTGTTGCTGGGTAACCCATAATATTAACTATTACTATTAATACGAAAAGACAGTCTGTGAGTCAATATACAGCTTCAACAATCAGTAGCAATGTAGTTTTAGGCTAATCAGATTTCTGAACTGGTGGTTAGCAAAAACATGTAAGAACTAACACACACCCCACCATTTCTAACTGGTAAATAATCATTTCAGCCTTCACTTGAACTGCTTGAAGTATAAGACCTTTGCTTTCCCCCACCTCCATCTCCCTAGGAATTTCATTACTTCCAGTTCCAGGGAAAGGTGTGAGGAGAAAATTAACACCTACTTGCTACTGTGTGAACACTAACTGCTCTTAATTGCTCTTTAAGTTCGCTCTCTGTGTGTGGGCTTGGGAGTCCTGTCTCAGTGCAGAGTCTCACCGTCCCTTTATCAATCATAAATTTTATCTGATATTCGTATGGAAACATAGACAAATTCTACAGGGACTACTTAATAAAGTCATTAAAAAGTGACCACATCTGTGTAACCAGATTACAAGTTAGGAAATGGAACATGGAGAACACCTCAAGATGCTCATCATACCTGTTCAGTTACTGCCTTAGTTTTTTTTTTTTCCTCATTGCTGAGACAGTATTTTAATACCCACAATTAAAAGAAGGAAGGTTCACTTAACTTGCAGTTTATAGAAGTTGGCTGGCTCCAGAGGTGGCATGAAACAGGGGCATCACAGAGGAGAAAAAGTCCATGGCAAGTGGGCCGGAGCAATCACATCAGCACTCTTTCTGTCCCTTATATTTTATGCAGCCCACATGCCCAGGCTAATATAGCCCTCACACCCTTAATATACCAAACCAATTGGTGGACTGATTTAGTAATTGCACACCTTTGACTTGAGCACTGCACATTCTAGATCCAGCCTTCCCTGAAAAGCTCCCCTGGCTGTAACTGCATGAGGCCTTGGAAGGACAGCTAACATAGGCCATAGCATTAACTCCTACTGGAGATAAATCCCCAACCTCGTCTTGAGGTAGCATCCAAGATTACCCTACCTGTTTCTGAAGTTGATGTAAGTGAAATCATCCAGTAAAGTTTATGTTGAATACACACCTTGAAGTGAAGTTGCAGGGCCATAGTGTATACATACGTTCAACTTTGATGGTACAAAAAAGTTTTCAGAAATGGTCATAATCATTTATATACCTTTTCCTTAACCCCAGGAAGGAACAAGTGTTCCATTTCTGATTATCTTAAAACCATTATTCTCCACACAGGCTCTAATTCAGAATTAAAGAAGGAGAAACTACAGATGTCTAGAAAAGTTAATATAGTTTGACAAGGTTAAAAATCAATTAAGTAGAGGTTTTTCCCAAATACTTCTACCTTCTATCTCAGGTGATAATTTCTTCTAGCTTGCCCAGCATGGACCCTAGATCTACTAAATTTATGCCAGTTTTTCTTGCATGCTTATTATTAATGTCCCTTTCATTAAAAAAATATTCTCCTGAGTTAGAGAGGAATGAAAATGCTCTAAAAGTAGATTGTAGGGCCAGCGAGATAGCTCAGCAAACCAAAACACCTGCTTAGGCAAGCACATGGGCCCGTGTTCCATCCCTGATACCACATGGCACACTAAGCCTGCCGCAGAGTCTGAGCATGGTGTTGCATGCCCGTAATCCCAGTTCTGGGGAAGCTGAAAACAGGAGGATCACCACGAGTCCAAGCTGCATAGTGTGAGACCCTGTAGCAATAATAATAAATTAATTAAAGTTAGATTGTTCTGATGTTTATAGAACCCTATAATTATCACAAAACACTGAATTATATATGCTATGTGGGTGAATTTTATGGTACATGGGAACTGTGTGTTGATGAAGCTGTTTTAAAAAATTGGTCTAGCTTGGATGATAGTGAATTTGTCCTATTTTTCCTTTCTTTACTGTTGGCAACTAATTTTTTTAAGACGAGTGGGGAAAAAGGCAAAAAATGAATGAGTCTGGATGCTTGCTTTTGTCTGAAGGAGGCTTCTCCTGATATGGTTTCTGAAGCCTTTGTTCACAATAGATGCCATCCAGAACAACAATAAAAAATGATTGTGCTACACTAGTAATTAAACTACTATTTTTGAAAGGCAGAGGCTTGCATTGGCATTAGGTTTATTTTATAATTTATCGAAAATATAGTGACTTGTACGGTAAATATAAATTTTGCTATGAGGTTAAATGCTTAAAACTAAAATTGACCTTTATGTTACATTTGCTGTGTAATAGGCCACCATAGACTTCATTAGTCAATAATAACCATTTTATCAAGTGCTCACTCTCTGTGGGACAGCAATTTAAATGGAACAAGCAGAAGAGGTTGTCTGCTTCCTGTTGTTTGGGGCCCAGCCTGCTGTTGGCTTGGACCTCACACAACTATCAGCTAAAATACCTACAAGTGGCGTTTCCTCTTTGCCTATTTTGGCTTCTTCGCCACAGAGCAGCTGGGTTCTAAGAGGGAGCATTCCAAGAGGACAAGGTGGAGATGCATGGCATTTTTAGAATCTGGCACATAAAATCATTTTTATCACAGCATGTGTAGCAAATCACAGAATTCTGCCTGGCCTCAAGTTATGACCAACATAGATCATGCAGTGGAGTCAGTGTCAGGTCACATTATGAAAAAAGCATGTAGAACGGGAGACATTGCAGGTGCAGCTTTGAAAAATATGCCTCCCCACTAACTAATCCTTGTTACTCCTGTCCTGCCTGTTCGATATGACTCCTCTCCAGATAATAGGACCCTTTTCTAGTAGGGAGTCATGGTTGAGCAGATTCAAGAGTTCACAGGATGGATGGAGGCTGTTCCATGATGTCTGAGATTTGCCATGCACACTTGCCAGCTTTTGAACTGGCCAACCGTAGCCCTGTTATCCCACTGGCTTGCAACACTCTCTAGTGAATCTCTATCATTTGGGGGTTCTTCTGTTTTTAGATCAGTCATCTCTTCTTTCTCTTGCACAGACTTTGGTGTTGTTATTCTTGGTAGCTTGATCTTGCCTGCTTACAGCTCAGAGTTTGTAAGACACATTGTCTCCAGGTTTGATTACATGTTGTCAGTGAGGTTTTTAATACTTTGTTCTGTTTTCACCTGGGAAGGTTGCAAGACCCAAAATTATGCTGCTGCTACCATCACTGTCATCCTAATTGACCAGAATGTGCTTTTTTAAAATGTGAATTAGTTCATTAGTTCCTGTACCTGCTGCCTAAAACCCTCAGTGGCATTACACTGTAGTCAGAACCAAACCTAATGCTTTACTTGCAGCACTCCTTGTCTCAGATTTTCTTCCCTCACTCTCAGCCCTCATCTCCCACAGCTCCCTGGTGTCCTGTACACGCTCCACAGTTACCTGCTTGTTACTTGACTAAGTTTATTATGACAACTTTTTGTTATGTAAATATTGTAAAGGGTTTGTCTTTCCTATCTGTAGTGGTTTCCAGTTATTCTCGACTATAGTTCCACTTTATTTTTACCATTGTACTCTTCATTTCAAGTGTTCTCTACTTGTTGGTTTATTGTTCCCCTTGCAACAAATAATACATTCTGTCTATTTTCTTAAACACTGTATTTCAAGGGCCCTGCACATAGGAGATGTTCAGTAACTGTTAGTAGGTCAAATGAACGGATGAAAGCGTGAATGAAAAGTGAATGCTACATGCAAGTTTCTTGATTTTATGAACACTGTAATGATCTTTGAACTAATGTTTCTTTTGGACCTCAGTTTACTAAAAAGCCTTTCTAACTCTAACATTCTCTGAAACTGTAAATCTGTGACATTCACGAGGAATATGCCTAAAGGGCCTTTTTATATCCACAGAATCACAAATATTAAACATAAAACTTCTTGCATAAAGTGCAGTAAAGTGTAACTGAAGAATATAAGTGACCCCTTAATGGTCTTTGAATACAGAAGTAAAATCTTTTCTGTAACCATTAAAATATATTCAGCCACTGAAACAAATGTTACACTACTGCATTATACAAGGTTTTTATTTTTAACAGGTTCTTATTCTCCTGGACGTCCTATGGTTCGGCAGATTATAGAAAGTCCTTGTGGTCCCCATCATGGCCCAGGAAGTTTATATGTACAATCCCATGGAAATCTTACTTGAATTCCAATCTACTACTTCCAGCGTAACCAATGGCAAGAATAAAGATGCTAAGGCGTATTTGTAGTTGTGGGGAGCCAAGGAGTCCTAAGTCCAGCTAGGATGATTGCTAAATGGAGTAAAGATCCTGACCCAGTGCCTAACTTGAGTTTTATTGATTTATGAAAAGGAGAGTGGCTTGAAGATAAGTGCTATGAGCTGGGCTAGGTAGGAAGCCTTAAGTCACCTCTGTAATATGCAAGGATAAGGATATACAGAAAGGATAGTCTGAATAACACAACTGAGATGGTATGCAATGTCTTAGGGTCAGTGCCTCAGCTCTGATGTGTAACCTTTCATGCCCTGGAAATTCATAGCCTCTTATCTCAAGGCTCCACCCTAGCCAACAGTGTGGGGCATGGATCTGCATCCTGCCCAGCTCACACATGTTTTATTTGGGAGCTACAGGACTGGGGAAACATTGGCCTGTGGCCTTGCTTCAAAGATGACACACCAGCAGCTCAGCTGGACTGCACTGCTTAAGACCAATTGAAGGAATAAGGAAAAGTCTTAGCCAGCTCTGTATATAACAGTGCATGGAAATAGGGCCAAGTTCAGCCAAAGTAATTGCTCTTCTTTCAAGGCAAGTCCTCTAGATGGTCCTCCACATGGATGGTTCAGTCCAACTTAATTTGAAAACCATCCATATTGACCTAGAAGAGGAAAGACAAATCATCCTTGGGCAGCTTAAATATTTCTCCAGCTCAAAATTATATGTATCAAAGCCATTTACTTAAAGTGTAGCACTTCATCTTGATCAAAGAGATTTTCTGGTTTCTTCTCCTCCTCTGTTTAGGGAAGATACTTTTGAAATTGTAACCTTTCATGCCCTGGAAATTCATAGCCTCTTACCTCAAGCACATGTAATCTGACTTCAGATAGATCTCCTAGTCTCACTTTAGATAGTGCACATCTTCGTGTTCTCAAGCTGACTCTGGCTGGAGATGAGAGGTAGTTCATTAGTTTCTTCCTAACTGGATCACTTGTCATATCTAGGCAATGTTGAACCAGGTCTAGTTTCTCATGAAATCTTATTTCCCTTTTCTGTTCTTTCGAAGTTTTCTCCGTGGAACAATTTTGTAATGACTGAATATATAAAACTATTTACCTAAAATAATATGATGTCATAGATTGAAATGTCCCCAAGTCTGTACCAAAAATTCAGTCCTTTATTTCTTCACTTATGTATTTCTTGCAAGTTTTCCCTTTTTATTTGGTGCAGGTCTCACTACACAGCTCAGACTCATAGTGATCTTCCTGATTTGTGCCTCCCTAGTGCTGAGATTACAGGAGTGCACCACCATGCCTGGCCTGCATCACTAGCTCATTGTGCCCGGGGTGGGACAGGGCTGGCACGGCATGTGGTGCCAGGGATCGAACTCCGGCCCCTGCACTTACCTAAGCAAGTGCTTAGTCCACTGCAGGTTTTATGTTTTTACTTTGTTTTCCTTTTTTGCAGGTGATAGAATCTGCACAGAATTAACTAAAAATTATTGCCCTACTGGTTGGTAGCAGTAATCCTGGATTCATAACAGATTTATGAATTGTTTCTCTAGGGAAATAAAATTTCAGTACCATACCAAACATTTCACTTTCCACCTTTTTGTATCCAGAATCTTCCCTATATTCATTTCATTTAATTTCTACCATCTTCCTGCAATAGGTGATCCTAGCTGCATTTCAGTAGAAATGTAGAGTAAGGTTCAAAAAAGCTAAAAGTAAACTTGAGTTTTAGTCCAAGTATCTCTGTCTAAGCTCAAAATCTCTATCATTCTTATGTGTACAAGACACTTTTTCTGAAGGGAGAACAGCACTAAGAGAAATATATCTCATAGAAATATGATATGAACCATGAATTGAAGCTATTCCTGTGCTCTCATATTGCCCTATGGCCACATTTTAAAAAGTCAAAAGAAATAGTGAAATTAACTTTAAAGATACACTTTATTACACAGATATTGCATATCATAAATAATGTAATCTAAACATGCAACAAATAGAAAATTACTAATAGATCAATTCATTTTCTTTTATACAGTCCTTGCAAGTTTAGTGTGTACTTTGCTTTTACAGTGCATTTTGATGCAGTCTGATTTTGTTTCCATGTGCTCGCTGTCTGAGAGAGCCAGAAGTTGTGTTTCTGTCAGCAGCCAGAAAGCATTTCATGTGGGGATGTTCCATAACTTAGTTCTCTGACTGAGACAGGCACTTAGACTGTTGAGGGTCTATTCTTATTCTGAAAATGAGTATATTTTTAGACTTACACATCTATATATATATATATATATATATATATATATATGATAATTTCCTAGGTATAGAGTAATAGGTGTTTATTTTTAATTTTTTTATATATTGCCAAATTTCTCTCTGACGAGGTTGTTGTATAAATGTACATTTCTGTACACTATGTATGTGAGACATTTGTCCCTGTCACCACTATGGCGATTAGCAAGCAATATTATTTTTGCCAGCCCAATGGGTAAAAGCGTTTTCATGTTGGCATCAGTTTTCAGCAGTTTTTCTCTGGCTCTAATTGTACAGTGCTGTAGATTCTACCCCACTCTTCCTGTTCTCAGTGTTCCCAAGAGGCTTTGTACTTCACATCTTCTGTGAGATATAATCTTTGTGTTTAAATCGTTCATGTTCTTGCATCTCATCTTTTATTATGAGCTTCTCAAGCTCAGGGCTATTCTGTTTTATGTATCTTTCTCAAATGAGCAAGAACTTTGCTTAATGTATAATCAGTCAGGATTATATTTTTGCCAATTGCTGAGTAAATGACTTAATTCTTTTTGAATTGTGCTACATAATTTTGTCTTATCAATTTAATAATTAAAGTGACAGCAATAACTGTCAGTGAAACTTTTTGATTTATTGAATTATGTGGTCTTGATTACTAGCTGAAGCCAAGTATGTGTTCCATCTGTAATATTCAGAATGGAAGCAATTTTATTTCCAATACTTACAGTAAGCATTTCTGTAACTATACCAAAATCTCGTAGGAATGATTTGGACACCAATGTAGGAGACAATAAAAACGTATAAGCCAGGTGCTCTCAGCTTAATCTGGTTCTATCTGGTTTAGCATCTTGGAACTCAGCAGCAGTTTCTCCTCTGTAGGTGTGGGCATCTATCTGCCGAAGTCACTAGGCCAGAGGCTAAGCCATCGTTTAATTTTGAGACTCCTGAAATGTGATTTGAGAATGGATTCGGACAGAGGAGTGTTCCCAGCACACATGCATCCGTGGCGATGATCACGAACGTCCCTCTGTGGTGATGCTGGCTTGTGTCTTCCTCCTGCATACACCTAAGCATGTTAAGGGTTTTGAGAAGCTCAGTGCTTCTCCAATTGATTTGACCACAGAGAACTATTCTTTTATAACATCTATCAATATTTCATAGAATATCGGTTTTCTACAGAACAGAGTAGGAGAAAAACAAAAACAATTCTTTTTCTTTTTGTTATTTATTTGTGCCAATGGAACTAAATTATATGTTTACAAATATTTATTACTAAACATATAATATGTTTTAAACTACTATTGTCTATTTATCTAGTGGAGGATTATTTGTACCATTTGGGGCTTGTTTATTGTTGATTAAACTCAGAAATAAATTGCAGATAAGTTGAACTTTTTTCATTTAGTCATCTAGTTTTTAATAGACCACATCCTAGGACCAATTAAAAAGATTAAAGCTAACTTGAGGCTTTAGAAACAGCTTTAAAGCCTGAAATTCGATACCTGAAGAAAGTAATGATTTTTTAAGAAATAAACCTAGCTATTAAATTCTCTTAACTGAGTAGTGTTTCTAGATAGATGGAATGTTTCCAGAGGAATTCTTCTAAACCTTTTGTGTTGTCAAATATACCAACTCATGACTGTTCTGGATTATATTTTAAATTGTGGAGACTTACTTAACACATAATATAAACTTTAATCTGTGCATAAAAACGCTTAAATGCCCCTCATGCATTTTATGGCTTGTGGGGTTTCAGTTTGCTCTGAGGCTCTCCGAAGCTCACCTCTCGCTACTGTCTCATCTTCTCATTTCCTTCTTTCTTTGTGCTCTTTTGAACCATTCACTATGCTGGCAATTAGAGCCCGAGCACAGATGCATCCTTTAATTTAATTTCACATTCCATCATCTGAAACATGACCTAGTGCGCGCTGCTTTTGGCCTTCAGAGTGCTGGGAAATCAATATGTTAATTTACCTCCATCTTTTAAAATCATCGAGAGGGCAAGCGTCTCCTACGCAAAGAGGGGCTTGCTCAGCAGAAGAGGATGGGGGGGAGAGCCGGCCCCACGTCCTGGTACTTTCAGTGTTCTCTCCCTCTCCCTGCTGTGTTCATCACTTGTGTTGTAAATATATTTATAAATTAACTGTGTGTAACTTAGAACAGTTTTCTTCTGCTGAAAAAATGTTGTTTGGGGTCATTAGGATTCTGAGCCAGCTCGGAACACCCTATGCATCCCTAATGTATGTATCTAAAGCAAGCCACAAACACTTAATGCACTGAGGGAGCAACAATGCAGGTATATTTTTTGTGTTCTACTGGTATATATTTCCATCAGTGCATCCCATGCTTGGATTCCTTGTTAGCCTTATAATCATATTGCTGACTCATATTTAGATTGTGATAAGGTGAAGCCTCCATTGTTCTTCCTATATCAAATGCTCTAAGGTTAAAGTTCAACCTTTCTATTTTCTTACATCTGTGCCATCAAAATGTCTTATATTAATGAAAGTATATGATTGTTACATTCCATCTCTTTTGGTTTTGCCACATTGTGCAAATGAAATGTTTTATGGATTTTTGTTTACCTATCGTATTCAGCCCATTCTCTAACTCACTTGTATCTCTTCCGTCTTGTGTTGTTTCATTTCTGTGTCTTTATGCAGTCAACGGATAGAAATAAGAGGCGTGGCAGCTTTAAGAGCTTCAGTGATCAGAACATTTTCATGAGCAACCATTATGTTAGATGAGTCTCTCTCTCAAACTTTGGGAGATGCATTTACCAGTCTTATAGTGTCTTCTCCACTTCAATGAATGGTGAAATAGAAGTAGTGAGGTTGTTCCCTAGTCTTTTGGTGAGTGACGCTGAATATGGTGACACCAGATGCCACTCTTTGTGCGTGTGGCTTTGTCCTCCTTTTTTATTCCATGACACTATTCCACTGAGTTTACTTTCAAGTAGACTTTTTCCCTGCCTTGTGACCTCCAATGAATATTTCTTTACTGTCATCCTTTAGCACCATTCTAGTTTCCTATGACAATTGACAATGAACTGCTTTAGTTTTTTGGATCATAATTTCATCCTGTGTCTTCTGACATAAACCACTGGGTCTGAATATTTGAGCTTATAAAGTTGAAGCACTAAGCTGCCTGATATCCTTTCACCTGTTACTTTTTCCCTGGTAGAGGAAAACAGTACAGAAGAGCACCTCAGGACTTCTGTTTGCTTTGGGTAGTTTCTTACCATGATAGCATCTAGACTCCCCACTCCCTCTGCACACAGGGAAAGGGCAGTGATTTGGTCCCTTCGTTCTCGCCTAAGCTTAATATAAATAATGTGAGCTTACAAAAGTCCTGCTGATTGGAATTCTAAGTGCAAGTTTTAGTAGCTATTAAAATACTGTTCCTGGGCAGTCCTCTATCCCCCGTTTCATGTGTGTTCCCCTTACTAACAAGAAAGCCCTGTTTCTCTAGCTGCCAGGTTTCAGGGAGATCTCTTGCCTTATGTATTTATGCCTCTCTTTTCACCCTTAATGTTCTGACTATGGCTACCAATCTGTCCTCAGGCCTAATCTGGTGTCCAATGGGCTTAAAAGAGTCAAAATTAAACAGAAATAGCCTTTATTTTCTATTTGTTCTGTATGTTTTCCAGGGCCTTAGAGGAGGGCTGTTGTTCCATTCTTTCTAAAGCCTACAGGGGTCTCAGAAAGCAAAGATTTTCTTTCTTAATTATATGTTGATTTCACCATGCTTTGTAATTGCTTATTTAAGGTTTAAAGTCAGACAGTGTTGGACTAGAGGGTTCTGTCTTTGTCATATTGTTGGATTTATAGTCCGTCTCTCCCACCTGTGCGTCAACTTAGACAATTCACTTAATCAAACCAACTTTTACTTTCCTAGGCTATACAAAAGGGATGATATATCTTACCTATTTCTTAAATAACCATGTAAAATTTCTGTACTATATCTAGATTACACATTCTCAATAAATCTTGGCTGTTTATCACCCTTATATTACCATATTTATTACAGCTTTTCTCTTTGCCATTCTGCCCTTTTTGTGAATTATTTATGTAAGTAGTTCCTGTTTTCATAAGCTGGAGACTCTGCTATACACTGTGACACCTGGAGGGAACTTCTGTGGAGTTAGTCTATGAAGTCTGGGTCATGGTGGTGTGTGGCCAAGTCTGCAAGAACTTAGGCTCTTCCAGATCCAGGGAAATAGCCTTTGTTGTTTATAACAGTTTTAAAGAAAATAACCAGCAGGAGACTCTTTGGTTTTGAAGTCGGTTTTGTTGCCTAAAAACCCTTTGAAAAGCCAGGTCAGTGGAATAAGAAGCAAATTTGAGTGAGTTTAGGAATGAACAGGTTTTTTGAGAGTCTGCACTGAAATTAACCAAAAACAATTTGCCTTCAAATATATTTGAACCAAAATAAATTACAAATTTTAATTAGCCATAACATGTACTTTACAAATCTGTAGCAAAAAACAACACGTGGACCTTACTTCATGATATGATCATTATTTTATTCTGTATTCATTCAGCAGTTGCCACAACTTTATGTATATGAAAGATCTTGTATGCAAATGGCTCGAGACATATATTTAAATATAGTTGAAATTTAATGCTGCCTTGTGTTGTTATATTATGTTTGAGTATGCAATTGAACAAACGTAATGATGAAAATAGAAAATCATCACTGAAATGGATGTTCTTTAAATATGTATTTTGTTCGCTTAATTGTGAGATTAGGAGTTCAAAAGATAAAATGGACTATGGTAGGGACTTTGGCATGTCTGTGAGCAGTAATCTATAGCACATAGCAACTTCTGAGTGTTTAGTTTGGACTTAACTGATGAAGGGAGGATCGCTGGTGTCATAAGATAAGGAGCATTCCTTGTGTTGTTAAAACAATACAAAGGGAAATGAACCCAGGACACTCAAATTAAAACATACTATGTGCGGCCTGAGAGATGGCTCAGTGGAATAAGTGCTTCCCTGGCAAACACAAGGGCCTAAACATCTTCGCTCCTTCCTGTCCTTTCCTTCTCTGTGGCCCTTACATAAACCCCTTCCTTTGTGCCACCTCAGATGTCCCAGTGAACCTGCCTCGTGACTTGGCCTCCACCCTACTACTTGCCATTATCTTCTAAAAAGATGAGGACTGTCCTCCCCGCCATAGGCAAGACCTGAGTCTCCCTTTCCTGTCCTTGACAAGTATGCCCTTCACAGAATAATCTTGGGCATGACTGAGCTCTAAAAACAAAACTGTTTAGAAGTTTATTTGCTGAACTTTGTACTGAGTCATACTGTCCATCCATGCACTCTCAAAGTTTAAGTGGCCTGAACAATAATCTGACTTTGAACTCTGACAGAACTAAAGGACTGCTTTAGTCACTGTTAGTCCTTTGTTCTTTCATTTATTCCACTCTTTATTTAGTACTTATTGCGGGCCTACTCTGTAATAATGAAATCAAAAGCTCATATTTATCAAACATAGTGCTAAGCACTATACAAAGTACCTTAGGCACTATTACTTACTACCCACATTACATAGGTGGAAAAATGTAGGTACAGATGCTTAAATAATTTTGCTACAGCTGGTAAGTGGCGATAGTTTAATAACTACAACACCCGTCCCATAAGCAACTTGTCAAAATAATTTTTAAATAATAAATATGTCATAGCCCAGCAGGTTAAAGCACCTGCAAGCAGACAAAGGGACCAGGGGTTTAATCTCCAGGCCTGCTGTGCTGGCCTTGCCTCTGGGGTGTGATGAGATGGTAACTGAGACTGGGTGTGGTGGTGCGTGCCTGTAATCCCAGCTCTTTGGAGGCTGTAAATAGGCGAATCACTATGAGTCCAATCTAGTAGTGAGACACTGAACACCCTATAGGCCCTTCCCTAAAAATACAGAAAGAAAAATGTTAAATACTGTATTATCCCACTTACTGAACCTGAGAGTGTCAACAAGTAGGCTGGGAAAGGAAGCATCTTCTTTTCCTAATGCTGCTGTCTTTTTTTGTGAGTTTAGGGATAGAGCCAGAGATAGGAGATTGTTTTTCCTGGGAGACATAAAATTATGCTGCAAAGAAAAAAAAAATCATTAGCTGTTGTCATGAACCTGCTATAAAGACAGATGTTTTCTTATCCATTGAGAGAGTTTGTGGCACTAAGATAGGGTGTGTTCTCAGTACACTGGAGACTTTTCTCTGGCTGAGTTATTTTTCAGACACTGCATTCTGCAAATGCCACCTGTGACCTTGTCCCTGGCCTCAGAATAATGCAGTGAAGGAGCCTCACCACTGGGAATTGACTCCTTGCTCCTCTCAGGTGGGGGCCTTGGGAGCCTTTTCATGCCTGGATCATTTCGATTAGTCAAGGGAACTGTTTTGTGAGTACACAGGAAGAGATAGTGAAACACTGGTTCTCACACTGTAGGCAGCATAATCACAGGATAAAGAGGACATCAGTGTGAGGTTTATGGGGTCTCACCTGTAGAGAGAGAATCTGACTTTGTACATCTGGAGTGAGGCCTAAGAATTTGTATTTTGAAAAGGAACAACAGGGTATTCTGATAACAAGGAGCAGAACTCCACTAAGGCTAAGTTAAAAGAACGTTGCGAGGTATACAATTAATTGTGCTGCTGAGCACATTTGATGCAGGCGGTGATCCTCGCAGTGCGCATCCCTGGACAGTATCAGCATCACCTGGGAACTTGTTAGAAAGGCCAATCCGAGCTACTGAGCAAGAAACTCTGGGGGGTGAGGCCCCGCAGGCTGTCCTTTAGCAAGAGCTCCAGGTGATTGCTGTGCACCAGAGCACCCTGGCAGAATTTGATACCATTGGTTCTCAAATGTAGCTGTATGTTGGAATTACTGGGAGGTTTAAAAACTGGGTCACCTACTCGAGATTATGATTGGTTGATCTGGGATGTGGAATTAGCATAGTAATTTTGTTAGGGGCCTCCTAGCTAATGTAATGTGCAGCAAAATTTGAAAGCCACTGGCCCAAATGTCAAGTTACCTGAGTTTTTGTCATTCTGTTATATGAAAACTCTTCAATACACAAGCAGTCTTCCCTAGTCACTAATATGGCTCTATATCAAACAAATGGTCAATGTTATGTAAAATGATGTCTAGCCAACATGTTTATTTTCCATGACACATTTTTATGTATAATGTGAGCATGGAGAAAGATGAATTGCTCCCTCCAAGCCGTGGGGTAGTCAGTCAGTTGTAATGAGAACACACTCTTCCAGCCATCCCTCCCTCAGCCTGTTGGCCAGCCCATTGGGTCTCACAAACTCTCACATCATTAGCTGCTTCAACTCCCTCAAGTGCATCATCCCCTGTATCTTTATTGCCACGGAAGCAATTGGCAAGGTTGCAAGTCCCAGCCAACAAGATCTGCAGCATCTCTAGCTGCTTGTGGCTATATGAAGCACCCACCTGAAGACAAATACTTTAGCTACTCGCAGTAATGAAAAATGTAGACTGGGGAAGGAGGTGCCTACAAAAATGAAGTTATATAAAATATTAATTTCAGTAAAGTTCATCAGAAAGTGCCAGTAATTCACAAATGGCATTTACTAATGGAAGATATCCTTACCCAGTTTCTTTGGGCTGCTCCTCATTGAGGACCAGAAACAAGCAATACTGATCTGCTGCCCCACCTCCACCTCAATAAAATACATAGCAAACAGAGTATTTCATCAGTGTTACCACTTGTGTAGTTCAGTGACTCCTGCATTTCTCAAAGTGCTTCTTCAAGGACATAGAAATTATTACTTATTCCTGAGGTGAATTGATTTTACCTTTTATAAGCTTATAGGATACCCAGAGCTGACAGAATTATTTTGATTCTTCACCCTCCCTTCTTCCTGTCATGGAGGCTATGGTTGTTTGAACAAGGCAGATCAAAAATCAGTTGTTGTACCTCAACATTGTTTAAATGGGGAAAAACTGAGGGCTGTTACCTTGTTATGGAGCAATACCTCATTCTGGCATCAAAACAGATGTTAAAGCTTTGTTAAACAAAGCTTAGGAGAGGCCACTGCATCTTGACTCGTGTAGAAGTTTTTTGCTTGTCTTTCACTTCAGTGATTATGTAATTTTCTCTTATTAGTTGGAATTTTTCATCCTACTGTGAGAAATCATGCCTGGCAGTTTATTAATCCAGGAAAAGGTCAGTTATATTGATTAGTTTTTCTAAACATGGACTTGCTACTTGCTGGGAAGGCACAATGATGATGCATGACAATCTTCTTTACTGATTAATTAGATATATCAGAAGACTCCAGTCGCTTTCATCCTCTTGCCAGTCTTTCCACAGAATAACTCTTTAGACTCTCAGCAGACAAGAGGTGAATGCTGTAGAAAAAAGTTTTTCTTTTGTTCTTTTCCAAATCATTTATCCTTAGGCATATCTGAAAACCTCTTTTTCCTACTCACTCCTTACTCTTCAGGAGTGATTGGACTCTTTTGACTTGGAGAGTTGCTGGAAATGCTTGCTAGTGTGATGTGGTTTTATTTGAACAACATAGAGTTTAAAGGTACTTCTGTGGGGAAAAAAGTATTTTAGACAATTTTCAAAATAAAGCAAATTCTTGATTCTTGATTACATTGTGTGGTAAGATTAAATAATGAAAATAATGGTCCATTTTTAAAACCCCGCTTTGCCTATGAACCTTACCTGGCAGTAATGTTCATATCTTGGAAGTACAAGAACATTTTAATCAAGGATGTGTCTGCAAGCAATAGCTTGCTGAATTATATATTACCCTGTAATGTAGTGTGTCAAAATGCCCCCCATTTCATTGCTGGAGAAATTAAGAGGAACATGTGCTCTTATTGCCTTTGGCCATGTGATTTTTAAGTTATGTTTTTATGTGGAATTGCTTTATTTCTTGAGAAATACAAGCATTTGAAGACTTATCTGTCAACTTCGACATTATGCACATACTTTGCATAACACCATTTGACTTAAAGCCAATGTTCCTTTATATAGCACAAGTATGTTTACTAGAATTAATGAATTATACTAATTATAAAAATATACTTTGGCTCCTGTTTTTTATTTAATAAGTGGATTATTAAGTATCATTTGATTTTTGTCAGATTGAAGGTCATTATTAAAAATTGTCTTATGTCTTTTTCTGTTGCCTAGTAAAAGCACAGACATTGTAAGTTGACTTGTAGTTCTGAGTATCCGAGCTCAGTACTTTTTTGGAGACTTTCCAAATAAATTAGGTTAGCTGATTTCCCGCATAATCATCGTTATCGTCATTTAATTAATGCTATCTGGTTCACCTTGAAGTCAGTCATTTTTATTACAATGCATTAAAATGTTGATGTATAAAGTTTTGAATTTCCTGCAATTTAAAAACACTCAAGCCCAGGTTACTTTCAATGGATCAAAAATTCCACTAGGTAAAAGGGGAATGTGAATAATTCTTTTACTTACTTCTTTACTCTTTTTCAAACACATAGTGGTTGTCTGCTTCATGGAGGGTTGGGCATTCTTTTTTAATTTAATTTAATTTCATTTTATTTTATTCTATTGAGAAACAAATATCAATGAGACAATTCCAAAGCTGATTAATAGGACATTTTCAATAGTTTATACATTTGACATTGTTATCTTCTAGTGGTTATCCATAGAACAAGAAGCAGGATATGTTGTCCAAACACTATTACTACACATCTTTCTTCTCATAGAATTAAGCGATAGTTGCTGTATATCTATCCTAATTATTCTGTATATGCAAATACAAAATGGTTCTTCCTTTGTATCCCCTGTTTTTGTTTAGTCCTGTCTGAGATGGGTATTCTATTGGCATTTTAATACTCTAGATGCTTGAATTCAGCAAAACACTCCAACACAGTCCAGCAGTGCACAATAGTAGTGGGTTATCCACAGAAGTTGTTGACTAGAGCCTTTTACAGCTCAGCATACTAATATGGATTTACTTTATATACCTCATTTTTATACTTTGCTGCTGGATGCTTAAGGCCAATATAAATTAAGACCTATATAACGAGAAATGTAATTTTGTATCTGATAAGGTCAGTCAAGTCCCCTCAGGATTTATCGTGTAGCCCTGTACTGCACTTTGTAGATCCTTTGTGTCAGCCATGTGGATGAGTCACAGCCATTGCTTGGCCAATTAGCGAGAATTTGAGGATTGGACAATGAGGAGAAGGTAAGGAGAACAGCTTGGAAACAGCACAGGGATAAAGCCATACATTTGTACACAAAAGATAGGAAAAGCAATGATCCCGAGAAACATCAGTAGGTTTTTGAAAGTAGCAGTTAAACTAATAGGTTACTCAAACTGACTATCCATATATGATGATATCTGTGAACCAAGCAACTGCACTGAAGATAGCAGTATGTAATAGAAGGGTCACACTTGGAATGCCTGTCATTCTGGTCTGCTAAATACATACTTCTTGTCATGACATACCAATTATTACCGTACTGTCTCACAAGTAAAAGTTGTTTTTTTTTTTCTAAATGAGTAATAAATGAAAAAAAGAAGAAAGAAGAGAGACACAAGAAAAAAAAAGGTCACAGGATGCTCTTGCTACAATGGGTGGAGCTTTCACTGAGTACTTTTTCAAAACTACTTGTTGAGAATGTGTTTTCATATATACTGAAGAACATGTACAACCTCCCTTAAATAAAAATTACTGATATATCATTAACAGATTTATAGCTTCATGAAAAGATTAATTGTTCTTGGTCTCAATTGGTGATTTTTAATCATAGAGTGTCAATACCCTGAGAATCGCCCATACATTTTCATCTCTCTACGTTGTAAGACCATCAAAGCAGTGCCATTTCTGCTGTGCCTGATTCTTCACCAAGCAGCCATGTGGAAGGAATTGAAGCCCTGTAAAAGTGCTTAGAATACAGTATAAAGCTGATCAAGACCCCGTGTGCACTCCCAAGGCATTCATATTCTGGTGGGGAATGCAGTCATGTGAACTCAAAGTTAAATAATACAGTGAGTGCTTTGGTGAAGGTGTGTGTGCCGTGTGCCAGGGTAAGATAAACAGTGAGTGATACTTCAGCCTAAAGTGGCAGCCACTTCTCAAAAGAGAGACCAATGTGCAGAGATCTGAAAACTCCCCATGTGCTTTTATACAAAGTCTAGGGGTACCATGGAATTCTGGACTGGTCCTGAAAAGGCCCTCTGATGCATAAAAATACATTGGCCGCTTCCTTGTTGATATGGAAATTTCAAAGACTTAGAGGTTCAATCATTTAAGGCTTTCATTTCTTTTAAAAATACACATTGGCTAGTGCTAATACTTCAAGCTGCCAACATTCATGTGTCTATGTAGGTGAGCTTCAGGTGCTTTCAGGTTTCCATAGTGGGAAGTAAAAAAAAAAAAAAGCAACAACTAAGGTGTTCTAGAGAAGGATGAGTAATGGAACATTGAAAGTTGAGTGGTAGCACAGGTTAAGGTTCCATCATCCAAAACTCCAAAAGCTTGAAAGTGTGAGACTTTAAATGCTGACATGATGCCACAAAAGGAAAACTCCAAACCTGACCTCATGATGGACCAGAATCAAGACGCAGGAACACTGAAAATACTGTATATGATTACTTTAAGGATATTTGTATGGGGAATGCAAATGAATGTCATGTTTAGATTTGGACCCCACTTCCAGGGTATCTATCTCAGTCTGCATCCGTAACTAGTTAAAAATGTAAAAACATTCTAAAATCAGAAATACATCTGATCCCAAGAGTTTGGGGTGAGGGATACTCATCTGTTACAGAAGAATAGTCTCCATGGTTTAAAAGTTGTGAAGAAGAAATATGCCTCCACCTTGTTCATCTAAAGACTCCCTAGTTTTGCACCCAGTCCCTCCCCCAATGTCTTTCTACCAGTCCCTTTTCTCCTCCTGACTCTTCCATCACATGCAGTATATCCTCCTTTCAGTGAAAGGATATCTTAGTTAAGATCTATTAAAACAGACAAAAGCAAAAACATATAGCATTACAATGTTGCTCCTGACTTTTTCATTTACATAGCATGGCACTGCAGAGAAAGATCTTGGCTGGTAGAGGTGAAGTCATTTCAAAGATTGTCAAGAATGTAAATGAATATGAGAACTTGGGAGACAGAGCTGTCCATCCATAAAAGGCTGGATGTATTTAAGTGAAAGCTGAAGCCAGTACCAAAAGGAACAATGCCCGAATAACTCTGAAGTCTTTCTCAAATTTCAGAGTTCTTGAGTCTGTTAAATGGCATCTGTAGTTAAAGGAACATGCTGTGACTAGAAGCCTATCCTGTCATTGAAAATGTTCACTTTCAGCGAAGGGTAAGTAGTATGTGAGATATGAAGCTCTGTCTTTAGGTTTGCACTTAATGAAACTGAGAAAATAATCTTCTACCAGTCACTGTAGTATATGTCTATAATACCACTCTGGAGGCTTGGGAAGGAAGATCAACATGAGTTCAAGGCCAGTCTGAACTACATGGGACAAAAAAAAAAATTGCATAATTTTTATCCATGCCTCAGTTGATGGCCATATTTTGGGTTATTTCCAAGATTTGGCTATTATAAATTGTACTGCTCTACTGATGGGTGCACGTATATTGCTGTGGTCTGATAAAAAATACCCAAAAGAAGAATAGCTGGGTCTAGTGGGACCTCCAATCCTAGTTTTTTAAAGAAATCTCCACACTGTTTTCTACAGTGGTGTCACCAGTCTACATTCCCACCAACAGTGAAGAAGGGTTCCTTTTTCTCCACATCCTCACTAGCATTGTTACTGGTTGATTTGTTGATGATGGCCAGTATTTCTGGAGTGAGATGGAATCTCAGTGTTATTTTAATTTGCATCTTTCAAATGACCAATGATGTTGAACAGTTTTTCATATATTTGCCATTTGTATTTCGTATTAGAATTGTATTGAACAAGTAAATGAGATCCAAAATGTACAATAAATACTGTGGTTTTTTTGTCTTTTTCTATTTTTTTGGTGCAGGGTCTCACTATGCATGCAGCCCACATTCATAGTGATCTTCCTGCTTTTTGCCTCCCGTGTGCTGGGATGACAGGCGCACGCCACCGCACCCGGATTGCATTGCCGGCTCAGCGCACCCGAAGGCGGGGCCGGCGCAGCTAGGGGAACCAAGGATCGAACACTGGTTCCTACGCTTACCTAAGCAAGCGCTTAGTCCGCTGAGCTATACCGCCGGCCCTACAATAAATACCGTGAATTGGAAAGAAAGGGAACAGGGAAAGGAAGGAAGGGAAAAATATATATTTATGATATCATATATATCAAGATAGTTACACACTTTGTTTCTCTTAGTTTATTGGAAGGAAAGGTTTGAGCTAGTATTGTTTGGACAGTTATTTCTTGCCATCCTGTACTCTGAGTAACTAGTGTGAAGATAACAATATGCAATGGGTTAATTATTGTCACTTTCCTGCTACCCTGTTTTGAAACTGTCATTTTTATTTTTTCTCTTTAAAATAAAAATGATTGAGTGCATATATAGATACTATATATAGACATATGAATATAGTTCCATTTTCCTAATGTGCCAAGAGTATAATGGAGATTACTTCATACAGTTATATAATGATTATATGTGTTAATTCACATAAAGCATTTAAAATGGCATTGGAATTTAAAAGGAACAATGTAAATATTAGGTCATTAGTAATATTTTTGCTGCTTTTATGTTTTGTAGACTTCTTAAGCTGCTCTGCTTTTCATAGATAGGAGAACTCAACAGTACTTTTATAGAGCAGACAAGAAAGGAAGGGTTTCGCTCAAGTCCCAGTGATGTGCTTTCTGACTGCTTATACTATATTCTAACAAACAAGAGAAAGAAAAGAGACAGCATGGACTACTTTCCCATCCCTCACCCTCTCAAAACACCATGAAATTTAATAGATTTTAATAACTAAGCCTTTTAGAATTACCTATAACCCCCCAAAAAAATCACACATGGGTCTCAGTAATTGTAACCCATTCATTTGTTGTCAATTATAGATGTATTTCTTGACATGAAGTAAAGCACATCCCGAGAAGTTTAAGTTAAATGAAATTGTTGTCAAAGATCTTAGTATAAGTAAAGCAGTAACTGTTAGAGAAACTGCTTTGTCATTAGTTATGCTTTCCTTGAGATCACAGTTGGCTGATAGGAATATGATGATTTTTTCAGACAAACTACATCAAGATTACTAATTAATGGTGAGATAGCCGTAGCCTGGAGTCAAAATAAAGGACTTCATCCTTCTACCATTAGTATTCAAACATGGCTTTATTTTCCTTGTCTTGGTCAGCTGTTGGCCTCTAATATTTTCTCATTTATTTTTTTCATTTGAGCAGTTTTTCTGTGGCCAGACACAATTGGAAGTATTTTTCCACGTGATTGTTTGAATCCAGTTTTGACTTAGACAACCAAATGGCCTCTCGGCATGGGCCGCATCATTCTGGTCCTCCTCATCTGCAGGTGCACAGCTCTCTTGGCACGCTCTGTAGCCCTGGGAGACATTATGTCCCCTGGCTGTCCGTAACAGGCAGCATTTGCCTTGTTAGGAAACGTAAGTGCTTGCTGCCCTGCTTTGTAATTTGTGTTGTTTGAATCGAAGTGGGAAGACTTTAGGAGAATTTTCAGAAAAAATATATAAAACAAACTCTTTGAAAATGTGAGAACATAATAGATGCTTAGCAGATAGCATTGTCATTGGAGATTTGTACGTAATTATTATTCAGTTTTAGGTGGTACTTAAGTTCTTTGTCCAGGATGAGAAGATTCAGTTGTATACATCATCATTATCCCTCCTGACGTGTGCTTTGGTGACATTAATCTATGTTTTATTTCCTGCAGCAGTAATGATGGGGTTGTCTGCCATGGCTTTATTATGTTGTCATGTTTTTTTTTCCAGTGATCGTCCTCACAGTACAAAAGAAATATCTCATGTGGGGATAAACTCCCAAAGAGCTGACATTTAACAGTCATGCTGGCAAGCATCTAGTTTTCTTTCATTTCATTCTTTTCCTTGTCAGGCTGAGTCCTGGGGAGTTATTGACTGTGGTTAGACACACAGTTGTTTGTATTTTTATGACAGAAAACATTGCTGAGGTGGAGCTTATTTCTAAAGACTAGATGGCTTGCATGGGGTAGGCTAGATGGAACATCAATTTGAGCCTGAAAATGACTAACTTGTTTGAAAGAAGCTTGTGGGGGAGGGGGGAATAAATGGCTAAGCTATTCTGGAAGTCCACTAAGAGTTGAATTTGTAGTTAGTGAGATTTACAGTGTAGGGTATTAAATTCTAAGTTTGATGAAGGAAGCACAAATAGAAAAAATGTACCAGGCTTTGAAGATAGCAGGGATTAATTTAGCAGTAGAGATATAACAATGTTCTCTCTCTCTCTCTCTCTCTCTCTCTCTCTCTCTCTCTCTCTCTCTCTCTCTCACACACACACACACACACACACACACACAGAGAGAGAGAGAGAGAGAGAGAGAGCAGAATTTCACCATGTGTTCCATGCTGGATGTAAACTCGCTATGCCTATGGCCAGGATGACCTCAAACTTGCCATTCTCCTAACTCTGCCTTCTGAAATGATGCAATTTTAAAGCTAAATTTAAAAAAAATCTCTCAAATCACTTTCGTTTGCATTTTACAGTAGCAGAACAAACCATGTTGGCATGGCTTCTATAAACAGAATATCAAGAAAATGATCTCTGACTATTGTCTATAATTCAATAGCCTCTGCTAATAGCCTCAGATATAAAATACATTGAAGACACAGAATGATGAACGGAAATCGACCAATACTGTTTGTTAATTTGTTGAGGTTTTCATAAGGCCAATCCCAAGGGTGGAATCAATCTGTATAACCACTACACATCGTGCATATTCCCATTAAGGCATTTAACACATTGCTTTGCAGTTGTGTATTTTTATGTCTCTCTCTTTCAAATAAATATGAGATTGTGGATCAGGAACATTGTCTCATTTCTCTTCTGTATTCCAGTATAAGTACAGTGCTTAGCAGGCAGTGTGCTAATGTTGTTTGGAGAATTCAATTGAAATAAATATTGCATCTGTATACTGAAGGATTTAAGCAGATGTTCAGCTATAAATTTTACGTTGTATAGCACACGAAAGTTAAAGAAAGATAATATTAAAAATATTAACAGCAATAAAAAAATGAAGTTGTAGACATGCTTCTAGTGCCTTTCCCCTTCTCTTTCACTTTTATCTCTGAGTGAAGGTTTGGGGTTTTGCCCTTGTAACTTCTTTGACCAGGGATACATAAAACCACCGAAGTAGTTTTGTAGCAAGAAACTTTCACCATCACAGGTAAATTTGCTACATCCAGGAATCTCCTGTTTGATATTTATGACTTGACACTTAAAGTAAAACTGTTGGTTAAGAAGTATAAATCTGCAAGTCAAAAAAAAAAAATCAAACTTTGTATCTCAAAGTAGGAGGTGACATCATGAAAAGAGCAGAAATAGGCTGACTCTGTTTTAATGTTATTTCAGCTCATTAGTGCCAGGTAAGGAGCCAAGTGCTGTACAGATGTCAGCCATTTATTTTTCTCAGCAACCCTTATACATGAGGAAACAAGGAGAGAGAAAACAACCTGTCAAGGTTCACAGGATCGCTGGGAAGTAGCAGAGACAGGATCCAGCCCAGGGTTACTACATCCTCTCTGCTGCACCATGTTGACTGTCTCTTTTTACTTTTGTTGTTCAATGAAACATAAAGAGACTCAGGAAAGTTGAGGTTGTAACCTTCCAGCCCCAATACTCCTGACACACCAAAAGTCCTTATAAATAATAAAAGAATGATTGATGCTTTGCAGCCTCTACTCCTACTAAAAGCATAATGAATCCTGCTACATGTGAGACTCCAAAGAAAAGCCAATCACAACAAACCTGTCTTAAAAGCTTTTTGTTGAGTAGGGAGAAGATGTGCAGCAGATCTAACTGACATCGTAGGAAAGCCAAAATTCTAGTAGGGTGTGGATCAGAGACAATCCAAAATTGCATTTCGTTGAGAAAAGTGACCAGGACTGTGCCTTTTGGAACCTTGGAGGAGAAGGGATCTGAAGGATTATGAATGCTCGAGGCCGAGCCAAGAGTGTCTTCAGTTTGGGTGTAAGGAAAATATATACAGTTACAGAAATAAGGCAGAGCAAAAGCTATAATGGAGGAGCTTGGCTCTAACCATTAGAGGTGTGGGTTTGGATGCCAAGGATGAATGGATTTAATTTGGAAGACACAAGGGGAACTCAGGTAAACTTTTGAGTAGGCATATAAAAATGCAACAGTCCTACCTATCAAGACATTTAGGATAGAGGAAAAGTAGGATTTAAGTAAGGATCTGTGATGGTTTGGATCTAAAATATTCCCCCAAAGTCTCATGTGTTTGGAAGGTAATTAGGTCTTGGGAAATGTTATACTTATCAGTGGATGCATCCAAAATAGGTCCCATTAGGAAGCGGAACCTGGTTCAGTGAGTCATTGGAGGCATGGCCTGGATGGGTCCATTCTTGTCTCTGCTCCTCTCTTCTTTGTTTCCTGGCAGAAGTGGAATGAGCAGCTATCCTCTACCAGGTCCTTTCACCATAATCTTTCTGCCTTGAAGACACACAGCCATGAATTGAATATCTAGAAACTATGAGATAAATCAAATCTCTTCTTCAAATTATGGGTGTTGGGCATTTCGTTCCAGCAACAGGAAAGTGACTAATGTAGGAAATTAGTACCAAGAGTGGGGTTATTGCTTTTAGTGTACCTGATCATGTGGATATATCTGTTTATGAGTTTAGTACCTAAATATGTTATAGAGAAATATGTTGTAGAGCTTGGTGGTTGGAAGAGGTGCATTACTGTGGGTATAATCGGGAAAACTATATTGTTGTTTCTAGCTCCACCTTTCTCTCCCTCCTTCTGAGCTAACAGTTATCTCTGCCAGTTTTTTTGGATTGTAGCACTTCTGCCTTGTGGCCTTCCGGTTATAGACTAAACCCACTAAAATTGTGAGCCAGAATAAACGTTCCTTTCTTTAAATTGTGGGTGTTGGGTAATCTGTCTCAGTGATGAGAAGTCTGTCTTACACAGGATCTGTTACAGTGCTGTTAAGGTGGAAGACATCTGACAACTGTAAAGGAGAAACCCCATAAAAATGAATGACTATGGTGTTCATGAAGCACACAGGAAGCAGAGAGTATTTTATCAAATCAGTGTTAGCACGTAGATTAAAGAATCCTAGAAAATTTAGCCAATCTACTGTGCCACTATGCATCGCCTATACTTAGTGATAATTTCAGAGGTTCTTTAGAACTAAAGCTTTCATAAATTGTAGTGTATGATATCCTGGTCAGAGTCATGGAGGTGCCCTAGGCTAGTTTTGAGTGTGAAAACAGATGTTCCCTAACAGGATGCAGCACAAACCCTGAAACAAGTTCCAGAGCAAACAGATGTACAGAATGTTTATGGCATTTAAAGCCTTATTGGGTATGCATATTTATGCCAGACTAATTTCACAATGCTTTTCTGTTTTCAGGAGTATTTTTTTATTTTTACATTCCCAAATTGAGTACACTTACAAATATACATCATTTCTTTCTTACAGATTTCACCAATTTTGTTTTATACTTGTGATAAAATATAAGGACAAGTTTGTTTTTTCTCTTAGTAGATTTATTTTGGAGAAAGTAATGGACAAAATATTCTATGCATCAATGAGTATTTCATTTCATAGAATTGTTTTAGGACTATAGCAAGAACAAAAAAAGTATGTGAAACAATTATAAAAGTTTGTGGCTCACAAGAGGGCTTAGATAGTTTAGCCTGTATGAGACAGAAGAAGCTGATCTTGTTAATGGACAGACTCTGGGGACAAAAAGGCTTAAGTTCAAACCCAGTCTTATAACTTATTAATTTTATGGCCTCAGTCAAGTTTTTAATCTGAATAGCTTCAATTATTACGTGGTCATGAATATGAATATATATATATATATATTACAATTGAGATGGTACATACTGCTTCACTCCAAGAGCTCAAAGGGTTATTACCACCCTGTTATCCTTACCGCCATCACTATCACTCCTACTACCATCACTACCACCACTATTGAGGCTCTTGTGCTGCTTTAATACGTGTAATTTAAAATGTGTGATGTAATGATCAAGTACTGACCAGAAATCATTCTCATGAATGTTATTATATGATACATATTTGTAAACTATTTGTAGTATCCAAGATATGCAGGGTCCTGTCATAACCAGAGTTTTCTAGAAAACAAGCTTGAGTTAAGTATTGTAGCATACTTTATTTGCAACATATGAATCCAGGTCAGTAAGGTGAGGAATAAGGGAAGGGAGTCATTAAAAAAAAAAAACCCAAATATTGTTAGAATTCACTTAAGAGAGGTATCTAAAGTGGTTAGACTCTGGGAACAGTGGTTACAATAATTGATTTGTATGGCTATGGTAGTGGTGTCCAAAGGACATGGAGTTTTGGTTTTGCAAAAAGAGAAAGTTCTAGAGAGCTGTTGCCCAACAATGTAGATATACTTCACCTTATTGGACTGTGCATTTAAACAGCATTAAGGCATATTATGCATGTTTTCCCATAATTTGAAAAAAAATGGGAGGATAAAAAGGAGGAAGAACAGTAGTGGGAAGCAGTGGTTCAAGAACTGGTCACCCAGGATCACGAAGGGGCACAGCCAATTGTTTGCCACTGCATCTACTCACCATGTGGAATTTTTCTGGACAGATGCTTCAGAATAATGCCTAAAATAGAAGCGAGAACACTTCTGCTCATCTCTCTTCCTTCTCTCTCTGGGGATCAGACTGCAGGTTATTAATTCCACACTTACAGTTGCATTGGGCCTCTCTAGCAGTTACGTGGGATGCCAGCCATGACATGTACGAGTGTCAGAAGCCAGAACTTGCGTATGTGTGACTGATAGATCCCACTGCCCAGCAGCAGCTGTAAGGAAATAGTCAAAACTTCAATAGCAGATGATGTTAGTGGTAGCAACTTAGGTGCTCTGGACTAGAGGAAACATGGCCCAGGAAGGTGAAAAGTGTACATAAGATCTGGGTCTGGTGCATACTACTTTTCCCTTTGAGCTGACAAAATCATTGCTATTATACCCTTTTTATAACTAAGGATCTTGGTGTTATTCACAGTGTCTTGTATTGGGAGCCACTGATAGGGTATGCGTTGGCTGGATACATATCATGATTTTAAGATTCTTTCTTACATGCTTTGTCCTCTTGGCCTTTGGAAAGAGAACACAGTGAGTTGTAGTCACTTATTACTTATATAATAAAATAAAAGGTGGTTGTACCCCATTTTGCTGGAGAGGTAGATTGGTAAGTAGGCAGCTAGGTAGGTAGGTGGATAGGTAGGTGGATAGGTAGACAGATAGGCAGACCAACAGACAAATTCCCTTATTATGAGCTGCCTGATGACTTGTGTCCTGACTCATCCATCTGTTCAACCAAAGCCCTGAACATGCTGCTTGCCTTGCAATAAATTCTTCACACCCGCAATCCAGGAAAGGTAGAGCGGTAGTAACAGCCACCTGCCCTGCTAGTTCTGATTGCCTATAGAAACTGAAGAGGGATAGAATATTTTGTTTCTTTACTTATAACAGAGACTTAATCCAGTCTTATTCTGTGTGTGTTTACACGGTTGTTCCTTCCCAACTATAATTCTTAGGAAACTAGTGTGATTATGCAGCTGGGCAAGGGAGCAGACACATAATACTTACGAGCTCCTTGGGAGTGTATGATTTTATTTCAGTTTTTGACATTATGGATTATAATTTCAACAGCCATACTTTCTGTTTTATGTTACATTTGTTTTGCAAATTTTTTTAAAATTGTAGATTATTATTGAATGAGTACCAAATGAGTATGTCTATCAGTCTGTTTTCCTTTGTCTAGAGGAAAACAAAACTATTCTGAAAAATCACAAGAGATCATAATTATTTACCAGCAGGTTGTCACTTAAGCTCAGAGGGGGCGTTCTGAGTCATATCAAGAGCAGATGCATTTATGGTGGTTCAGTTTAATGATTCACATTGTGAAGTATTGAAGGGAAAGAAAACAACAATCCACATTTTTCCAAGGATATACTGTTCAGGCATGGTATTCAGTGTAAATTATATGTGTGCTGAATGCAGTAGTCTTTTCTCATCAACCATTAAAAAGAAAAATAGTTTCTTTTTAATATTTTATTTTTAAAGAAAATACAAAATAGTGATAAAAATTAGTTAACGATACAGAATTTCACTCAACAAAATCATGTCAATTTGACAAAATTTGTCATGTTACATGGTGCTGTCTTCAACTTAGTTGCTCACATCACAGATATATGCATGCTAGTAAAACATTTTCTTAATAAAATTTAGATACAAGCTTTCTATTTAACCAGTGCAACTTCCTCCAAAATTGTCAGTCACTGAAAATCTTTTGGTAACCCTTCCTTGAGTACCTACTTGGGCTAGGTATTTACTATTAACAGATGAATAAAATCATGTACCTCTCAGGAGCTCATAAGCTTGTAAATGATTTAGTCAGCAATAAATAATAAATACACATAATGAACGCTATGGGAACACAATGAAAAGGGCGATTAATTCTGACTGAGGGGATGGAAGAGACTTTGCAGAGAAGAAAACTTTGATATATGATTAAATAATAACTGGACTTATTAAAGTAAATAAGGCTAGCTGCTATAAGGGACAGACTTCTAAACCTCAGTGGCATAACACAATTCATTTCTCACTCATGTCACAGATCAGTGGCCCCAAGAGGATCAGCAGCAAAGAAGATGATTCTGTTCTACAGAATAAATTAAGTACATGGGTTCCTCCAATTATTTCTCTTCTTCTTTCAAATTGGTAGAATAAGAAGCCTACACGTGGAAATTTGAGAAGGGAAGACTAAGGGGTAGCCTCCTTTAATTCCACTCACATCGGTTTTCTTGGACACAGACACGTGGCTGCCTGTAATTACACAAGGGGTTAGAAAATGAGTCTGAGTCATGTGCTTCAGCACAAGAAGAGAATACAGATGTCAACAAATACTGATTGTCGTGCTATAGGGAAGTTAATTTATGTTGAGAAGTGGAGTTGGATAACATTGTCAGGTGAGATGAAGAGTGAAAGAGTTTGGGAAGGACGGAATGTTCTCTTTTGGTCATGGTACAGAATATGGTGGGCAGGAGAGTGTTCAACGAGAAATAAGTAGTAGTTCAAGGCTGGTGTAGAGCAGTCCTAAAAATAATCTGTAGAGAAATTTTCACTCTTATTAGAGCTATAGTGCTCCATTGTTGTCTTACTATGAGCAAATATTAGTCATTTGTTTTCTGAAATTTTTGATATAGGTATTATATTTATTACTTGAACTATAAAACTGGGTTTTGATAATGCAATTTTTTTTAACAATTGGGGTTTTTTAGTAAGACTACAATCCTCTTATAGGTGTCACATTTATACTTTCTGTATTTCCCTGTAGCTTTCCTAAACCCCGATCTAAAAAGACATTCCATGCATGTGTAGTTACTAGGTGATTGGTTAGTACAAGCATCATAGAAATGACTTTCTATGGTACAAGAATTTAAATGGTGCAAGAAAACTATGCTACTAACCTATGATCCTGTATCTAAATAATTGTCTCCGTACTGATAACAACTAAGGCTATCTGTATTATTCTTTTTTTTTTTTTTTTTTGTGGAACCGGGAATTGAACTCAGGCCCTTGCACTTGCCAGGGAAGCACTTATCCCACTGAGCCATCTCCCCAGCCCTGTATTATTCATTAAACTGCATATGAGACATCTGTACCTATCTGTGTATCTATCTGTTTATATATATCTATGTCTAAATCTATGTCTATCGATAGATGGATGGATAGATAGATAGATAGATAGATAGATATGGATTTGTATTGAGCATTGTAAGGACAAGCCCTTTTACTCTAGGTATTTAAGATATCAAATAAACAATACATGTGCCTCTCCTTGAAAAATACTGTATTTGTGGGTAGTACTTCATCAGAATGTGTTTGGTTTAATTTATTATAAAACTAAATACCATTTTATGCTTTCAGCTACGAATCATTTAAATATGCCTGTGAATTTTGTTTCCCTGAAAACATTAGCTTAATGGGACTTTCAGGGAGAGGAAGATTCTGGTGTTTGATAAAGTGCTGTACACCATAAATCGTTCACTAATTTATTCCATGACATGGTCCTCACCCTGTTATATCTTACATAGAGGTTTATAATCATAGTAAATAGTTATGTCAGGCTTTGTTATGGTTGAAAATATGGATAAATATTTTCTGTCTACAGAAGTGTATCCATTACTTATTTGTTTAGAAAAGCAAGGGCCTACTCGCAAGGGTAGCTAGTGTTTTCCTTTCCACATCTAGTAAGTGGGTCTCTTATGGTTAGGGTTTGTCTTACTAATAGTTACTCATGGTGGCTCCGTACTTTGTTTTCATTTAAACTTGAAGTGAGGCTATAGAAGTCATTTTAGATATTACTTTCCACCATTGGGTCATAAGGTAGACTTTAATTTTGTGACACGTCTTGTTGGTACTTTCAAGTTGTTTATGAAACTTAAAAGCAAACTTGTCAAGTTTGTGTGTAGGGTAAATTGATCTAAAATTAAATGTTTAGCTGAATGAACCATGAAATGTTTCTCACTAGGGTTAATGAGAACACCAGCCTATTTTTAATCTATATTTTTATTTAATTCAGTGTTCATTTATGTAGTGTCTACCTAAAATCTAGTCAGGAATACCAAGGAGAAGCCCCAACTGCACGCTTCAGGGGGTCGTTGCAGTTAGAGAAGAAGGAGGCCTCAAAGGAGAGGAGCTTTTGGTCAAGCTAGTTTTGAGATGCCATGAAAATAAGAATTCAGTGGTGGTCCCTGGGGCTTCAGATTTCTCTTCTAGAAGAACAATCTAGAAAATTCTTCAATTTATACTAGGATGGGAGTTAAGGTGGGTACAAAATGAAGGCTGCATAAAGACAAAATAGTTTTCTGACTATGTTCATTACTTACCTTCCATTGCATTTTGAGGATATTAGCAGTCATATCTCTGTTAGTGTCTCTGCTCACTCCAAAATTATGTGTCCCTTAGTTTTCTTCATCTTCTGTTCTCCTTTTCTTCTCTATTACTTTTAGAGGCAATGGAGGTAAAACTGTCCAGTGACTGATTCCTCTCCAGGTCCGATAATAAAAACCCTGGAGAGTTCAAAAGCTGTATATATAATTCTTTTTCAGTCCCTCATTTGAACAGTGTTTTTAGTTAAACTTAAAACATTTTTTAAGTCAGTGCTTTCCTCCCAAAAGTAGACCACTATAATAAATATATGAAGATGAAAGAGAATAAAGTTATACCAACCTTAGAATATTTTTAGTTTTTATTGGTTTAAATCCATCTTCATATTACTGTAGGAGATGAACTACAGTTCATTGCCTATGCTGTTTTAATGATCACATGTAAAAAACTTATTTTAAATTCTCTTTGATATCTAGAGTATGGTGAGTTAACCTGTTTCACTAGGAAATTTATTGTAGGAAAAACTATTTCTGTTAGAATATATATCACTTGGGGTTGAAGAGATAACTCACCCGAGTTCAGTCCCCCATACTGTATGCCATGCCAGCCCCAGAACACTGGGCACTTTGTGCTGGCCACAAAAGCAGGCATGGTGGCACACACCTGTAATCCCAGTGCTGGGGAGGCTGAGACATGAGGATCACTATGAGTCCGAGCTATGTAGCAAGACCCTGTACTATATAGATAGATGGATGGATGGATAGATAGATAGATAGATAGATAGATAGATACATAGATACATAGATACATAGATACATAGATACATAGATACATAGATACATAGATACATAGATAGATATTTTTTAAAAAAGAATATATATCACTTATGTCTGATTTTAGGACTGTGTTGACTTTTGGTCTGTACATATTTTAGTGTGCAGTTCTGATTTAATGGACATATTTAAAGGCATCTTTCCAAAGGAATCATATGTCCTTTTTATTATACAGAGAGTAGCAAATCTAGGTTGGTCTTGTTCTTTGGATAGACTGAACTGAACCAACTGGGCCAGAAAGGAGGAAGGTTTGCTTCTTTCTCCCATGGGTGAGATTATCCTGAAGCACAATTTGCTATGAGACCTTTGGTTTCTTCCCTTTGACAGGTAGACTAAATCACACAGTCCTTGGCTTTCTCTAAAAGTGTGTAAGCAGTTGGCCCTCCCTGAGACCGCCTGGCACTAAGCACTGACAGAAGTTGCCTTCTGTGTCCGACTTGTGAAATATGGGCTCCCAGAAAGCTCATATCCTCCACTGGAGTGGAAACTCAGACTGCTCATTGCTGGTCCCTGTCCTGGTGCGTTCTCTGTGGCTTGAATGAGCACAGAAGGAAGATTTGACTTAATAAATTTTCTGATAAAGGCTATTCTTCAACCCTTGTCACAGGATGTGTTAGCATTCTCCTTAACTCCTGCTGCTTAACAGGTAGAATTTATTTGCCGTGGAAGCACTGGACAAGGAAAAGAAGGCACTGTGATCTCTAAAGAGCAGAAAAAGACCTGAGTGTATCCTCTGCACATGCGTGTATTGGAATTCATTGTTGTAGTGTACAGGGACTGACTTGGTTGAGGCAGTGCAATTAGCAGGATAACTCTCCTGGTACTTGCTTTTCAGGCAGAGCATAAGAAGAATATGAGGAGCATAACCTTATGAAATAATGTGCTTCTAATTGTATGAGTTTAGATATAAAATCCACTTTGATAGGCACCCTTCTGTCCTGTTTCTCTGTCATTGTCAAGTGTTTGTTTTATCCAAGATATCTCATCACCAAAATATCTGCATTTCAGCAAGCAGAAAGGATGTAATAGGAGGGCAGGGATGTTTGGAAGATTAACACATTGATTTATTCATTCTGCTCACATCCAGATTATGCAGGGGTGACTGGGAAAGGAAGTTACCCTCAGGCAGTAAAACTGCTGCATCACTCCCATACGAGTCTGCTACTGGATACCGGTTGGTGAAGAAAGGTTCCAATTTTTAAAATCAGCGTTTGTAAAAAATCAGTAAACCACAGGAACAGAAAACCCTTTAGAGAAACCCACTTAGAGAACATAATCAGTCTTATCTGTGTGCTCTTCAATGAGTCATTGCCAAATATGTAGGAAAGAAAGGTGAAGTGGCCTATGATGAAAGCCATACCAAAGGCCACTGAAAATTGGGGTGGTTTCTTTCCTAAGTTATGCGGAGTAAACAAAATTGAAAGGCAGATGGACTAATAAACACTCCCATCCATTCATGCCTTAGTAACGCATCCTTTGATACCTTGTGTTGCAATTGTGAGGGCCACGAAGACAGTGTTCATTCTTGAGTGGCTCCCATTTGAATAAGGGAAATGAGTATGTAGTGAAAGATTGGAATGAACATACCCAGGTAAAATGAGGCTTGGTGTAAAAGAAGAGTAGAATGGGAAGAATGGATATTGGAAGATGACACTCAGCTACTTGGATGCTAATTAATTACTGAACAAGTGTTTATAAAGTTTATGATAAGTGTTACCTGAACTTGGTCAAAGAGCAATATACAAGGGGCTGTATAATTTTGAATACTTTCTGTACAGTGTATTTTATAGAACACATGTGTTATCCTTGCTGTTTAAATAATTGCTTCAAAGATTATCACAGCAAACAAATTAGAGGGCAGAGTATTAAAAGACCTAAGCACATCTGGATAGGAAAAAAGGTATATGAGAAATTCTAGCCAAAGAGTCATAGATTAGCCAGGGAGATGGCTCAGTAGAATAAACACTTCCCTGGCAAGTGCAAGGGCCTGAGTTCAATCCCTGGTTCAGCCAAAAAAAAAAAAAAAAAAAGAATGAAGTGAACAAAAAGTCATAGATTATTTATGGGTTCAGGATAAAGAAATTTCAGTTTTCTGCCCAACAAAGACAATCCTGAAATCTCTCTTGTCCTTAAGCCACCTCCTGCTGGTGCCACAAAGCTATAGTATTGTCCATGCAGATTGTGGTTAGTTAAAGACGGAACTTCAGGGATTACGTGGTTAGCACCGGGAGATGAAGAAATGGTTTTCCTGCCAGTTAAATGGTGAAACTTCAACATCCACAAGGCAACCAGAAATACAATGGGAAGCATGTGAGATACATGGATGGTTATTGCTTTTATTTCACGCATGAGGAAACAGAGCCACAAAGAGTTAAGATTACACAAGTATATAGAGTGATATCAGGCTCTAGCCTAGAGTTCTTACACAAGAATTAATATTGATGGCTCAGACTTGTACGAAGTTACAGCACAAGAATGTAGAACAGGGGCCAGCCAGATAGCTCATCAGATTAAATCGCTTGCTTCGGCAGATGCAGGGGCCTGCTATGCTGGCCATGCCCCTGGGCCACACTGAGACAAGAGTTGAGACTAGGCGTGCTGGTGTATGCCTGTAATCCCAGAGCTTGGGAGGCTAGAAAACTGGAGGATCATTAGGAGTCTGATCTGTGTAGTGAGACCCTGTAGACCTTGTACTGAATACATAAAAAGAAAAAAGAATGCAGAATAACAACACAGCCTGTAACACTTTAAATCATCTCTACAATCTTATAATGTCCAAGACAATATAGATGCTACATAAATTGTTTTGTTTGGAGAACACCAAGAAATTAGCCCATACAAATTTAGTACAGATGAAGTATTTTTTTTTCAAATGTTTCATTCTGTGGTTGATTGATTTTTTGTTTGAATCCATGAATGCAGATGTCGTAGGCTGACTGTATGCATAAAGTTTTTATTTCCTCACTCTTTTATAATTGTAGAACTTTTATTGAATGTGAATTGAACCTTATAACTTTCTGTGTTCAGTCTGACATGATGAGGTGCGCTTGTAGTCCTGGCACTCATGAGAAAGAAGTTGAGGCAGGAGGATCACTGAGAATTTGAAGCCAGCCTGGGGTACACAGTTAAACCCCATCTAAAAAAAGAAAAAAACCTGTTGTGTATGAAGTATTATTATGACATAAGTTTTGTTCTCTTTTGAGTTACATAAAAATGAGATTATACCTTCAATTTTATTGTAAAGTACTATTATAACCCATCTTTCATTCTCTGTGGAGTTAAATAAAAATCAAATATTTAGAAGAATCAAATGTTGCTGAGTGAAGTTCTCTGTACCTTTCATGTAGTCCTCCTAACAACCTTGAAATAAAGATCAGTTTTGTTAAACCCATTTTGCAGGTTAAAAGAGTCTTTAGAAGCTTAAACATTTTAACTCTTGCTGTGGATAAGCTTTGTTCAAATTTGGATAGATTTATGCCTGTATAGTTTTTCTCATTTTGTCTGCTTACCTGCCTGATTTTCCATTCTCTTTTTTCCTGAAATAAAATCTCCTTTACCACTATTTTACTTTTTTCTTAAATCTTACTTGCGTCTTTATTCACTGACTATATATGCTTAGAAATATATATGTGTGTGTGTGTGTGTGTGTGTGTGTGTATGTATATATGTGTGTGTGTATATATATATATATATATAAAACTTCATGTTTATCAAGGTTAATTTAAATTCTTGTTTGACTCTAGAAATATCTCTTGAAAGATACTTTTTATGTGCACAATTGCCCCTTTAATCCTGTAGGCATAGTGGTACAGTTTAACAATACATCTAGTACTCAATGTTAAGTAGTAGATATAGTCAGCTGATCAGAACATGACTTTTATTTACTTGGGTTTTTTCCCACTTTTATCCAATTTGCTTTGGTTTACTTCGCTGTTGAGGCAGACCCTCCCTCTGTATTCAGGCGGGCTGGTCCAGAACTCTACGCAGTCTTTGTATCTCATCCTCCATGCTCCCAAGGGCCGGGACCATGAATGTGCACTACCATACCTGGCCCTTATATTTTTCCTAGAAAACACCTTATTGTTTAGCATATAATTTATTTCCTTCTCAGTTCACTGCTTTTCAATATCCAACAATATATACTTCTTCAGTTTTTCTAATTCTAAATCCAATTCTTTTCTATTTATCCATGTATTTTTTTTTAACCAAACCTTATTTTTACCACTACATGCTTGCAGTACATAACGATTGCTTTCATTTGAGGGATTGGTATCATACACATACATAACACATCTTAATTGTATTTAGGACTCCTTCCGCATCCCTCCTTATCCCCTCCTTCTATCTCTTATACTTTTTAAGAGACATAATATATGATGTAATTTTAGGTTGTGGGTTAACCATCTACCACCATTGTTACTATTACTCAAATCAAATATAGTTTATTATAACAATATTAGGTGCAATCATGGATTCTGATGATTCATTGGTCTGCTAGCAGTGAGTAGGCTAATAGATACCCAAGAGCTCTCCCAGTTGAAAAATAACTCTTTCCTGCAAATTACCGAATAGAAATCCATTTAAATTAACAGATCCCTTCAAAATGTCAATGCTTGCTGGGAATGTTAATCCGGTCGGCACTTTACGCTTTAGCACATGAGACATTGCTTTAACGAGGTAATCATATTCTTTTCGTCCCATTATCTAATCAAGTTCAGCCACAGTGATGTGTGCCGTGAAGTAATGTAGGTATTCTGAGATGGTTCAGGGAAAGCATGTGGCAGAGTGGCAAGATTCAGTGGAGAAAGCAGAACTTGAATGCCAGAGGGGAGAGGGTGTGTCTACAGGGCATTCTGGACAGGTGTTTTGCCCCTTTTGTAGCATGGACAACTTCTCACTTCTGTAAAACAGCACTTCTTAAACATCAGTGTGCGTGTGACTCATACAGAGATCTGTGCAGTGCAGTCTCAACTGAAGAGGTCTGCAGAGCAGCCCACGATTTCCCACTTCTAGCAAAGTTCCAGAGGGTGCCAGTGATGCTGGTGTTGAAAACCACATCTTAAATAGTGAGACTATAAAATATTAATGTTCTATCAGTAAGATACAGAGTTAAACAACCCATTGGGTGGCCTTCCTTTCATCATTTTTCTTAGCTGTCCTTTTGTTTTGAACTAGTCACCCTTGTTGGGCCTTAGCTCTGTGGCTCCGTTTTGAGAAAGGAGCTGTGCCAGGAGGTCATGGTCAGGAGGGTGGGTGCATGATTACTCTGGTCCTTCTTGGGGTACTTTTGTTGTCTTCTGTATTTGTGTTCCTTGTGGGAAAGAAGCTGCCATCGCCATGTTAACTCCAGCATGCCCCCACCTTTTTTTTTTAACAGTGTTCCACCTTTTATAATATAGGAGATTGCCTCTCCAAAGTGCTTCAATGAGGTCTTTGAGTATGAAATCTCATGTTAGTGTCCAGCTTAACAGCTTCTCTACCTTGACACCCATGAGCTTTTCTCTTTTGTTGGTACTAGTGGTGCCTTTTTGGAGTCCTGGTGCCTGTCCCTTTCAGCTCTTCTGACCCAGTTCCATTTTTATTCTAAGGGCCCCTCAGTACTTTCAGCAACTTTAGTTTTCAAACTGTAAGATTTATAGATCTCTGTCTCCTTACTGTGCATTTGACAGACAGTATTGAATTAATCTTTTCTTATGATTAGACTGGTCCTTCTTATGATGAGTGTTTTGTGAAATGTTCTAATCTCCTTTATCTGAGAATGAACTTCAAGAAAATATGTTCCTCCTCCTTTTCAAACTTTAAGCTTTTAGTATACTTCACAGCAACCAGGATACCACCTGGCTCTGATGGAGTGCGGCTGGGGGGCAGAGCCATGCACTGCACTGACCCATCTGTATCTCTGCACCCTTGCTGATGCAAGGACCACGTTCTGATCCGTGGACATCTTGCCTCTTTGAGCTTTGGGGATCCTGTATCCTGATCCTCAAAGATCTTTTACAATTAATTCTGTTTATTCATTCCTTAGGAGTTTCTGACCATCTCTTCTGTCTGTCTGTCTGTCCATCTGTCTGTCTTCCTGTCTCTCTCTCTCTCTCTCTGCCTGTCTGTCTCTGCCATGCTCTCCCTCTCTGTTTCTCTCTCTGTCTCTCTTCTCTTTCCACTTTGCAGTATCTTTGTCACACACTCTCTGCATGTCCAGTCTTGCTTTTTTTATATTACCCAAAGTTTACTTCTCCTTGCTCCCAAAAGCTGATCATGTCTCTCTCCTCTGTAAAATACTTTCCCTCTATTACATACTGTCTATAATAGCACTTACCATCTGTCTTTTGCAGGCTCTCATATGATATGTGTATATGTATTAAAATATCTTACATATTTGTCTGATCCTCTGGCATGTCAGCTTCTCAAGAAGAAAAACATTATTTTGTTCATCATTATTTCAAGAAATCCTAGCTCAATATATGGGAGCTATTGAGCAAAGAGTAAATGCTGAATGAGTGACAACGTTTATCAATCAGCCTGTTGTTCTTCATATTTACTCCTGTCCTTCTACATGTACCATTTACACCATGTAACTCATCTTTCTTTTTGCTTTGATTCATCTATGGTCTTAAACTAACCAATGAAGTCTGGGCTATTCTCTACATGAATTAGCTGCAGTTCAACTTTATATTTTATGTGGGATTTTACTATTCCTCAATGCTGATTCCAGAAGACTTCAGTCCTTTTACTGACTTGTTTATATGTGTTACAGTGAGACTTCCTGTAGCGGTGATTTGGCAGCTTTGCCAGTTGGGAGCTATAGAAGCTTTCGCTGTTGCTTGCTGCCTGCGTACCTCACACAAGGGGGAGGGAGAGATTCTTTCAGTTCTATCTGCCAGGTGATGCATGAAATGTTTGCCCCTAACATTCAAGTTCATCCCCTACAGTTCAGTGCTTCCTACTTTTGCTTTTTGTAGGATCAGAATGGCTATTGAAACAGGAAAACCAATTCATTAGTTTCTTGCTGGTGATATATATTAGGTGTACAATACTATGCATTTAAAATTGTTAGCAGTCCTGATAGAACTGTTAATAAATATAATTGCATAGGACTTCTGTGTATTAAACTAAATTATGGTGGGTAAGGTACTCAAACGGTGAAAAACCATTAATTCTCAGATGCTTCCAGAAGCCAGATGGTACTGGGTTGTGTATGCAGATGGTGCTGTGAGCGGAGCACCAGTGGCCAGACTCAGGAGCAAAGGCTACGGATACATAGGGTGGCGGGCAAGGCCTCCAGGAGGACCTGGCTGACGTGGTACTCCGGGCGTGCAGGGTGCAGAGCGAACTGCTTCCCACTCAGGACTCTGCTTCAGAATCCTACAGATTGGGATGCACAGCTGGCTCCAAAGCCAGAAAGACAGATGAGGCAGCAGGGCTCCAGCTGAGGAGTCACAGAGCAAAAGGAACCAGAAACTCTGGGACAGACACTGGGGTTTCTGTTTTGTTCTTTTATTTCTCCAGCATCTATCATCCCAAAATGAAGGGCTGAGTGTTTTGCTATTTGCTGTTGTTGTTTTTGTTTTGTTTTGTTTTTGTTTTTGGTGGAACCAGGGATTGAACTCAGGGCCTTGAACTTGCCAGGCAAGCACTTATTCTACTGAGCAATCTCCCCAGCCCAGGACTGAGTGTTACAGAAGGAAGGCGATGGGAACTGGTGTTCTTCTAGGGAGTACGTACTATTTTGAAATTGAGAATCATCTTGAGTGAATGCCCTGCTGAGGACACGGGGACCAAGAGGCATTTAATTAGATTGAAACCAGGCAATGTTTAATTGCTTGCAATTTTATGCATTTCTTTATTTGTTTATTAATTTGTTGTGCTGATTTCTTTGGTAACTTCCCACTTCCAACTGGGAAAATGAGAGTTAAGTAACTCTGGAAGGCATAGGCATAGCATGGAGACAGTATTTTAATTTTCACACAGGCAGCCATGGAAAAGCAATGGAGGCACATGAAAATCATTATTATCATAGGCAAGGCAAGGAAATTTTTTTTTATACTGGGGATCGAACTCAGGAGCTTGCACTTCTTGCCAGGTAGGTGGTTATGTTGCTGAGCTTTCTTCCCAGCCCAAAGCAAGGAATTCTATATAACTACAGTATCTGTATTTTTTGAGTTCAAAGTGTGGTAGTGGAGAGTATTGAATTGTCAGTAAGGATTTGCCTCTCTCCGCTTAGTCATGTACCATGTAGTAGGCCCTCTGTAAAGATTTTGATGTTATCAGTGCTCTAACCATTGCAGTAATCCGCTCCAAACTGACGATTTTGAATACAAAATGATTACTTTATTGCCACTGTGTTAAGCTTCACTGTATGAAGTTTACTTCTCTTTCACTCCTTATTACCTTGTGCTTGTGTATTGTACAATGTCTCAGACACTCCACAGTGTGGTCCTGGTAAAGATCAAGTGCTGGCCTCAAAAAAGGACAGTCTATATTGTGAATATCCGTTGCTTCAATTGTTGCATAAATCATATGACATGCTGGGCATGGTAGCGCATGCCTGTAATCCCAGCACTCAGGAGGCTGAGGCAGGAGGATTGTTGTGAGTTGAAGACCAGCCTGAGCTACAAAATGAGCTTGAGGCCAGCCTGAACTGTGTCAAAATCAGCCTGAACCCTGTCTCAAAAAGACAAAAAAAAATCATATGACACTTTTTATACTGGCCGATGTACTGGCCTCTTCTAGACCCCTGGTGACCCACAGGTCTAGTTGTATTGGTGATTCCTTAGCCTCTGATAGGATTCCTCATCATGTCCCCACTCTGGTTGAAATTCATGACAGAGTACCTCTGGTCACTCCACCAGCTGCCATGCAGGCTTAGTTCTTATATTTTGCTATGAGCCCACTGGTTCTCAGTATTTATTCTGCCCCTGTGCACCTTGGGATAGAATGACTCTTACTACTAATTTGCAGTTTTATCTGTGTACCCAACATATTCAATGAGCACCTGCTACATGCCACCTAGACAAAGCCCTATGGTATATATTAGGTGAGTAAATTCAGTTCTTGCTTTCTGGCATCAGAAGCTCCTCTTATTCATCTCTTTCATGTCCATTTTCATTGTTAGCATGGATTTTTTGAGGCTATCTTGTCTTCTATGGTAGCTATCTCTTATTGACCCAATTATTTATAAATTCTGATAAGAAAGGCTGCTAGCATTGTGGTATGTTGTTGTCATAATATTTATCATTTATGGTAACTGTTCTGTTGATATAGAAGATGAACTGCTCTTTTTTCAATATGAATTTAATTCTTACATTGTCTAGTGTGTTCTTTTTTGAGCATCAACTGCCTTTAAGTACTTTTTTTTTTTTTTTTTTAGCAGAACCGGGGATTGAACTCAGGCACTTGTGCTTGCCAGGCAGGCACTTATTCTACTGAGCCATCTCTCCAGCTCCTAACTCCTATTTTTAGTTGTCAAAATGTAGAAAATACATTTGAATGTCATTGTCTCTTATTGCTTTATCATGTTTCATTTGGCCTTTTCTTCCCTCAGCTTGCTATTTCATATTATTATCTGGGGAAATAACAGCTATTCCCTCAGATATTATTGTTTGCTGTTTCTCATTCCTGGTCTCACTTGACTCAACTTTACAGTATAATCATAGCATTTTTTTTCTGAGTACAATGTGTATAGTAGATAAACCAGACACGGACAGATTTTTCTCGTCCACATGATACAAATCTACTGGTCACTTCATTTCCCATTAACCTTTTTTCAAGATTGCCCTGGAAATGTTATAGCTGTTTTTACTTAATTTTCTAATCATCTCCTTGTGAGAATGTATTATCCTTCTCAAGGACTTGGAAAGTTGTATGCCAGGAGTCCTTTGGGCAGCATAGCTCTTTTCAGGAACACCAGTTCCTCAGTGATTACAAGTAAATACTTCTACTCAGAGTAAGTTTTTTACTGGGAGTTCATTGTCCTGTCCCATTTTCCTCTCTGCCTCTATCTTTCTGTCTCTCTGTCTCTGTCTCTGTCTCTGTCTCTATCTCTCTGTCTCTGTATTTGTCTCTGTCTCTCTCTCCCTGTGTCTCTGTTCCTCTTTGTGTCTCTTGTCTCTCACTCTTTCCGAAAAACTATTTCATTACTGGTTCATGTATAACAAATATTCCAAGGTTTTTGCAAGAAAAGATCCAATGAGGAAGCTCCCAGTAAAACCGCAGACAGAACAGGGGCGATTTTCTCACAGCGGAAACTCTTTATGGAGTTTTTAGTAGTAAACCTCTGAGAAACTGGCAGCCATTGTAAATCAAAGGCACGTTATGACAATAAAATAATACAAGACCAGAGACATATTAGATATTGTGTAGAGCAAAGAGGAAAATGTACAGTGGTGTATAATTTTACACTGTACTATTGTGATCTGTAGACAGAAAATTGTTTCTTTTAGTACAAACTGAGGAAAGAATTGGTAGAGAGTATGGGAAACAATGAAAAGGAAATGTTCCAAGCAAAAAAGGGGGGAGGTTACAGCTATTTTCTGAAGGGAGCCAGAATGCTCTGGACACTTGAAGCCTCTTCACAGATTTCTGATAGAGCAATGCTGTACTGAGCCACCAGTGACACGTGGCTACACAGGATGGGAAATGTGGCCATTGCAAGCTGAGAGGGCTGCCGCTGTGAGGTACTGCCACCCAGATTTCATGGCTCAGCATTTCCCTCTAGTGCAGAGAATCTTGTCAGTAACTGAAATTGACCACATTTAGAAATGGGAATTTTTAATGTATCAGGTCAGTTTCAATATGTTAATTTGAATATATTTTAATTTTTTGTGTATTTAGTACAGGGCCTTCAGTCTCACTACACACATTGGCCCCATAGTGATCCTCCTGTTTTCATCCTCCCAAATGCTGGGATTACAGGCGCATGCACTGTGCCCAGTCTCAGTTGCCCTCTCAGTGTGCCCCAGGAACAGGGCTGGCACAAGGTGTGGTGCCGGGGACCAACCCAGGTCCCTGTCCTCTGCCTAAGTAGGTGCGTTACTCTGCTGCGCTTTCGGGCTGGCCTTTATTCTAATTTTGTAAACGTAACTTTAGATTTAAATTACAAATGGGGCTCATGTTGTCTTTCTACTGGACAGTACTGGTCCAGCCTGCACTATGTTGGCATGACTGTCTTCCGCCTGTATGCATGTAATTTGTACCTCAAGAGCAAGTTAACTCTTTTCTGTGTTCAGTTTGCTTTCTCTCACATTTTCCCTACTTGTTGGATAAGTTTATAGTTGAAATTTTATTTTTAAAATAGGAGGTGGATATGAGTAAAGCAAATGCACAGTATAACTAGTGAATTATTTTTATGGAGAGGCCCTACAGTCATCTGAAACAAAGAAATTTTAAATAATTGTAAAGGAAAAACTATAAAACTTTCATTATTGATACATTACTTAAAAATCAGATAGGAGACTTAACTGATACAAAATAATTCTCCTTGATTCACAACAGTGGGAGTCAGTGTTGCATCTTTTTTGAAATAATGAACAGTATCGGACAGTAGTTTAAGACACGAACACAGTTTCTCTAAACATTGTTTTCTCTCATAGATTCGAGGCTTGGTCAAGTTCAGTGCCTTTTCTTTAACTGCATTTCTAATTTAAAAATTAAGTTGCATACATTGAAAACCTGCAACTATATCATACATGCATGGACTCATTTTTTATTTTTTTCTTTGGTGGAACCAGGGCTTGAACTCCGGCCCTTGCGCTTGCCAGGGAAGCATTTCTTCCATTGAGCCATCTCTCTAGACCCTGCATGGACTCTTATAAGAGAAAATATGAACCCATTCACCAGAGTTTCCATCCAAAGGGGACTTCAACTGGATCTTAGTTCCATTATTTCCTGGCTGGTGATTCTTGGAGAAATTGCTTCATGTCTCTAAATCTATTCTTTCTCAAATGCAACACCTAGATAATCGTAACGATCACTTGTTGGGTTTCTGTGATGATTAAATGTGATAATTATCCAAGCGTCTCAGCACAGTGCCTGGCACATTAATGTCAATAAATATTAGCTGATCTTACAGCAGTACCTTTGCCTTTGAACACAGTCTCCATTTACTGTACATAGTTTGACTCTCTGCTCTTCTAGTGGGATGAATCAACAGAAAGCTAAGTGGTTTTTCACAACATGTTTAATGAATTAAAAAGCACTCTTGGCATTAGAATTCAAATTTCAAGCCTTCTATGCCCTGGGCCAAGAGCCAGAAAATTATTGCTGGCCACAGTTCATCTTTTAGGAAAGAAGCTGTTATGACTACAGTCCTAGTATCCCATCATTGGGGTCAAGAACTTCACAGTGCTGCTGACAACTGACATCTATATCACGTATGCTTCATAGGCACTGGCAGGGCTTAAAGTGACTCAGTCAAATTCAGATGGCCTCAGCCAGTTGGGGAAACCATGACCTGAGATCTGATCCTTCACATTATAGGGATGCCATGGAGACAGGGAGTCCAGATAGAACAGAAAATCAACGTTTTGGCAACATAGAGATGTATACATGTGTTCAGTGATTTAATATACATACCATGAATGCTAGTTCAGGTCCAGCCACTTGGGATAACATTGTAGTGTATGAGAGTATATTCTGCTCAGTCACAGTCATAGGAATACTAAGCTGAGCATTGGGGAGAAAGTGTTTACAGGAATTCATTACTAGAATTAACTTATGAAAAAGCTGATGATAGAGAGCCCTTCGTGGTCCTTGTCACAGTCCAGGAAATTTATATTAGTTTGTATTTGGAAGCCCATAGAAAAGTTATTGGAATTCTAGCGAGTTAATTCCAATGTACCACTCCTAGCGCAACCCAAGGTGTAAATAAAGGCACAATTATATATGAAAAGAAAGGAAGCCAAAGATATCCAAAGTCCAGCTACAATGAAGGCCGAACAAAGGGCCGGCCCAGGGCCGCACCTGTGTTTCATTAATTCTTTTTTTTTTTTTTTTTTTTTTTTTTTGTCTTTTTGAGACAGGGTCTCACTGTGCAGTTCAGGCTGGCCTTAAGCTCACTTTGTAACTCAGGCTGGTCTTGAACTCACAACAATCCTCCTGCCTCAGCCTCCCAAGTGCTGGGATTACAGGCATGCACCACCACGCCCGGCTTAAAGAAACAGGTATCATTTTTTTTTTTTTTTTCCAGAACCAGGAATTAAACTCAGGCCCTTGCGCTTGCCAGGGAAGCCCTTACTCCACTGAGCCATCTCCCTGACCCCAATTCTTTTTTTAATTTAGAAAAATTTTTACTAATTTTAATGAGAAAGATATAGCAATGAAACAGTTTCAAAACAGGTTAGTAGGAAAGTCACAGTAATTAATACATTGCATACTGTTGTCTTCATAGTAGTTATTCAGAGGACAAGATGCAGACATGACATCTTGTCTGAACAATATTAGCACAAATCTTTCTTCTCATTGAACTAAGAGAAAGTAGCTGTATATCTGTCCTATTCTGTATGTACAGATATATATTTTTCACTACAAAATGGACCTTCATTTATATCCTTCTTTTTTTGTTTTGTTTTTGTCAGAGATGGGTATTCCATTGCTGTTAGAGAAGCTGTATTTGGAGAAGTCTTTAAAGGACCTTTTCATTGTGTTTTATTAATTTGTGGTGGGAGTGGTTTGAGGATGAGCAACTGTGAGAATGGCAGGGAGTAGGCAGGAGGCCTGACATCACCTCTGTAGTACACAGAGAGAAGGATATGCAGAAAGAGTAATGTGCGTAACACAACTGAGGTATGAGGTTTTGGGGTCAGTGCGTCGGCTCTGATGTGTAGTCTTCTATGCCCTGGGAAGTTATAGCCTCTTATCTTGAGGCTCTGTTTAAGCAGAGCACATGGAGCATGGCCCTCCATCCTGCCCAGGCTCACTCCTGTTTTATTTGGGAGCTCCAGGGATGGAGAAACACTGGCCTGTGGCCTTGCTTCAAAGACATTAGTGTCTTGCTGGATGAATTTACATTGCTTAAAGCCCATGAAGAGATAAGGAAAAATCTTAGAACTAGAACAAGGTTTAGCCAAAAGGGAGATAATTGCTGTCCTGTGAAGGGGAGTCCTTCAGGTGGTCCTCCACAGGTGATGCTCTCAGTAACAAGGAGAGCCCTGTTCTCAGAACTGAATTTCAGCACACTTTCTCTAAGATTAGCTGGGTGTTAACTTTTCCGAAGACAACAGTGCCAATCTGATATTTGTCCTTACATTTCTGTTGCCAGAGTCCAGCACTTGAAAGGGGCTAGAGTTGCAGAGTGAAACTTGAACATTACATGGTTCAAGGTTCACACTGAACCTTGGAGCATAAATAAGTTGACAGCAGAGTCAGGCTGCTGGGCTCCATTGTACTCTTTTGGTTCTTCTGTGTGAATTTTTCAGTTCAAAATCTGTATCTCCTTATTCAGTAGATATTATTAATAAATAATAATTATTAATTAAGTAGATTATTATCTACTTTATGATATTAATTCTTCTGTTGGCAGGAATTACAATAGCCAAGATATTTATTTCTTTGATGACTCAACAATATGATTCATTTGGCTCAAAGATTGATCATGACTGAAACAGTGGTTGACGAGGAGGCCGCGGTTAATGGAAAACATTCTAATTTACTAATCATATCAGTTTGTGATCAGACATCTAAAGCTCTTCTGGCCCAGGCTTAGAGTTCTCACCGAAGCTTTAAATGAAGAAAAGGCAGAACACTGAACATTATAAAGGAGAAATTGGGTAGGGATAGTTTCTAGCATGCGTTGAGTGGCTACATGGGAAAGGAAACTTCCATCTGGGTGTAGATAATACACCTTTATGTCGTGACCTTCAGAACAATGTCAAGAGCTTCTGCCGTTCTCCACGTGGATTGCGTTGCAGTCCCAGTTCTGGTTATTCGCTCTGCCAGCACAGTCAAGTAAACTCTGCCTTGTACTCTGCCCCACCATGGTCCCCCTCCCCAGGCACTCCGTGTCCCTTCTGATCCCTGCACATCATGTCACAGGAATGATCTCTCCTAGAACACATAGTGAACCTTACCTTTCCGTGCTTACAGCCCTCCATCAGCTTCACGCTGCTCTTGGAATGGACACATGAAGGCTGTGAATCCTTTTCCAGGACCTTGTCTTCTGACCTTTCCTTCTGTGCTTTCTCTGCTCCTCTCTGTTGCCCTCTGCATTTGCTCAGTCCTCAAACCCCACCGATTTTCTCACCTCATGGCATTCTGCCAGGCGTGCTGGACACCAGAAATGATTTGCCCTGAAACCCCTCCCTTCTCCTGCCCTTCATCTTAAAGGAAGCCATACTTTTATTTCTTCCATTTGCTAAATACCCTTCTCTTTAGTGCATGACCATGACTGTACTAGATAATCACCTTTTAATGTCTTCTTTCTCAGTCAGAATCTAAACATTGTGAAGGCATAAGATCAGTCTCCCTTGTTTCTTGTGATAACGTGAATATCCATCATGGCACCTGGTACCTCGTGAGTGATTAAATATGTGTGAAAAGAATGGACAAAAGAAAAATAATGAACTATACCTATGACAGATAAAAGAGACATAGTAATAGTGTTTACTTTAAAAAAGAGTGTTAAAGAGATAGGAGAGGAAGATAAAAGTTGTTCCAGAAAATTTGGAGGGATAGGAGTAATGAGGATTTAATGAGATGAGTGTTTAAAGAAGACAGGTAGATGTACCCTGGACTCACTGGATGTGTTACGGAGGAGAATCAGGAAAACGTAGAAAGGAAAAGAGAGGCAGTGAGCCACAGTGAACTGCAGTCAAAGCTCCCAAGCCCCTTGTGCTAAGGGCTTAGGGTAAGGATGACCTTCTTGAACCACAGAGAAGACAACTGACTCTTGCTCAGCCCCATGCTTTATTGACCAACCCTGATACACACATGAGCTCAATTAAATCTTCAAACATTCATACTCTTTGCCACTTTGCAGCTGTCCCTGCAAATCCCTGATGAATAGCTGTCAGTCCATACACCCCAGAGAAAGTCAGGATGTTAGGGTTTTAACACAATTCAAAAAGGAGGACAGATAAACAGAAAGGTTTCCAAAGCACCGCATGCAGAAAAGGCGCTGATGCATATTCAATTTGAAGACTTACTTTTTAGAAAATGTCAAAATGGATCTTGTCAAATTCCAATGTATTTTTATGACACAAATTTATCTACTTACCAAACTACTTTCCAGTGTCACCTTCAATGTTTTTAGGGACCTTTAGCAGCAGATAAGTATCAATTCAAATGTTTAAGGTGTATGCCACCTCCTCTGCTCTCCCCTGGGTGCAGCATCCATTGCGTTTGTATGTTTGTGTTTCCAGTCCCTCTTAGGCAGCTGTGTGATGTGAGTGCCATCTTTGCTTAGCTGTAAGGGGGAGCAGAGGAAAAGCCTGCACATACAGGCACTTATGCAGAGGTGCACTCCCTGTAGGAGGGATTCATGCTGAAAATGATAAGCCTTGGGATCCTGGAAAGGTTGGTCTTAGCAGTGGCAACGTTTTTATCTGAAAGTTCCACCCCTGTGATGGATTGCCCTCCTTCTTTGCCTTATTTTCTTGGACAACTTCTTGCTGGCAGTTTCTTTTCTGGCTTCCTGTATCTTTGTTCTCAAGTCCCCTCCTCTCCTATTACCTCTGTTTCTTTTTTTTTCTCTCCTGCTGTTACTTAGAATGACTCCAGGCAATAAGCAGGGATTGGAAATGTGTTCTCTGGGCTGTTAGTTTGCTATCTTTCCAGGCTCCCTGTCACCTCTGCCACTGGGCTACTGAGACTGCTTATTGTGAATTTGACAGTCTCTTTCAGCAACTTTGTTCTTGCAACTTTTCTTTACTTCAGAATTTTTTTCTCCTTTTCAATAGCTTTTCTATGCTCAGAAGATTTGTGTCTGTGTGTGTGTGTGTGTGTGTGTGTGTGTGTATTTTTAGGGAAGGGTCTACAGGGTGCTCAGGGACTCACGACTCACTACTAGATCAGACTCATAGTGATCTGCCTGTTTACAGCCTCCCAAGAGCTGCGATTACAGGTGTGCACAACAACAACACAGTCTCAATTGCCCTCAGCGTGCTCTGGGGCCAGGGCTGGCATGGCAGGCTCAGGGATTGAACCCCTGGCCACTATGCCTGCTTGCAGGCATTTTAATCCGCTGAGCTATTTGGCTGGCCCGGCTCAGAAGAATCTTCTTGACCTTCGTTTGTACTTAAAAATGCATTACTTTGTTTTCTGTATTAGCATCTTAAAACTGTTTCTACTTCTTTCATAGAACTCTGGAATTATGTTGTAATGAAGCTTATTATTGTGCTATGCCTTTGCACAATGACCTCGGGCTATCCTGTGCCATTAAATGAAATGAAGCAAGCTCATACCACTGCTGTGACATTTGATTACATTTGCCTCAGTTTCCACTCTGTGAATTGGAAGAATAAAACTACATAACACATAGATTGTCTTTAGTGCTGAATGATTTCATCTTTGTAAAAATGTCTCAGTCAGTGTCCTCTCAATTTTAGATACATTGATTATACTTATTATTACTTACTAGACTTACTATCATTGTTCTTTAAGTCTCAATATTTTTAGTGATACATCTTCCAAATAATGAACCCCAGAATATTGTCTTTCCATTCTTAGGAGTTGAGTGTTTCCCTCACCTGTCTGTGGAGCAGTACATTTCGGGAGCTGCTTCCTTCGTGCATGGATCTGCATCTATCCCCTCTTTAAAGTCCTTTGTCTGCCTTCCTCTTCACACATCATTCCATCACATCTCTCAGTGCCAAAAAAATGAATGCTTGTATATCTTGACTGCGCAACCCCTCTTAAGGTACAGTTGAGGAAGGTGATTTTAATTTTTAAGCACTAATCACTCTGAGCTATTGTTGCCATAGAAACTCTAGGGCTCATGCTGAAGCATGACAGTTATCACCCCTGACAGCTCACAGACTTGAAATTCAGACAATCAAAGGCACAGCAATTTGGAGGCCTGTTCATTTAGAATTTTCTCTTGCCCAATTTCTAGGAAGCACATTGAAAGCTCTCCCAATTTGTTGGGAGAGAAAAAAAGGGTGTAGATGGGGAGCTGGATGCCGACTCTCAGCCCAAGGTATCAGTTACAAACACGTTTTATTATTCTCTGGAAAATATGGTTGTAAACATGTAATTGCTGACACAACCCTAATGGCAGTAATCTAAGTCTGCTGCCGTAATTAAAACAGGAATTTTATTATCTGGGACCTCCGAGAGCCTAGCACGTGTACCATATACAAAGCAAGCAGCTTTTGAGTCCTGTGGCTTGTGCTGTGTGGGCCACACATTTCCTCTGTGCCTCTCCCAGTTGCAGTTTGTGTCAAATACCGCCTCTCTCCTGGCAGAAAGTAATAAGCATCTGTGCTTACAGTGATGCCCTGTGGTGATGGTGCCAGGGCTTGCAGCAGACCTACCTCTGAAATGTCAAGAGGAGAGCTACTTACTCTTTCTCCTTTGATTTCCCTTACAATAAAACTTTTATATATTGCACAAAGAAGTTAAAAATCCTACAAGGCATTCTGTTTAAAATTTGAAGAGGGCTGTCTTACTCTAGTGAGATAGTGTATCCATTTTATTTCTATTTTACCTGATAGATGGGTTAGAAATTGTGTACAGCCACTTGTTCAAAAGACCCGAAGACAGTAGCTATAAAAAATTAGTTGGTTCTTTTCTTCTCCTGTGATGAGAGTGTTAGAGGTTGATGGTCTGCATGTGGTGACGCCAGTCTCCAGCGGGACCCAGGAGCCTTTTTGGTTGCCTGCTGGAGATCTATGACTTGGAGATGTTGCCAGAGGCACCAACGAGCTACAGCCGACCATCTCACCCAAGTCCCGGGGAGGTCGGAGAGTAAGACAAAGAGTCATTTCCCAGCTACATCGTTCTCTAGTTTTGTGAATTTTCCCCAGACGTCAAATACAAAAACTTCTATCACATCACATTAGGAAAAACTTGGGCGCATGGGAAAGGTATAGCTTATTAGCAGAGTACATTGCCATCTCTCAAAAACTCCATTCTTTTGGAAGGAAGAAAAGGTATCATGGTTTAGAAATCACTGTGTGTCGCAGTTGACAATATGTTTTTAAGAAGTATAAATGTCAGATTTATACTAAGTCTATATTGTGGTATTTCTCACCATATCTGTGGGTTCTCATCTGTGGATTCAATCAATTGTGAATTAAATATACTTTTGGAGATATAAAATGAAAACTTCCTCTGTACTGAAAACATGCAAATTTTTCTTATCAGTATTCCCTGAACAGTATCATATGGTAATCATGTATAAAATGTTTACATTTTATTAGGTATTATGAGTAATCTAGGGAGGATTTAAAGTACACAGGAGCAAGGATACGGATTACATGCAAATATGCTGCTATACAAAGGACTCAACCCATCCAAAGGTTTTAGGTGTCTGAGGGCGATTCCAGAGCCAGTCCTCTGTGGGAACACAGAGACAGCTGGTACTCATCAATTCAGAATATAAGTAATCAGAAAATTGTGAATTTTTTTGGTAGAAAAATTACTCTTCATCATCATAAAATGTATTCCCAGCACAGTTCTAACTTCTGCAAGATCAAATATTCTATTTTTTTAAATATCATTTTTGTGTGATGTTGGGGTTTTAAACTCCCAAATATATAATTTGGGGTTTTTTGGATATATTGTGCTACATAGCAGGTAAAGAGGATGCTTCTCAATGGTACATTTCTTAAGTTTTTTAAATTAAGTTTCTAATAAACTTAAAATCTGATACAGATTTTCTTAGGAAGTTGAAAATCAGATCTTTGATACTTTATATGCACTAATACAAGTAGATCTTGTGTTTTTTATCCATCTGTCACATTAAAGTTGATCTATTCTACCTGAAAAATTTTCTGAAGGTTTCTTTAAAAATTGTGGTAAAATATGCATCATATAATTAAAATTTAGTCATTTTTAAATATGCTATACATATTTTCCATTTTTTGCAGATCCTTATGAATTTTAAATTTCTTTATTGTGACTTAATTCCTTTCTTGTCTACCAGAGTATTTGATACCAAATACTGTAGTGCTCTGCCAACATTTACGCTGATATATTTCATAACAAGTAGTCACTTTTCCACCATTTTTATTTGTAATCCCAGTGATTAAATAGGCAAGATACTCATAAGCAGCATATCACATAGCAGAGTGTTCTTGTGCCACACGATGCGCAAATGGCCTTACACAGATAGACACCTTTATCCCACAGTCCTTGCAACCAAAACCCTGTGGCCTAACTGGGTCCTAGTGCAAGAAGGAGAGTCCAGCAGGGTCTCCGCACAGATGCAGTTTCTTCCATCTATTGTAGATTATGTGGAGGAAGGTTCCAGAACACAGCGCTGGAATGCAAGGAAAGTGCCCACTTACAGAAGTGTGGGATCAGGGGTCTGTGATTACTAGATTTACCACTAGTTGGTTTGGCATAGTTTTGGGTAGGACCACCCTGAGTGTGAGAGCTGTGGGCCCTAAGGATGGGTAGGCTGGAGAAGACACAAGGGGCAGAAGGAGGGTCACTGTCGTGTGACTCCCTGCTTGCTGCTTATTGCCATGCTTTCTTCCTCCTGTCGTGCACTGTCCCTCCTCTGCAGTGTGCCCTGCCCTGCCTCCTGGCCTTGGGGCTAGCCAGCTATAACTGAAACCTGCACAAACTGTGACCCAAATGAACCTTTCCTTCTTGAACTTTGGATGTCCAGTATTTTGTCTTACCATCAAGAAAACTAATTAAGACACTATTTCTTTCTCTTTTTTTTTTTTTTTTTTAATGTTTTGGTTTATTTATTTATTTATTTGGTACAGGGTCTTGCCATACAGGTCAGACTCGTGATCCTCCTGGCTCAATGCTAGGATTACAGACATGTGCCACCACGTCCCATTTCAGTAGCTACTTCAGCATCGGGCTGGCACAGCATGCAGTACCAAGGATCAAACTCGCTCAAGTCCTTGCGCTTGCAAGGCAGGTGCTTAGTCTGTCGATCTATCTCCACAGCCTAACGCTACTTATCTTTAAGTTAGCAACACAACTTGTAAATTTTATCTCAATAAATAATGCATTTCCAGTCATTATTTCTACTACTAAAATGTTTCAGTAAGCTGCACACACACAATTCAAGTATTTGCAATTATAGTGATTTATGAAACAATTTACAGTAATTTAGAACCATTACTAGCCATTAGAGATAATATTTTATAATAAAAATTCTGAGTGGTAGAATTATAAATAATATAGAGAATATTTGTGCATGTGACTACAAAATAAAAACCACTACTATGATATAAATACATTGAAAAGTAGATTAAAAATAGAACTATTAATAGGTGTAATAATTTCATGATCCATTCAGTCGTTCCTCAACTATCTAGTGGCTATTCTATATGTCAGTCTACTGTATTTTCGCTTTGTGATTAATTAGAAGCAGAGATTTCTAAATAATCATTTAACTAGAAATGATAAGGCAAGCGTAAAAGTGTGACAAAATCTGTACCTAGTTCTCTCTAAAATGCATATTATGTTCATTGCAATTTGTTTTACAGTAATGAAGTGGTTAATCTTGGATTTGACAGAGAGACTTCGGCTGGTATTTTGGGGCTGAGGAGATAGCTTAGCTGCATAAGCACCTTGCAAGTTCAAGGTCCCAAGTTCAATCCCCACTGCAATGCATAGTGCTGGCCTCAGAACTACAGTTGTGTTCTGCCAGCTGAGCTGCATAGCGCGACTCTGCAAAATTAAATAATAATTTTAAAAAATCTCGTATCCTGGTTTCACTTCTTATCATTGTGAACATCCTGCCACCTTGAGCATCTTACTGATTTAAAAGTTTCTTTCTGTGATTGGAAAACAATTATACCTTGTTCTAGCTTTATTTTGAAAAAGAGTTTAAGTGAAGTATTATCAGGTATGTAGCATGTTGTCAGACACATAGCAATATTCAATTTTTCCTCACTACTTTATATTTTCATTATAGAGAAGCTATATTATTTTATTGGGAAGAGCTATGTATGAACTACAGTTATGTGCATTTAAATATGTTCCATGTGTAGAAAAATTAAAAATCAGTGTGATATTTCTTAGTATACCTGAAGTTAAATACTCTATCAGCAGACAAATTGTGGTACAGTGACACCTCAGTTAATGAATTCAATTCATTCCACAAATCTCAAAAAGATGGCTACATTCGTGCTTATGTGGGAAAAATGACCATGGTTGTGTTTGTCACCCAGTGTAGAGTTCACAAACAAAACTTTGCCAAACATTTTGATTTGTGAACCAAATCATTTGCAAACAAAAACGTTAGTGAACTGAGGCACCTCTAATGTGCCTGTTTTTTGGGTTGGTTTTTTTTCTTTTGGTGGAGCTGGGGATGGAACCCAGGCCCTTGTGCTTGCCAGGGAAGCGCTTATCCCACTGAGTCATCTCCCCAGCCCTCTTTTTTTTTTTTTTTAAATCAAATTTAGACCATTAATTCTAGGAATTAATATTCACATGTTTTGTCTGAAGAAGACCTTCTTGACAGTTAACCCCCAAACCCTTTTTGATTTGAATAATGATGTTTTGGATAATATTAACAATTATTGGACTTGAGTTTTGGGTAACATTAATAAAGCAAAAGGGAGAGTAAAAGAGGGAGGGAAGATGTGGGGAATGGAAGAAGGGGGGCAAGGGCTTTTATGGATATCACCTTAATTTTTATGCATGCTGGAATTCTTTTTTGTTTTCCATTCCCATGCTGTGATTCTGTGAGCTAATGTTGTAAATGCCTTTGTTTAGGTTTCCAAATGAAAATTATTGTTTTATTTTTATAAATTTCTCATCTTCACTTGCTGTAGTATTTGAGGCAGGCCTGTTAGAGTCTTAGTCCAGGAAAGTCAACATGTGCAGAAGCTACAGTTCTCCTATGCACACACCTCCCTTCTTCAACAAAAGCATCCCTGTTTGTTTTTAAACTAGTGTACTTTATCTTAGAGCTGCATAAGAATCTAAGTTTTGACTGATATGCCGCAGATGGGAACAGCACACAGAATGTCTGGGGAAAGCTCTTACAGAATGCATGATCTTCTTTACCTTCTCCTTCCCTGCCAGTATGTGGACGTAATGGCTGGGTCCCAGGAAGAACACATAGTAGGACTGCAGGAAAGGAAGCACCTGGGCTAAGAATTGTGCAGCAGTACAATAGTAGGGTCCTGGGCCTAGAGCCTTGGGGTGAGCCTTCTAGTCCTTCATTTTTCAGGAGAACCACTATGGTATTTAACCCACCATTAATTTGATTTACCTGTTTCTCATAGCTGAACCTAATCCAAAATATTAAGGCAACAAAAGGAAATGTTTTGGTTGAAGAATATGAACTACCTTACAGTTCATATTATTTTGCCACATTGCATTTTTACTAATAACAGCACTCCAGTATATCTTTTAGCTTTGTAATTACCTAGTGCAATGGCTTTCTTTATTGAGTGTCTGATCATTTTTATAAAATCTTATTAGCAACTATTAACCTTTTGAACACAAGAACTTGTCTCAGGTCGATTTAGCATCAAGAAGTACAGCACCATAGGACAAAATGGAATTTGTTCTTGCCCATGTTCTTAGGCAAGCTAAATCCTTTTCTTTATATAGAATTCTCTGAACCTTCTCTGTGAATATCAACTGCTCCTCAGAATTCGTATTCATATTGCCAAACTCATCCCATCTATTTCATTTTCTCTTATAGATCCTCCTAAACATACTTCCTGAATTTTCATGATATTTCTTCTAGAGATTAATGTCTAGAAACTAGTTTGTATTGGTCTTGGAAATAAGAGAAAGATACTCTGTTTCAGTATTTCCCCCTGTTATCAGTCAGATTGGCTGCATTAACACAACACAACAGACACCCTGGAGGTTTCAGTGTAGATGTCGCTTGGCTTCGGCTCAGGTCGACACGTCTGTCGTTCTGCATACAGCTTCCCAGTTCACATTCCTTCCCTCGCACATGACACAAGTCCACGAGGGCTGAACAGAAACACAGGATGCTTCTTCAGGTCTCTGCTCACCACTTTCTGTCATCAGTACCAAAGCCCCTGGATAAAATTAGTGAAGCAAAAATACGAACACCACCTATTCCATCAAGTAATGCCGCACAACGCCATGGTGAAGGCTGTCGATCTCTCATCATATTTCTGGAGACTGAAGTATTTTGCACAGTACTACACTACATCCTGCCATGCCGAGTGGATGTGGTTTCTCTTGATGTGTATTGTACATGCACATGTGCACTTGTTCGACAGAGGTACAGAATCATCTGACTCTAGCGTAAAGTCTGGTAGAATATGTAACTTTGAGCAGCTTGGGCTGTACATTAGAGAATTCTGTATTTTTATAATTTTTAGGAAGAGAGACTCCATTTTATGATACTACAATACATGCAGAGGTCATTCAGTTAACTAAACAAAATGTATGTGTTTAACTAGTTCTAAATGCCAAGGCTATTAGTTAATATCATTGAAGGACATTAAAGTGCTGGAAGAAATTTGCTTTTGCTTCTGATAACTGTTGTCATTGTCTTAAGATCCAGCTAATCTTACTTAACAGAGAAAATGAAGATAGTGGTTAACTTTATTGCTTTGGATTCTTCCAGCTCAGCGATGCTCTGAGAACTGTACTAAAAATACCCTGCTTAGCAGAGTATAGTTTCCATATATGATCGCAATATACTTTGATGCTTCCGTGGCCATAAACATTACTGTTCCATGGCAAGCGAACAAGCGACCTCATTAGCTGTTAGAGGTCAGATCAATTATAAATAGGTGCTTAAGCTTTCAAAAATTTATCGTTCACACTCTCAAATCACAGTTTGAAAAACAGAAACACTAATCATGATGATATGTTGAACCCCACAGCTTTATACTTGTGAAGCCGAGGAACATCCACCAACATGGGTCGTCATCATTAGCCCATTCCTCACAATTTTAACAGCATTGCATTTGGATTCACTTCTCTTGACAAAGCTTTCTGGTCCCTTAAGCCTTCTGGCTTCCTTGCAATGAGATAGGGCCAGTTACTGAACCTGGACAAAGTGCTCTACGTTTTCCATGAGAAAAGTAAATTAATAGCTAATTTATGTTCCATGAGTTAATTTTCTTACAATTTTCTACGGCAGTAGATCTAGCAATTTCTTCCAGTGAATTAAGATCAAATTATTGCAGGTACAAGTCAGTAGTCACAATAACTTTAAGCCACAGCAATCTTGAACATGTGAAATTGTCCCTCTGAGTCAGATAGATATCTGGACCTTATGACCTTCCATTACTATCCTTATCAGTAAAATGGGGATAGAATGCCACACATGCAGAGCACGTAGGGCATAGCTCCAAAGAAACTGTATTCCCTGTGTGGCCACTTCTGGCCAGGCTGCAGGAGAATTTCGGCAGACTGTCCTCTGGGTGGGAACGCTGACTAGAGCCCATCAACCCGATGATACCACCATCTGCACACGTGGCTGCCGGGACAGCACACAGGGAAGTGGAGAGCTAGCGCTGGCATTCTGGTTCGTAAGTGCTTCAACCAGGCAGCATCATATCATGTCTGACTTTGACCAGAAAAAAAGTCATGCTAATAGGTATGAATGACACCCCATCTGCTTCTGCTCCATGGAAGTATCACAGAGGCAGTTTGCTAAAATGTGTGCTGATATGTGTAAAGAAGCAACTGCCAGCACCCTCCTCAGGCGTGTCAGAAACTTCTCACTGTAGGAGGGTGGGAGCAGGCTTTCCAAAACTAATTCTAATTTAGCTGAGCTACGTACCAACCATCCTTTCACAATATTCGAGCAAGAATTCCTAGCGTCTCCTAAACATCATTATGAGCTAATTCAACTCCCAAACCATTGCTATGAACTAATGAGTGATAATGTGTCATGACACAGGACCCTGATGCTCTCCTACCCCTACCATATCCACAAAGAATCACTTATGCATTTTATTTCCTAACCCATCTTTTCTCCTAGCACTTTGACATTTAATCTATAACACATTACCTAACAAAAGAAATGCCCGTCCATTGATCTTTATTCATCAGATGCGTGTTTGTAAAATGACCTTCAAAATGGTAGCTATCTCTGAATTTCTTGTAATACAGCTAATTCAGATGATTTCTAATTCTGTGTGTCCCTTACATTTTCTTGGTTTGTTGTGCCTGAGTTTGTCTGTCACATAATTCGTTGCTGCGTGCTGCTTTATTGTATCTCAGAAAACTAGTGAATCCAGGTTTGTGGGCAAAACTCCTTATTTGTACTCTCTAGCCAAAAAGGAAATCTATTAAATTTTATTGAGGATCCCCTTGTGCAGAAATTAAAATGATTATTTTCATTTTTCCCCCCAGAAGATATTTATTGAATGTTGTCTAAGGCCTGAGCCTCTGATTGAGATAGGTTGATTGTGAGTAAAGACCTGTAGTTACCTGAGGTGTGAAGCTGAGCTAGTGACCTTCAGTGGCGTTCTGTCTGTTCAGCAGTAGTTTTCGTATTCTTGTCAAATGGTGTGTTGAAAAATGTTATCAGACATTTCAGGTTTTCCCTTAGAACATTCTTGTTTCCTTGAGTCACAGTGTTTGTGATAATTTTGTGTTAGTCAAATCACATTATCATTAGAAAATTGCCTGGTTCTTGCAAGTCAGTTTACTTCTAGCTCATATAATCTTCAGCTAGCATCTTGGGGAAGGAAGGAAAAAACCTCATAACCTTGCGTAATTCCCTTTGAATGAACCTAATTGCAAGAGGATTCTTTTCCTATTATACTTAAAAAAACACAAACAATCAAAAAGCACCCTTCAGAATTTTCTCCTATTTGTAGTAGTATTGTCTTCTAAAGCAATAGAGTGCAATATCCATCCTTGTGTATTATGGCCTTTAAGTTTAGAAATCAATACAATGACTGCCCTTCTGTTACATTTAGCTCTCAAATGTTTTGTTTTATACCTCTGTGTAGAAACCATAATTTTATTCAATGAAGTCTCAGTATGCTTATTTTCCACTAGTAAGTATTAGTGAGACCTCCTTTTATTCTCAAAAATTTCTCAATCAGGCAGTAAATTATGTAGCCATCCCTCATCTCTATAAAAGTGTCTACCAATTTTTTTTCTGCAGATTTATAGATCTCAAAGGTATGCTATGGGAAAATGGGCAAGAATTTGTATGTACATCAGCCTTCCTCGAGAGTCACAAAGAACATTAGTGAGAATTTGTACTGGAAGGAAACACTTCACTTTGTTTATCCTATTGTTTCCCAAATGTATTTAATCATAGAAATTCTTACTGTTCCAACTATGGTGTGGAATTCTCTTTTAGAAAAACAACTTAAGAAAATTTTAAATTCAGTTAGAATTATTACAATTTTAAAACCAAAATGAAAAATAACAATTCTGCATGTTAGCCATACATGTTAGCTTTGTCTTTGTCTACCTGGAAATTGGTGGAGTTCGAGTGGGCTTAAAGGCCCAAAACATTGGAAAAAATCTTGGAAATCATCTTAAAAAAATACTTCATCATATTTCTCGAGTGCTGGTAGCTCATGATGACTCATAACCAGCTGGATGTTAAGGATAGGAGGAAGTGCTGGGTATTTATGCGCCTGGGAGGACTGAGGATCCACTGTGTGCACTGTCGTGACATCTGAGGGAGATTGAAAGGCAAGCAGGGAAGTATAGTGCCTGAGATGGATCTCCTTGGAAACTGTTTTGATGACCCCAGCGGCACTGATTTGATCAGTCATCTTCCTGCAGGACCTCATTGTCCAAGAAAGCTGGTCTGCCATTGACCTGTTATCTCTATGCAGAAAACTGTAAGTCTGTTGTCTTCCAACCTACCAATAGCTGCGGAAACACTTTTAGACCAGTAAGATTTAAAATCAATATCTTTTAAACTCCAGCTATTTAATTTGGTCTGTCAATTAGGTCCATTGGATTTAAGTCTGATGTCATTTATAATTAAGGAAAAGACCAATAAAATTACTGTTCAATATGTATCACCATTTTAAGTCACAGACAGCCATGTAGAGTCAATTTTAAAATAATCTGCTGAAGATTACATTTTTAATTCTCTTTCAACTTCACTAATATAAATCACTTTGGCAGTGTCACTCTTGAATTTGCATAATGACAGAGCAAGACAAGACCAGTGATCATTTTTAAATGCTGAGATTTCTGACATTACGCTTGTTATCAAATTTGTGTGTAAACTCTTTCCAAAGCCATGAGGACATCAGATACATATATTTTCTGAATCAAAACTTTCCTGGGTCATGTAGTGATATTTTTAAAGTTCAGAAAAAAATTCCAGACCACTGGAATGACTAAACAATATTTTGAAGAATAAAGAGTAATTGCACAAAAGGCAGCATTTTCTGTAAATTTGGTGCATAGATATTTGGCTTGTGTTCACTGCCCTCTGTCTGCAAATCTCAAGAAAAGCATTTCTACTGTAAATTGTCCAGGATGAAGAACAGGCTGCCGTAAATACTTATGCTCTGTAACTTGCTGGACTTTTCCTTCTAGGGTAGAAGAGACCACTTTCAATCTAAGAATAAGTTATTTTTCTTAGGATCACTCATGACTAGGACGTTTAGAATGTGCAATGTATTCTGCCACAAAAAAAAAAAACAGTTATATAAATAGTAATCAGGTTCTCAGCAATTTTATCAATTTCCTGCCTTGGCTCTGTGCTGTTTTGTGAAAATGGAGACAAGGGGAGCCTATCGGAACAGCAGAATCAGTGTTCTCTGGGATAACCAGAGCTTCTTGAAGACTGGAGGCTGTGGAATTTATGGTAGTGCCAAAAAGAGAGAAATGTTCAGAGAATGGAAGTTTAAACCTTTTTCCCCTTTCCCTTTTTCTTCCTTCCCTCTGTGGTCCCTCCAGAGTGGCATCATTGCTTGGCTTCCACTACAGCAGTACAAATACTGAGGAAGGTGTGTTAAGCATCTAGATCTTCATTCAATCTGCCTAGAAGCCAAATATTTGTGGGCTTACAGGCTTCCACTTTGAAGAATCCTTGTGGACAGACAGGAACCTATAACCATGGTGTTTGACCTAACTGACTAGCAGCATTCCCTGGAAAACATTTATCATTGCATTTCCCTGCATCCCTGATTCTCTGGGTGTGTGGTATACTGGGTATTTGCCTGTCCCCATGGTCCGATGAGGAGACCAATGACCAAAATCTCATTTCTCCTGTTTAAAAGTCCTGTTTTGTGAACTTGCCTAAGGAAAAATATGCAAAAATAAATTATTCACGTAAACTGGTAAAAATAATAAAAGTATGCTTCTCAAAGTATTTGTATTTTTATTGCACTTGTTCGTTACAACAAAGAAAGGAAGATAGATACTATAATTTTTAGTTAAGGAAATTGAAATTATAATAATGCAACATCATTATTCATGGGGCAATACCTGGTACACCTATATATGAGCCAAGGTAAATCATCCTTACTAGGAACAAGTATGAATAAATATCTTTACTCTAAGTGAGTGATGTTCCTGAAGTCAAAAGGGTACCTAAAGATTGGTGGCTTGACTGATTGGCCCTCTGTGGGAAAGCCTTCTTACATTAATCAAAATAGTTACAGTCTTTTCACATCTTAAACTTCTAGATCTAAAATGTCTTCATCCGAGCTTTTGCTGAACAGTCACTGAGGACAGGAGGAATAGGGATGGGATAAAGGAGGCAGTGGCAGTTCCTGTGTCCAATTAAAATCTTGTTTGTCACTCTGCCTGTATGCCACTTATTACATGGTTTAATGTTTGCATAGTTTGTGGCTCAGCTCTGAGTATAATCAGTCTTAGGCATAGTGAAGTAGACAGTCTTCCATTTATTGAATCTGCACTTATGTGAGGCAGTAGTGATTCTTGCTCTTGCTCACTAAGTTTTTAATTCAAAAGGAGACAGACAGACAGACAGACACAACAGACACACACACACACACACACACACACACACATGCGCACACACGACTAAATTAGAAAGCTATAACTATGCTTGAGATCAGATCTGGTAGATACAATAAGTGTTTTCAGTGTATTAAGTGAAGAGAGGGTGATAGGGACATGAATAGTGTAAACACCGTGTGAAGAGAAACATGACAAGGTCCAGAAAGTGCAAGAGCTATAGTAAGCACTGCCAAAGGACCCAGGGCAGAACTTAGTTGGAGATACAGATCATGAAAGACTCTGGGAAGCTTGCTAAAGACTAGATTTTTATGCCCTTGACAAGGGAACATAACTGAAATCATTTCAGCTAAGATGTTAGAAGGGTTACTAGGTGTAGCTGAGCAGAGAGGAGAAATGAAAACCTTCTGGGCAACAGTGGAAGTGGGTACAGTAAAGAAGAAAGTTATGGCACATAATCTATAGAAGCTTGATTTGATTAATAGGTAGAGAGATACATCGATGAATGGATGAAGGCTGGATAGACAGATGGATAGATAGATGGATGATAAAGGATGAATCAAAGCTGACTCCCCACTTACTATCTTTACCACCTTGAAAACAGGGAACTATTCACCAAAACTATGGAAGAGGAACATTTTTTAAGAAATCATCACAACAAATATTCATCAAATAATATAGAGACAGATTAGAGGGACACAGACAAAAAAAAAAAAAAAAACCACAAGACAAGACGCAGCTGGCTGACCCTAAATTATCACATGCTTATCTGCAGCTAATGATTGTGTTTCTGAACAGTTGCCACACTTCAAAAAGGCTTTTTCTTGCCCCATATCAGCCTTGACTTCTCCGCTTTCCACTAAGACTCCCACCTTTTCATCCTTCTGAGAGGTGGAGGGTTATTAGGGCGACATAACTGTAAAACTTAGTGACATTCAGCTTCCCTGAGGCATACTGAAGAAAGGTTCACTGTAAACCATGCATAAGAATTATAATAATTATTTAATATTTATCTTTTAATAGTTCAAAAACTATAAGAGAAATAAATGTTTTTGCTGAACTCCCTTCAAGTGGTAATTTCCTTGAAAATTACAGATGAATTGAGATTATGTGATACATTCATTTCAGATAGATTCTTACACAAACTTTCATAGTGACTGAATAGAAAGTGAAAGACTTAGAGGCTACGTTTGGCAATCAGATTAATAATTAAGTCAGCTTTTCTTTTTTATTGATTTTCTGTACCTTGCATGTTTCATTTAACTCTTAGAATTTCTTGAATACTCCAAGTATTTCAGAGCCAAATTATCATTTACAATGAAATGCAGCATGAACAGAAGAACTTCGCTAGAAATATTTTATATTCTGAGTATACCAAATCCTTAATTTGTGTTTCTACAACAGCTCTCATTATGTTTAAAGTAGGCCAAAATGAACTGATAGTTAGCCTTGGAAAGTAAAACAAAAATAAACTTTCACATTAGTTAAGAATATGAAGTAATTATAAGTGAAGACATCTCATAGGAAATTTAGAATAATAATCAAATGGAGCGTTTGTGTAATTTGGAGATTGGACAGTATTGGGCCATTGCGTGAGTAGGGGGGTAAATTTAAATGAAAATTTTGACATTCCTCTGTCTTTGACTGAGGAAACTACCAGCTTTTTCTGTCGTGAAGCTATTCTAATTTTTCATTTGCAGATGAGTAGTGTTTGCTGGCCAACCATGGCATGGAAGCCCTGTGCTGTGTGCCCTGGTGGGGGCAACAAGGACGCTTGCTGGTGACAGAACCCGGAGCCCAGCAAAGGAGGCACCTGCGTGGAACAATAGATTACATGTGGGCATCTAAGCCTGTTGCTGGCAGAAGTGGGTTCAAGCTAAGCACAGCGAGAGAAAGAAGGAGTTCAATCTAGGAGAGAGAAAGCAAAGGTTCTCAGAAGATGGAGCAACAGCATGGAGCTGGGGAGGGCAAGCAGAGATGGGGTGGTGGTGGGGGCTGTGTAGGAGCAGCAGCTCCGCATGCACTGAGGGCTGGCAGTGCAGGTCGCAAGTGTGCCAACTTTGCTTGCTGCTGCCAGAGACTGGGGTTCCACTGTTCTGAAGGAGAAGACGAGGACTACATTTTTGAAAAGCATTCCAGGTGGCTCTTAGGCCAGCTATAGTATAGCTTAGCACAGTCACTTTTTGAATTTTAAATTCCTGAAATAGAGATAGTTTGCACAATGAGATATTCATTCTGGCTACTAATCATTTAAATTATAAGAGCTTACTAACTTCTGCTTTAGGTATTTGTTTTGTTTTGTATTTTGGGCTATGCAGCTCAGACTCGTAGTGATCCTTCTGTTTTCAAGCCTCCCAGCACTGGGATTGCAGGCGTGCACCACTGTGCCTGTACTTGGGTGCAGGCTTAGCATGCCCAGACTCAGGCTCAGGGTTAAGGCCGGCACGGCATGTGATACAGGAGATCGAACCCTGGTCCCCACATTTATCTAAGCAGGTGCTTAGTCCATTGGGCTATTTTGCTGGGCCTTAACTCCTGACTTAATTCTTAAGAACTTTTTCCCTTTAGCTTTGAAAACATGACCTCACTACTGCTACACAAGGTTGAAAGATTTACTTTCAAACAAATTCAGACAGTCTTTGGTGGAAGAGTACTAGGTTAGTTTAGCAGAAGAAAAAGTAGACCAGTAACCTTCTCTGGCTCAAAAACTTACAATAAAAATACAAGAAGTAATTTCTGAAAGTACTGTGAATTTTTTGAACATGCAGTGTGCTTTCTTCATGCATTAGATGCTATTTGCTTTAGAACAAATAATCTGCTACTATCATTTTAGGAGCACAGAGGTGAAGGTTGGCCAAATAACTCAGCAGATTAAAGCTCCTGCTGGAGTTGGATCCCTCTCCCCCCCCCCCACCAGAGGGGCACTATGAGACACCAATTGAGACTGGGTGTGGTGGTGTGCATCTGTAATCCAAGACTGGGGAGGTAGTACAGAGGTGAAAAAAAGACACAGCCTCTGCCCTCAGAGAGCTTGCTGTCTGGACTTAAAGACAAATACGCAAAACTCCTTACTCTCATAGTGGTAGGTGCCAGGACTTTAGACTCCGCGCTGAGCCAGGGGCCAAGCCCCTTCCATATGCTGCTATCTCCTGTAACCCTAATAGTTTTGCAACACAGTTATTTTACAGATGAACAAACTATGGATTAAGAGGAAGCTGATTCGCCCCAAGTCCTACATTTGTAAGGAACAAATAGTGGAATTTGATTTCAAATCTGTAAAACTACAATCACAAATGCATTGTTACGGCATATACTTCATAAATATACTGTCCTTTTCTTACATTTGGTATCATTTATTCATGCCCAAATAATCATGAAAAAAATATAAATATACCTATACCATATATGGCCTGGACATTTTAAACTCCATCAAAATTCAAGTTCAAAAGAGAAAGACATCCCAGAGGAAGCGAAGTACTGGCGTCACGTCAGCCTATTATCCAGTTACGAAAGGCAATTAGCATCCTAGTATACAACATCCTAACTTGTTCCATGCTGAAATATCAGTTTTGCCACTTCTTAGAGAATCTTAAGAATTCTTATTTTTGATTTTATTCATAAATTATATTTATTTTCTTTGACCAAAATGTAACAACTTGGCATAATGATTTTATTAATGTAAAATATTTTTTATATTTGTGTATTAAGTTTAACTTAAAACGTGAAAGTATATATTGTGGTCAGAAATAAAACCACATGGGAACAGCATATTTCACTGCAAATTAAGGAAGTGGTGCAGAGGATTATATTAAAAGAAGCCACTTTTTTTTAAGTCTTTAGGGCCAGGGAGATAGGTCAGCGGCATAAGCACCGGCCTAGTAAGTTCAAGGTCCCAAGTTCAGTCTCCCATACTCAAAACAAACACAAAAGCAAAAAAAAAATTAAAAATGAAAATCTTAAAGAGATTAAAACCTGGTCACTAATATAAAAAGAAAACAGCAGTTCTTACTAATTAAGTTGATCTTTTTTTCTGATGTGATAATTTTGTTTACAAATTATGAGTTCTAAACCACTTGAGATTTTTTCTGTTCAACTGAATGATCTAGATTAGATTAGAGAGATTTAGGATCTATGACTCAGAATATTGGCAATATATATTCTTATTGAATAACTGTTCAGGTATTCTCACACCAGTCTAATACTTCTCTTAGTTGTACCTTCTTGTGTACAGGTCATGTGGCAGACCCCAAGAGACCAATTCTGAGTTCCAAAGAGACATTATTGGTAGGAACATTTTAAATTTATCCATTACCTGTTTATTTCTACCTGTGAATTTATAGTTATTTAGCTAATAGGGCATATAAATTTACCAGTGTTTGGATGAATGTGCACTCAATTATTCCACTAAGAAAATCTCGAAGTTGAGTATAAATGTGGGCTATATCTATCATATTTAAGCTTTTTAATATCTAAGAGCACAGTGAATTTTACTTATTGATGTATGTCAAGGCTTAGGCAAAATTTAATTTTCTTGATGTCAAAACATTTTGTTGATCTACGGTGAGGTAAAATTTACTGTGCTTGCAAAACTTGATATTTTAATTATGCTCATAAATTCTTAGACTTTTTTGTATATACATATATGAAATCATATTTCTGAAACATGTTTTTACTAATGACAAGTGAAATGCATCAAATTCAAATCCATTGTTAAAAAGTTTGGTTTCCTTTGAAAGATGCTTTTAGGAATGTTCTTTATTAAAAATCCTGTGGCCTTATTCCTATGCCATTACTCATATTTTACTCTCTCAGATGTTTGAAAGTACTTTTTTATGCAGGTAACAAAGCAAACAAACTTTAAATCAAGTTATCCATCTGAGCCCTAATTCAATACTAAAAGCTGTTTTATTGCTCTTATAAATTACATTACTGTATTAGAAGAATCAAGGAAAAGATATCCTTTATAAAGTCCCAAAAGATAAATATCGGAGTATACCATATTATCCAGTATTTTGAGAAATGTTGGGGGAGAATCTTCAGTAAATTCTTTTCAGAGATAGATATTCTGATTCATTCATACACTGTAGCCCTTTCCTTTCAGAAACCATAGTCTGAGTTGCAGTTTCTGGCTCTCTTTTTAAAAAGAATTACATGAATATTTTAAATGCAATTTGGCATGCTACATTATTGATCTTGCATTATTTATGTTAAGATTCTTTTTAATCATAAAGGCTTTGCAAAGTGCACAGCAGGGGGAGTGGGTTACAGTTCTTGGTATTTAAGGTCATTAGCTGAGGTCATAGCAGCAGCAAAAGTACTTGGGCTGTCTTCATTTTGTTTGTAGATGTGAGAAAATTAATACATAGGTTCAAAACAAGTCAATCAGATTTAGAAATATCACATTAAAATTTTTAATAAATAAGTGCTAGCTTGCCTCAAGAATAAATGTATTTATAAGAGATGAAGAATGACAGATCTGATTGTTTTCAATGAAAAGGAAAAAAAAATAGCTAATCACTGTTAGGTTAAGAGGTCTTGGAAAATAAAGATCCCTTTATTTTTTAATTGACTTATTAGTTTCCACAGCTATTTTATAATCACCCATAAGGACAGAGTACATTTTGTTTATTTTGTCAAACTATTTCTTCTCTTAATTCTTTCAGGTGTGATGGCACCGACCTGTAATCCGAACTGTCTAGGAGGCTGAGGCAGGGTGATCACAATTTGAGCCCAGTTGGGGAAACAGTGGCTTAGTACAGCTCTGTCTTGAGAATTGGGAATGGAGCTAGGGGTGTAGTTCAGTTGGGAGGCCCCAAGTATAATCCCCAGTAACACTAAACAATGTAAACTCTTGTATTTTTAAAAACAGCATCACAGGGTGAAACATAAATCCCCATTCCCAGTGTAGAAGGAATTCACATAGCGAGTTCCTTCTGCAGAGTGCAGTACAGGGCAGGGCTGGGGAAGGTAAATTCCCAGCAAAGAAACCTTACAGACCTTGCCTAACCAGGTCATGGATGATGGTGGCAAGTACAGTGTGCTCTGTACCCTTGACACGGTGTCATGTGAATGCCACTTTACCTCTTTGCTCTCCTTTAGTTACAGTCTAATCATGTGGAAAGGCAGACAATTCCAATTCGGGAATAGTCTACAAAATGTCAGACTACAGCTTCTCAAGGCTGTCTTGATCCTCAAAAGCAAGGAAAGTCTGAAGAACTGTCATAGCGCAGAGGCCCCTAAGACACAACTACTAAGTGTGGTCTGTTCCCCTGGGGGGGACCCCAGGGAAGAAAACTCATGCTGAGTACAAGCTATTGAAATGCTAATAAAATATGGAGCTGAGTTAAGAATAAAGTGTCGACATACATTTATGATTTGTGGTGATTATACTGTGCAAATATAAGATGTTGATAGTGGATGTAGAGTATATTGGAACTCTCAGTACTGTCTTTATATTTTTTTGTAAATCTAGAGCTATTCTAAAACAAAAATATTATAATACCAAATGTCTAGAAAGTTTTGCACATGAACTTGGCCTTATAAGCATTATATACTTAGAGAAAGCATATTTCTACAGTTTTGATTAAGTTTTCTGTCATTTTTAAAGATAATTAATTGAAGCTCTTCCAAACTAGTAGTCTATAGTAATGGGACCAGCATCATCTTCAGATGGTGATGTTATTTCTGAGCCTTGGATTACCTAGATATATAATTCAAGACAAACAAATCTTAGGGCTCAATTCACTTGTGCTGTGATCTCAGGTATTAGCTTTTCTGTTCTTTGGTTGCACATACAGAGGTGGGGTCCTGCGCACACTGTAAGACAAGATGTTTTACTTAAGTGCAGTGTGTGATACTTGAAGTCTTAGGAGCTGTTATGATTCGTTTCCACATCCAGTCATTCTACTGGCTATTAAACATCTGCCCCAGGCTATGATTAGACTAGATGCTGAGATTAAAGGATGGCATATCCCTGGCCTTCAGAGCTCACCTAGAGATGGAAGATGAAACAGATTTATAAAGTCTCTAGAAAATAGGCCAGAAGAGTATGGGGCACAACAGGTGACAGACTCATGGCTTTTTATTTCCTGTAAGATAATTCACTAATTCAACAAATATATAAAGAATAACTTTGTATGTAAGTGGGAGTGTCCTAGTCACTTGCATTCCATCCATGACCAACCAAGCTAATAGCATTTCCCATGTGAGACTGATAATCTCTGAAAATTATGAAATGCCTGCTTGTCTTGAGCTGAAGTCTGAATTTCCATAGCTCCTGTTTGGGAAGAAATAGTTTGCTTTTGACAGAAAGTCTTTCTCATATTTGAGGATAGCTGGAGTGCCTCTAGTTCTTGTCCCTACTCTAATCTTAGCAAATTCTCTTTTTAAGCCAGATTTTCCCTTCTTTCCAACCTTCTCACCCATTCATCTTGATCCTAGTTAGGATGGTAGTGGAGTTCCTAAAAGTTAGTACAGGGATCGGATTCTGGCTTTATCCTACAGATTCTTGCATATGTCCTGAGGCCACACTGAACCTCAATTTTTTTCCTCATCTAGAACCTAAGAATTCTTTTTATATAATTACTGTAAAATTAGAGATGATTTATAGAATATCACTGATCAAGGACTGAGCAAATAGTACCACAGGTATTCAAAAATAGTAGTTCAGTATAAACTAGCTAATCCTCTCTTACTAAATATTTTGTGAAACTGAGCCTGTCTTCTTGCACTTGTGCATGTGAGATTTTGGACATAGATACCAACATCTGCTGCTTTCAGTTTAGGTTACTGTTTGCAATTTTTTTTTATCAGAAATCCTTAAGGCAGATGTGTTGTCATGGACTACAGCCTTTGTAAAAATAACACCACTCCTTCACATGCACAATACCTGTATGTCACATAGTAAGTGCCTCCAGACAAATCCAACAAGAAATGCAATGAGATGTCTGAGTATTTATTCTAGGGAGACACACTTATACAGCCTCCTGTCAGCACTGGTCCAATTTTACACCTCAAAAAGGTGAAAAGAAGCTATGACTGAAGGTTAAATTTAGCCAGTCCTTTAAGCTGTCCTCTGAAAATCATTTGGAATCCTAAGTATGTCACCACTATATGACCATTTCCTCTTTATATAGTTATAAATCCTCTTTAAATTCACTGATGAAAATACAGCTGAACACAGTTTCCTATTCATAAGCTTCTGACCAAATCCTCATTTATTTGCTTTGTATTCATTTAAAAGTTATTTTTCTTGATTATGATTACCAAACACTTGGATAAGTACTGTATTTTGTTTCAAAATGCTCTGAGTATTACTTTTCCTGTGCTTTGCCATAAATACACTGGGAGCTTTTTCTTAGTTTTCATTCTAATTCTTACTCATAAAGACATGCTGTTTTTTATTTTACATGAGTTCATTTTCAGTTATGAGAATTATGTTGCATAGTAATGCTATTAACTTATCAGATTTTGCTATTGATATTTATTTCATGTGCCAACATACTGTAAAATTATGGTTTCACAAAAATATCATTTTTAGCCAGTAGAGGGAGTCAACTACAACAAAAAGTAGTCTAGGACAGATACGCAAAGAAAAAGTGAATTTACAATTATTATTATTATTATTTTTAGACAGGATCAGGATATGCAGTTCAGCCTGGCTTTGAGCTCACTTTGCTTTTTTGTTTTGTATTTTTTATTTTGTATTTTGTACAGGGTCTCACTAAGCAGGTCGGACTCATAGTGATCCACCTGTTTTCAGCCTCCCCAGTGCTGGGATTACAGGCATACACCACCATGCTGAGACTTGCTGGCTCAGTGAGCCCAAGAGCGGGGCTGGCGTGGCAGGCGGTGTCAGGGATTGAGCCTGGGGCCCTGAGCATGCCTAAGCCGGTACTTAGTCCGCTGAGATATCTAGTCGGCCCTTGAGCTCACTTTGTAACCCAGGCTAGTCCTGAGCACACAAGTGCTGTGATTACAGGCATGCGCCACCATGCCCAATTCCCTAAGTTCTCTCAATAGTCTAAGAAAAGTAAAACTGTTATACGTCTTAACACATATTCATATCCAGTTGTGACCTTAATTGTAATCTTAACCTAAGATTTGTCATTTAAAGCAACTTTTTGAACTAATAAAAAATGTTAAGCTGGAAAGTGTAATTCTAGCTTTCTTTAGAAATTCATGATTGATCCTCTGAGGACTGTGGGTGGGAAGCAGGCCACGGCCACTCCAGTAAGACCCTGTCAGCTTCCGCAAGAAGTGGGCACAGTCAACAGTTCAGCTCAGCGGTGTTCCCCACCTCCTCTGCCCTCTGTACTCACTGGGACAAGAGACAGCCCTCCTCTAGCTTAGTCTGTTTGCCTTTGGGAAGTATCTGAGTAGCTTCATTAGCAAATCTGGTTATCAGGAAGGTCCAGTCTTTGATTCTGTGTCAAAAATCTACCTGCTTCCTACGCGCCAAGTGACACCCCTAAATACCTGCACCTCTAATCTTTGTTGCAGCTGAGCCTGCCTCAACCAGGGGCTGCTTTTTCTACTTCACAGGCTCTTCTTACAGTTGTAGTTGCTGTCGGGTGAAGTCTGGAGAGGAAGAAGATAAAAATTTACATAGCGTGAGAGGAATCGGTTGTATTTTCTAAGTCATCAGTGAGATATACCAAATTATCATTGATCTGGCTATGCCTAAATTAAGAAAGTAAGCATTACAAGTTAAAAATCTCCTACTAGAATTTAAGAATTAACTCCTACAATATAACCCTGGCATTGCAAACTTTTAGCATTGCTTTGAATAGCCACAGAAGACACTTTTATTAGATATGCTAAAATTTAAACATAAAATTGTAGACTGAGGTTAAATTATTCTCCTTTCTATTTTTTTTGATTTGTTGATTAATGTGAAGCATGTGATTCCTTAAGAAGCTATGTCTGATTCCATCAAGTATTGATGTAAAAAAGGGTTATGAGCAACTTCATTACATTGCTCCTACAATTTCCATATCTTGTGTGTGCTGTGTGTCTCCAGAGATAGTTCACTTCTCCTCTGGGTCATGGCAACTCCATATACCAGCTCACTTCAGATATTAAAATCCAATAACAGAATTTTGAACAGGACCCTTTCGACTATGAATAACATGGATGCTATTATGCAGATATCTGTTCTACTAACATTTTGTTAATCACCTATCCTAGACAAAATAGACACTCAGTTAACAGCCCTACTTGTGCAAACACTTAACTCTTATTAAAAAAGAATTACTTGAAGCCCTTATAATGAGTAAGATCCTACAGGTAGCTAAATAAGCCAAGGCAAGTTTTTGAAATATTTTTTCTTTTATGTCAAGGATTAGCTCAGGCAGTAAAATCATAAAGCCTGATGGTTTCTCAGAAGACAAAGATTGTTTTTAGTATTTTTAACATATATTACAAACTGAATATAACCAAAATTCTTATTGTTCGTGTGTACCTTACGGAAACTGAGGCACAAATTGAGAAATAGAAAGTGTTCATTTGGACTGCTCAGAGTTCCAACCTGGGAGAAGTAAATTTCTATAGGAGCAGAATGTTCCCTTCTAATGAAAACTATACCTGTTGCCATGCAAACAGGGTATAGCGAGTTGAATGGCATCAAAAGATGGTTTGAAAGTTGGTGGGCCTAGAAGCATGAGCTTGTGCTGTCCTACTAGCCTGTGACTTTGGAAAGCCTCACTCTGCCGTTATATGAGTATCATTTCCCATAGTTGTGCAGTCAGCAGTAACCATAATGATCATCTAGATCTCAGAAGGTAAATGCCACTTTAGGAAGCTGGCGGTGCAACAGCAGTAGCTTGGAAACCAGGTCTCAGTGGCTTGAAGGCTGCAAGGAGAGAAATCGTAAAACCATGGATCTTGGGGACAAAGTGAAAAGTGACAAAGTAAACATAATGAGAACACCTGTGTGCAAGTTAAAGGTGACTCAGGTTGTTTTCCTTCCTCCATGCCTAAAAAATTTAAAACGATCTTAAATGGATGCTTATCACATTTAAATCCTATATGGTAAATATTTCCCAAAGTATTGACTTATATTTCAACAAGCATGAATGAAATCATGTTTTTTTCTTTTGTACTAGGGATTGAACTCAGGACACTCTGCTTGCCAAACAGGTGCTTATGTTGTGAAGCTATCTCCCCATCGATGATGCTATTTTTAATAGCCTGTATTGCAGTTCTTCTGAATGAAAAATTTCCATAAAATGAACAAGAAATGTTGGGGGGGAAATAGAAGTTAAATAAAAATCACAGCACAACTTCTCAGCAATTATTCATTTATTCATGCATTTAATTAGCAAGCATTTTATAGTAGGGACCACATGAGGTGATGGGAATATAATGCAAGGGGAAATGTGCCTGGAGCTTGCTGACTAGACGAGGCAAAAGAGAAGAGGTGAACAGTGAGAACAAAGTGAACTTCAGCAAGGTCACTGCAAGATGCTAGCACAGCTTGTAACAGCGACACGGAGGCAGCCGGACATCTGAAGCCGAAGGGCTAATTATCCAGAGAAAGACGAAAGAGTTACTAGAGATATCAATGAGTCCTTTTGTCTTTAAGTAGACTGTAGTAAATACAAACATTTTAGCTGAATTTCTGAACATTTCTTTAGGCTGCAGGCCTCCCATCCAGTCACTCCCTCAAGAAATAGAAATATTTGTACTTAGTTCTGTGGAAAAGTGGCTACTTCATAGAGTGCCTTCCTGTGGTACATGAGTGAATGCTGGGAACTTTGACGAGCTTGTTGGGACCACTAAAGAGCTCTCAGTTTAATAGGTGAAAATTGCATTGCATTGTTCTGCTTTTCTTTTATTATTTTTGATACTGAAAATGTTTTCATATATACAGTAGTTATTTGTATTTTTTCTTTGCTGTGCATTTTTTTATCATCTTTTGTCCATTTTTCTGTTCATGTGTCAGTATTTTTTATTGATCTTATGTGGTTTTCACAGAATAATGCTAATGTGTTTTAGATTTATATCATATCCTTTACAATTTGGATTGCTGTTTACTTTTTTTTGAGATTTTTAATATCAAAGCCCATTATTTTCCTTTATCATCTTTTCCATTGTTTCTGTAAGGTTCCTTCCTTGGGCCTGAATGAAAAGCAGGACAAAGGTAAAGGAAGCCCTTACTGCTCAGGGAGGGAGGGCTGCAAGAGAGATGCAAGAACCCCCCCCGAGGGAGGAGGCGGGGAGACTATTTACTGGGCTGAGTTGGTAAGAGTGGGTACTGTGTTGTGTAGTAACAGGCTCTGATTGGGGAAGGTTTGGCATGTAAGAAGCAAAAGAAGAAGTTGAGGTTAACCAGGGGAACAAGGCGGAAGTGAGTCTAGGAGCAGAAAGGCTTGGAGACACATTGACTTGGCAGAGTTCATTATGGACATGGGCCCCTCAGTTTTTACGCTTTTAAAAATTTTATGTGTCCAAAGACTGTGATGTTCACCTAGATGTTTCTTTATATGTTTAAAATTCTCCAAGTTTACGGGATCTGCTCATCAAACTAGAATTTATCTTGATGCTTGTGGGACATATTTAAGTTGAGTTTTGGGGAAGTTACTGCTAGCTAATTTCACCTTCTGTCTGTTAGGTATTGATATATATTCCTTTTGCCCATCTACTGCATTTTTCTATATCCTGAGATCTGCTTTTATTGTACTTACTCTCTTTCACTACCACATGTGTGTAGGACCTTTTTATATACTTGTCATGTGTTTTTCTTTCAACAATTTATTTATTTATTTTTGTGTTTTTGAGACAGGGTCTCACTATGCAGTTCAGGCTGGCCTTAAGCTCACTTTGTAGCTCAGGCTGGTCTTGAACTCGCAACAATCCTCCTGCTTCAGCCTCCTGAGTGCTGGGATTACAGGCATGCGCCACCACGCCCGGCTACTTTCAACAATTTGAAACCATTTCCAAGTGTAAAATCAAAGGGCATAAGGTATAGTCATGATGCTGTACCTCTACCAGCACTATCCATTTTTAGCTTCTCAACATCCCAGTTATAAGCTCTGAACCTGCTGCTCAGTAGAATAAGCACTTGCCTGGCAAGCGCAGGGTCCTCATTTCAATCCCCAGTACCACAAATTTATACCCACATGTTTTTTTTTTTTTTTTTTTATTTTTTTTGAGACAGCGTCTCACTATGCAGTTTAGGCTGGCCTTAAACTCACTTTGTAGCTCAGGCTGGTCTCAAACTCACAACAATCCTCCTGCCTCAGCCTCCCGAGTGCTAGGATTACAGGCCTGCACCAATGGTTTTAATTATGGTATAGTTTAATGTATCTTAAAGATCAATATCCATAATACCACCCAAAACATGGCTCTTTTTTAAAGTTGATTCTCAGAATTTTATGTGTATCTAGGTTGGCTTTACTTTTTAGCATAGTTTTTTTTTTTTTTTTCTTAAGTGTTTGTTTGTTTGGTTTTGGCCTGGTGACATAGCTCAGTAAAATAAACACTTGCCTGGCAAGTGCAGGGTCCTCAGTTCAATCCCTAGTACCACAAAGGAAAAAAAAAAAAAAAAGTGTGTTTTTTTAATGTATTTGATCTAGGGTCTCAACATGCAGCTCAGACTCAAAATGATCCTCCTGTTTTCAACCTCCGTAGCACTTAGATTACAGAAGTATGCCACCAGGTCTTGTCTAGGTGGCCAGCTCAGTGTGCCCGGGCAAGGCCAGCATGGCATGTGGTCCTGAGAATCAAACCTGGTCCCTGCACTTGCCTAAGCAGGTGCTTCATCCGATAAGCTATCTTGCTGGCCCCATGGTTTTTTTTTTTTTAATTGGCACATGGTAATTGTGCATAGTTGTGGTTTACAGTGTGATCTTTCAGTACATTCATGCACTTAGAGTAATTGGCATAGTGATCTACTGTTCAAAATGGTCCTCCTGGCTTATCTTGTATCCTGTTCAGGAGAGCTCACTGCTTCATCAGACACCCAACATGGCACCATCTAGACTTCTCTTTATTCTCCCCCCTCATCTCCTTCAGTCACCTGTTCCAAGCACCATTGCCATTCTTGCCCACAGGTTCCTGACTTACTTTCTGCTTTCTACTGGCCCTTCCATGTCCAGGGCCTGCTCATTGACCTCAGGGATCGCATCCTCAGCTCCCAGCAGACCTTCCATCCTCTAGCATTGCTTTCTGCCCTCCCTCCTCTGAATTGGTGCCGCTGATTACCTTTTTAAAAGAACCATCAAATATTAACATGCCCACTTGTGTGACTTCAATCTTTCTGAAGCTCTTAACGTTTGGGACAGAGTTTAGATTCTTTGGCAAGGCTATAGAAAGACACTGTATTTCTGTCACCTCAACTCCAGTCTCTCCTCCGTACACACACACATACACACACACACACACACACACTTCCAGCAAGCTTATATGCCACAGAACTGAGCTCACACTCTAATCTTATGAAGGTGCCATGTCTTTGCCTGTGCCTGGAAACCTCAGTTGTTCCTCTGTCTTACTCCTTCCTCTGCTTTCCTTACCCATTCTACCTCAGGTTATTGGTTTTCTGCTTTCCTTCAAACATGTTTGCCAGTTGTATCCCAGAAACTGCAACACCATGTAATTACCTACTCTATGGGTTCCAGGAAGGTAAGACCTTAGACTTCTACCACATAGCACATGGCACATGGCACAGTGAATGTGCTGTAAATATACTCATTTGCACTTCATTCATCTCTTGGAGTTGCCTTAGAGCTCAAAAATTTCCTGAAATAATTTTTCATAAATACACCGTTAATTGCTTTTTTTGTGTGAATTCTAACTAGTACTTTTTACAGCCCAAACAGGAGACCCTTACTGTTTGCTCTGTGCTCTGGTTAAAGAGAATGATTTATTAACTTGAACAGGAAAGAGATTCCCCTTTTCTGCAACCCATTGTATAGTTTACAATTAGCTTTTCAATAAACTATTAATGAATTGCATTGTGTCTAACTTTTGCATTATTATGGTGACTTTTAATTGAGAAGGGTAGGTACCTTCTCAGATGTGGGATTTTCTTTGGGCTTATAAGATATGCAAAGTAAGTTGTACATTGGCACTCGTTCATAAAACTTTTGCTGTCATTAAAAATAAAGATCAAAGCTTACTACCCTCAAAGCAGAACTCTAGATATTTAAGCCATGGTTAAAAACTATCAAGAGAACAAAAGAAATGAATTTATCATAAGAGAGGCCAAACTAGAGAAGAAAATTATTATTAAATGCGAACATCATATCATCATGTCAAAAAGAAGCATCTGGTTTTTTTTTGTGACAGATTGTTTGAGCTTCATTCCCCTAAAAATAAATTTAAAATGCCTGGTGGTTGCCTTTTAATGGAATATCATGAATATAATAAAACCAATTTAAAATGAAGCCCAACTGAGTGTAGAACCTATCATTAATAAAGAGGAATGGCATAAGGAGTACTCCTATTGGAACAGTGCAGAGGATCAGGGTAGCTATGCAGCTACTTTCTCTTAATTCAATGAATAGAAAGATTTGTACAAATAGTATTTGGACAGGATATCATGCCTGCACCTTGTACTATGAGTAACCACTAAGAAGGCAACAATATGCAATGTATTAATTATTGAAACTGTCTTACTAATCGGCTTTGAAACTGTCTCATTGTTATTTGTTTCTCAATAAAATTATTTTAAAAAATAGAATAGTGCAGAGGAAATCTGCACTCCCTTTCCCATTATTTATGGCTGGAATTCCTAAAGTAGAGTTGGAAATTGTATTGCATGACCAGCTCTGTAACTATATTAAACATTCAATTTTTGAATTGCTATATTAACACAACATTAGCATGGGTTAAAACTACTTTTTCAACTGCTTATACAGTTGGAACTCTATAAAGGGCTAATCAATTAAATACATAACTCTTACAAAAATAGCCATGTAAGCTAATGTGAACTTAACTTGAAGAAGTTTAATTAATCAGCAAGTGTTTATTGGATACCTACTTGTGTCTTGTACTTCTATGAGTCTGTTCAAGGAGACAAGGCTAATATTTATGAATAAACTTCAAGTTAACTGTGTGCTCAGTTCTGGGTCAGTTAAGATGCACTGTATCCAAAGGAAAGGTAGAACAGTGAAGTAAGGAGTCAGAGAAGTCTTCCTATTTAAAGTATATCTCTGTATTTCTGATTAGAGGTTTTTGATTTCCTATCTTTTACATATATCTTCTGTTGACAAAATAAAACATGTGCTAGGTTGTTAGCACAGGTAGCTCAATTTTCTACTCAGTGGGAAAACTTTAGACCATCTTTGGTACAGAGGCAGCTATAGGAAACGAGAAGAGTGAGGTAGAGCAGAAGACATCAAGGAACCCATTACAGACACTTGGATGACATTAGGACGTCATCACAGGGGAGTGAGGCCATGTGGCTGTATTTATAAAGGAGGAGAGTCCGTTTTAGTTCTACAGGTTTTGGAGTCAGACTTCCTGGACATGAACTGTAACTGCATCTCCTCCTCAATAGATATCCTTAGACTTAACTTATGTGAACCCCCGTTTCTTTTTATGCCAAACTGCAATTATTGAGACCTGTGACATGGGGTTGCTCTGAGTTCAAACACATGGCACTGTACCAGGGACGTGTCAGGACTGAAGGTTGGCCATGGGAAGTTCACAGTGGCTGGAAGGTTGATGGCTTGGAGGTGGGGAACTTCAGACAACAATGAAGCATTTTCTATGTTCTGCCAGTCATACTTTCAGAATATTTGCCACGCCCATCCTCTCCTGTTGGTCCCTTTCTCAGGTATCCATGCATCCAGGATATCCAGGCCTCAGAGTCTGTTCCTGGAGGTACAAGAATATTCTGCCAATTAAATTGATCTTCCTCCTGCAGTCTATTCTTAACTACTTCTGGAGAAATCTGTCTGAGACATAAATCCCTGACTACAAGCTGTCAAGGAATCCTGTCACCAGTTATAAAGCCCATACTCCTGAACATGCCCCATGAGGTCTTCCAGACCCTGCTCTTCTCCGCCACCCTAGCCCCTGGGTTGCCACTCCAGAGTGAGTTCAGAATTCTAGCAAAAACAAAGTGCTAGATAGCTGGTCTTGAAGCCATACTTGTAAGTGAAATGAACCAGGCATGTGTGTAAATATCACATCGTTTCTCTGGCATGAGAAACCAGAAGTGTAAATAAGAACCAAAATATGTGATAGATATTGTGAAATAGAAAGAAATTACTTGAAAGGAAAAGGAAATGAGGGGAATAAGAAAAGAAAATGGAAGCAAGGCTTTGTAAATACGAAGGAGAAAGGGGGTTGAGAGGAGGGGAGGGAAAAAAAGAGGAACTGAGACATAACAGTACAAGCTCCCTATGAGGGATGTGACCTTTATGTATATCTAAACTGCACCAGTAAAGTTAATCAATTAAAAAACTAAATTATCCCAGACAACAGCGCTCCTTAGATGCTTGCCCTGATTTCCACCTTCTGCTCTGCCCGGAGCATCTTTATCCTCCTCTCTTCCTTCCTAGTCCTAACCCCTTGCTATCCTTTGGAAGTCCTCCCGGAGTTGTTCCCTCCTTTCTGTCTGCTCACAAAGCCTGGGCTCTGTACTTATTCCTGTTGCTTCCTAGCCCTCTTTGGATACCTTGCAAGAGTTTTGTATCATGAGAAAAGGAGCTTCCTTCCAACCTTGCTTGCTCTTCAACTTTGGCCTTGACTTCTCCTTTCGGAAGGGGAACTCATGGATCTGACTGGGTAGACAGCGTCCTCAGCTTGTTCTTTCTTCACTCAGGGGGAGCCAGTGTTCCTTGGCTCCATCATGCTCCACATCCTACCAGCAAAGGCCTCTTTTCAGGGAGTTGAACTAGTTTGACACTGCTGGCAACATAGACTATTGAAGTCTGTCTCACTCAGGACATAGAAGCCATCCCTTTACACTATCACACTAAGCTATTTTCTTGAGTATCAGCTTTATTAATTAGAAAGGTAGCATTTTGCTTTCTATCTGCTTGACTCCATTGTGTATCTCTTATTGTTTCTGATCATGGACAAGAAGAAAGAAATGTTAGCTGTTGAACCACTCAAGGCCTACCAGTACTACCTTACTGCATTTTAATCATCTGTGTCTGTTTATCTGGGTCATTAGGTGAGTGTTTGCATGTTGAACATATGCAGTGATCTTGTGCGATGTGGCCTGGACTAGGGCTACAGTGTAATGGAGAAGACAGAGTGGGTCCTGACAGTCAGCTAGCATCGACTGAGCCTGCCAGAGGGCTAAGAACTTCTGGTAAGCCTGTCCAAATCTCTGTGTGGTAGATGGTGTATTTCCTCCACTTATGAAAATCTAACTTTGCTGTGGTCACACAGGAGTAGATGGATGTTCTGGGATTTCTACCCAGGAAGTTTTATATTAGAAACCTGTATGCTCTAAAAAGTCAAAGGGAAACTAACAAGGTTAATTATGTAGTAACATCAGAGAGGACATGCATAGTATTTGCACCTACTTTGTATTAGAACTTCTGAGCAACAAGGTAAGTTAGACTCATCTTAAACCCCTAGAGGAATAAGGTAAAGGACCACTTGGAGCCCACAAGGAAGGCAACACTGTTACTGTATTCACTGAGAAAAATGAAGAAACAAGACTCAGAAGCCAAAAAAGATTGCCCCTAATATAAATCTGAAGGTTTTCTGTACAGAGTTCCACTGATGACAAAGTTCTAAAGGATGCATGAAAAAAAAGGAAGAGTAAGAAGAGGAGGAGGAGAATGGAAGAGGGAGGAGAAAGGGCAGGAGAAGAGAAAATACTTGAATATAGATTCTTAGTCTAGGAGTTAAAGGCCAACTTGACAGAATGAAAATAGTTTCAAAAACATGATCCTAGGAAGAACTTATCAAACTCTGTGGAATTTGAGACAGAAGTGGAACTTTCCAGTCTATACATAAACGTCAGCTAGATAGCTCAGTGGATTAAAGTGCCTGTTTAAGGGCTGAAGAGATAGCTTAGTAGAATAAGCACTTGCCTGGAGAGCGTAAGGGCCTGAGTTTAATCCCTGATTCTGCCAAATAAATAAATAAATATTTTGGGGACCAGGGAGATGTCTCAGTAGAATAAGCACTTCCCTGAGTTTAATCAACAGTTCTGCAAAAAAAAAAAAAAAAAAGTGCCTATTTAGGCATGTGCAGGATCTGGGGTTTGAGCCCCAGAGTGCGTGCTGCCCCCACCCCCAGGGCATGCTGAGACAGTCACTGAAACTGGTGTGGTGGTGCATGCCTGTAATCCCATCACTTGGGAGGCTGAGAACAGGAGAACCACTGTAAGTCTGATCTGTGTAGTGAGACCCTCTAGACCCGGTACTAAATACATAAAAAAGAGAAATTATAAATATAGTTTTTATTATTCTATAAATGTTATTTGAAAGCCATTCAAGAGACATCATCATTAATAATGAGATGGTAGATAAGTAAAACCTTCTCTATACCAGGAACAATTTTGTTTTGAATTTCCTTTGCTCATCCTGATCATATTTTCCATATGGTGAATCTTTTTGTTACATATTCAAATCTAGGTATGTATCGATAGTATAGGGCCGGAGAAGCGTTTTGAGGCAGATCTCATGAACTGTGTGGCTTGTGGCCCTGTGTCCCACTTAACACTATTTCATTATTTTTGAAGTTTTTAATGTCTGATCATTTATTTCAGATACTATCACTTTTGACATTCCTTTTGATATTAAACTCTGTGTACAAGGGTATTTTTCTAGTTCTAGGATCCAGGAAATCTAAATGTATCATCTGGATCAATAAAACAGGATCAATAAGCTTTTATTCCTATTCCATTTCCCTTTATTTAGGAGATCTTGTTTTGCATTTACTGATTAAAGCAATTTGTCTGCATTGTTGACATGAGAAATATGGTTTCCATAGGGTCAGAACTGGAAATTTATCTCTCATCTCCCTAATGCTTTTTCTTTTTCCTGGATCTCAGTTCAAAATCAGGACTTTTTTTTTAATCTATCTTAGTACAGGGTCTACAGGGCCTCGCTACACAGATTGGACTCCTAGTGATCCTCCTGTTTTCAGCCTCCCGAGCACTGGGATTACAGGGGTGTGCCACCACGCTCAGGCTCAGTTCCAGTCTCAACTCACCCTGGGGGCGGGGCTGGCACAGCACACTGGGGGATGGAACCCTGGTCCCTGCGCCTGTCTAAGCAGGTCCTTTAGTCTACTGAGCTATTTGGCCAACCCTCAAAATCAGCACTTTTAATGGACAGAGAAAAATGTCATCCATTTCATCCTCTCCTTCCTTCAGCTGAAGTCAGTCAGACAGTAATTTTCAGCCCCTACCACACTGCCTCAATAAAGTAAAGTTTTGTGAATGGCCTGTGTTGAGTCCCAAAGGAATCCAAGGCCCGGAGGCAGAGCTCGTGCTGTCAGCGGTTCCCTGTGAGGACGTGGCCCAGTCCCTGTTCTCTTCAAAGATACACTACTTGGAGTATCGTAAAAGTGTTTATTTAAAGCTGGAACAACTGTGGCTTTTTTTTTTTCTACAAGAGGCATAAAATAATGAAATTAATACCTGTAGTTCTCAGGGAACCCCAGAAGCTCCCTACATATTAACAGTTAACTTTCCCCCCCAGAGGAAGGGTAGGGCCCATGTCACGTGATGCTTCTCGTCACTTATGCAGTGAAAATAAGCTAAGGCAGTGGTGAAGGTAGAGGCAGGTCGGGAGAGAGGCAGGTCGGGAGAGAAGGCTTAGTCTTTATTGCTCTCCTCCTGTGTTTCAGTCTTTTGGCTCATGATTGTTCAAGTTCAAACTTTTTATCCCTTTATTCATTAATAAATTTGTGTATTTTCCTATATTCCTTCACTACCAGATGTTTAAAGCACTTGCAAAATAAACTAGGGACTAGCATCAAATTTGTGCACATAGCTGTACTGGTTGTACAGAAATTACTGTGTGCTTTATAGAACACAGTACTACCTCCAGCAAGGGCAGTTTCTAAACCACTGAAATAAAACATTTATTCAGTCATTCATTCAGCAAGCCTTTTTAACTCTTAGTTCTGCAAAATTCCATTAGGCTGCAGGCTGCCTAGTAGCCCACCTGCTTCTGAAATTCTGTAATTAAAATTTCTTTTTTCATGTTGAGTATATTCTACCACTCTCTAATTTATGTTCCTTTTGGTCTCTAAGCTATATGGAATAGGGAATTTGTAGAACTTCTTTATAACTTTGTTTCTACTCATGTTCAGATCAGTGTTTTCACACCTGATCAGAAACAGATTTTAAAATAATAAGCAGCATGCAGGGTAGGAGTTTGCTATAAACTTAGACAACTGGGTGGGCTACCATGTATTTTTGTACATGTATCTGTTGGAGGGACCATTACCAAGAGACACAGAGATACTCTAAGGGCCCATGGCATGGGTTAGGAGTTGCCATAATGGGATTTTGACACTTGCTTACTCACCGGTTCTCTTTTCCCGAATGTACAGTTTCATTGTACTTTGGTTCATTGTTTCCCTTTTTTCTTTCCGTTTTCTTTAGGCTTTCTTCCCAGGCCCCTCCATGCATGCTGTCTCCCAGGCCTAGCACACTTGCCTCCTCCTCTCTGTATAGACTACTAGATGTGCTTCAGGAGTCAGTTGTAGTGCGGCCTCCTCCGAGAAGCTCTCCACAGCTTCCTCAGTGCGCAGCTCATCCATTAGCCTTAGCAGTTGACTCTCTCCCCTTTGCTTCTGCACATCTTATCAGTGGTTTAAAACACTCTGCTAAATTACTCATAGCCATGTCAAGTGATCCTGCGTGTCTCTCTCAATTACATCACATTCCTTAAATTATGGCAGTCTGTCCTGTCACATTCTTAGCCTCCTTTCCAAGAAGCTGCTGGAAGCCAGAGATCATTGTGCTCATGCTCGCACCCCGTGCCCTGTGCAGGTCTTGGGACCTTTGCTCCCGGCCAGCAGCAGTGGTGTCAGGCACAGTAGCCTCCTGCACACCTAGCAAGGTCTTTCAGATTGATGCCCATGGATCAATCCCATTAGCAGGGAGCACGGGCTGGAGCCAAGAGCGGGAGAAGAGCCAACAGCTGACAGGGCTGCAGGATCCCTCCTCGTGTGTGGCCCCGAGCCTGCACTGTGTCTGACAACCTTGGGCTAATCCATCCACTTCTAAAACAGGTGTTCTCTGTCCTGCATCCTGTTGCGGAGAGCAGCGGGGAAGAGTGTGCCACCTGGTCAGAATTTATACCAACAGATGCCTGAAAGAAAAAGCTTAGATTGCTTGCTATGTCAGCAGCTGAGGAGGGCTGGGAGCCAAGTGTCTTCCTACGAGCAAGAGAAGCACTCACACCATGCTCACCCTCTGGGCCTCAGCCCATTCTAGGAAGCAACAGGTTTTCTAATGCTCACGTCCCCTCTTGGAAATCTCACTCTTCTTACCACACTGGACGCTTGCTAGTCATTATGACTTTGACAGGACAGTAATTGGGGGGCCGAGGAAAGAAGCATCTCTTCCTTATTAAAAGAAAAGATTTTGTTTTCTTTTTTGAAATTAAAGCTGCAACAGCCCCGACTATCGGTAAGACTTGCATGCTCCAGAGAGGCATCCGGCCTCCGCGAGGATACAAGAGTACTTCTTGGCTCTTCTGAGCCACAGCTCAATCTCAAACTGGCTTTGCCGCAGCCGATGCAGACATAGCTCCTTGTCATATGGGTGTCTACAACTGGGATCCAGAAAGTAGTCCCTGCTAGCTATCTCAGTGATGCAGAAGCATCTACGTTGTGATGATTACTTAATTTGATATGTAGAAATTTAGGTGACAGTAGATATCAGTGAGATGGATAGAACATCAGGCCACAGAAATAGTAACAGGAATTGAGAGCATCAATATTTGGTAGATGACAGTAGTTAATACTGCTGTAAAGCACTCACTGCCTACTATTTTACCTGAAATTTAATGTAAGTCTTACTCATAGCTTTTTTCATTAACTTTGCATACAATTAAGGAAACTGGCTCCGGTAGTTGAAAAAATAACATAGACATATTGAACACTTCTTATGTGCTGGCACTAGGCCCATATGCTAAGATTTTGTCAGAATGATTTTTCAACCTAGTTTTTAAGATTACAGAACTAAAACTGTGAGGAGGAAGTAAAGGATAGGCAGAAGCTCTGTTCTATATATGTAGTTTTTTATTGAGCCTAAAAGTAGCTCAGAATGATTGCTTTAGAAAACATGAAAGTTCAGCGAGATAGAATTTTTTTTTCAAATTGCGAAGGAATCAAGAGATGGAGGAAAGTGGGTACAAAAAGCGTCCCGATGCATTACACGTGTGAACCAACTCTTTGTGGTGTGTGTGATGCTTACGTACCACAACCATGTACTCATAGAATTTTTTTAACTAGTAGAAGCAAGAAAATACACACACACACACACACACACACACACACACACACACACACACAGCCACAGAGCTTGTGAGGGCTCCTCACACAGCCCCGGTGAGCACTGGTCAGAGATGCTTTCAGCTCTCGTCCTGCTGGGGACAGTCCTGCTGCTGAGCACCATTGTAAGTTTGGAGGTAGGAAACCAGCAAAATGAGCGTGACACTTTTCTCCCAGCAGATGGCAGTAGAATGTCTTTGGAAGAGATTGTTTTTTGGTTTTTTGTTTCTTTTCGAAGAGATTGTTTGTGTAATGCTCACATTGAAGCTACGTAAAGGTGGGCCTAGAAGCGATAAGAGATCTAGAGAAGAGGTGACAGACTTGAGAAGTGGTCCAGAGGTAACGTGAAGCAGCAAGCCCTTGTGCTGTTTTATTTTAAAGATGCCAAGTATGACTGCAAATCATCCAGTAATCATTCATTCCAAGCGGTTACTCTTCCTGAGTATGCTTTCGCTTTATTCCACAGCATAACTGAACATTTGTGATCCTGCAGTAATGCGGGGTATAATGTAAAGATGACTGAGTACTGAGGGATTTACCTCTCAAAACCTTAAAGCGGGAAGTTTTTCCTTGAGCAGGCTTTAGGGGGCCTGTGGAGTAGTCACACTGTGAGCACACGAGGTTGTGTGCTTTTTACAGGGGTGGCCTCTCATGATGTTCATCAGGCCTTTAGGTGGAGTCAAGGTTTTAAAAAAAGTAAATATTTTACTTGAGAGCCTGTCACACAAAGCCTTAAAGTAGATTTGTAGGAGGAGAGTGGTAAACCTAAGTGCCTACAAAGGGAGGTTGATCACAGTCAGTGAAGAAGTCCTGGTGGGGACTTGGAGAGGACATTCCTAAGTATCGAAAGAGGCAGACCTTGTGCACCCAGGCTGAGAGCTGCCATGCAGGAGTTCAGGCTCCATGTGTGATGAGCCCTTGATTTCTTGAAGAGAAGCCATAAATCCGTAATTGAAACAGGCTGCCAAAGTTTGTGAACTCTGCAACTACTTCAAATCCTTGCTAAACATAACACAGGTAAAATGAGTGATCTTACAGGTTATGTGTGGTCTTTGAGCCACCAACTTAATAAACTGAGTTAAGATGCCAGCCTGTGACTAATAAGTTCAAGATCTGCCACTCATTGGACAGAAAAACATACCATGTGAAGGAACTCTGTACAAGTACTAGTGACTTCTGTTGTTAGTGCAACAGTAGATAGTGTGATGATAGGAAACTTGTTAGCACCTGCTGTGAACAAAGGGCCATTCTAAATGTTCATAGCAAGGTCCTTATAATCTTCTCACCAACTTGAGATTAGGTTTCTGAGGGCTTTTTTAAATCCTTTATTCATGTTATTTGGTACAGGTTCTTGCTACACAGCTTGAGCTTACAATGATCCTCTTGTGTCAGCCTCCCCAATGCTGGAATTACAGGCATGTACCATCATGCCCAGTTTCAGGGGCTGGCATGGCGTGCCCAGGGTTCCAGGGCTGGCATGGCATATGGTACTGGGAATTGAACCCAGGTACTTGTGCTTGCCAGGCAGGCACTTAGACCACCAAGCTATCTCCCCAGCCCATTACTAAGGGGTTTCTAAGCACTTAGTAGCATTTTCTGCATATTAGCTAACATTCTAGGTAGGAGCCTATAGATGTAAGTCCCTTGGCCCCAATCCCCAGCACTCGGGTTGACTGCAAGACCTTTGGACTAAGCTACATCTCTGGCCATTTTTTGTTTTGTTCTGTTTCCTGCCCCTTCCCTAGAGATAGGGTCTCATTAAACTGCCCAGACCAGGCTCAGAGTTGTGATCCTCCTGTCTTGGCTTTTTCGAGCCCTGAAATTACAGGTATCAGCCACTATATCCAGTTTAGAACAAGCCTTGACTGTATAATCCTTATAACAGTCCTGTGAATAGCTAGGTAAACAAAAGCATAGGGATACATGATCACGTACCTGAGCTCACACTTTAGCTTGCAGCTCACGCAGTCAGTCAGTCAGTCTGGTTGAAGAGCCTGTGCTCTGAACACTATTCAATCCTGGCTGCCCTGTGGTGTCTAGGTACTCAACACCCTGCAGATCACTCTAAGCTGAGGCACTTAGCGGTCCCTGGCATGCCTCCTCCCCCACATGAACACACAGACATTAGCATGGTGATGTGGTACTTCTGACAAAGGTAGTCATCCCTATGTTGTCCTCAAAATCCATCTCATTTGTATGCATCACCAGACAGGCTTTATTCAATCTTTGTTTTACTTTTTAATCTCCTCTGAAACGAACAGATCATAAATCCTTTACTAGATGAGATTTCCAAATAATGGAGATAGATGGCTTTGTCTTTTGTCTCCTGACACCTTTGGCCCTGCCTGTCATCACAGCAGTCAAGGGACTGTATTACAGCAAGATGACACCTAGATGAGGTGCCAGAAAGAAAAGCGACATCTTAATTCTCCACTCAGATTCTGGTTTCATCTGCCCTTCCTCAAATGTGTGAGGCTTCCTACACACATGGAGGAGACTCCTGAACGACATAAGTAAGTAGTAGTAACAACAGGGAACTGCAACCTGCTGGGACAACGTGGGCTGTTTCTAATGCAGGAGGATGAGATTCTGCCATAGGAACAGTCAGGGATTTGTGATTGCACTCATTTCTGAATCTATCCATTGGTGCCAAAGCTGAAATTCAGGCCCTGCTGTGAGACTGACAATAGAAGCAGAGTGGGAGGAGGAAATGAGCAGGATGTAAGTCTGCTCAGACTTGTCACGTGCCGTGATTTACATCTGGGGGTCCCTCCTTTCCTAGTTAGATGATATCTTTCATTATTTTCTGAAGTATATTTTTTGTCACTTCTCAGCTTTGCACACTTAGCACTCAATAGTTTTATGATGCTTCTGATAAGCCCTGGGTCTTAGAGATCGGTGCACTTTCATTAGCACACGTTGCTATGCAGTGTTTTCTTCTTTGTGACATCATTTTTATGACTTAAGCTCCTGCATTGCTTTCTCTGAAGAAGTTCAAAGGATCTGTGGCAGGTATCTTGTCCTGGGGACTAGGTTTGATTATCTTTCCTGAAAATAAAACATTTCATGCAAAGCCAAAAACAATGGAAATGCGTGTAAAGTGGATTCTTACCACTGGGTCTCCCAACAACCCAACATGTGGCAAAATGAGCGGGCAAGGGTGTGCTGAGAAGATGGTAGAATGTCAGGTTTAATAATAGAGGCAATCATAAAAAAACATTCAAAGATCCAGGCAACAGGAATGGCAAAAGTTGATCGATACTATTACCCTTTGGAAAATAGGTATATTTTTAGTATCTTGTAAAATCTTGAAAGTGAACATTTCTCGATTTGGTTTTTAGTTAAATGTTTTGATCTGATTTTTGCTTTGTGGAAGACAAACCTGGAGTGTTGTTGGGCTGTTTTCCTTCACCACTTCTGTGCTTCAATCACAGGCTCTCGATGTGCCTGTTAGATTGTGCTCTTGTCCCTCAATCAGAAGTAGAGAGGTGACTGAAGCTGTGTTGCTTAACAAAGAAATGCACCATGGGAAATAATAGTGTGGAGTGGGTTTAGAAGATCTGGGGATTTAATAGCAGTTGTACTGGAGTTGAGTATGTTGAGCTTAGCTTTAAGTTAGGGAAAAATAAAGGTTTCATAGAGTAAAAATTACCCTTGGCCAACCCTTACATTTCATAGATTCATAGAAGTTAAGTGAGCTAAAAACTTCTATGGAGGGGCCAGGGAGATAACTCAGAGGTGTAAGTGCCTGCCTAGCTAGCATAAGATACTGAGTTTGATCCCTGGTACCAAAAACAAAACAAAATCTTTTTATGGAATGTCTTATATTCCATATGCACAAATATATGGGGAGAAACCCTTGTGAAATCATATAAATTTGTGGAACTGACTCAGTGTATTACATTTTGAGCACAGAATAGTGATGCTTTCTTCTATCATGAACCCAAATCTCATTTTATCTTTCATAAAAAAATTTCTGCTTAAAAATCCAAAGACTCCAGTTGTACTGTCTTCATTCTGAATAGCTGTATAGCACATGTACTGCTGGGACATTTTCCATGGTTCGTTTATAGGGATCTTTCAACTAGAGTGTAAGTTCTTGAAAAGAAGTAATCATTTGTTTTTTCATATTTGTGTTTCTACCCATCGTTAGAGCCTTTCTACCTGAAGCATTAGGTGTCCCTCAATCATGGACTAAATGATTTTGCAAGGCTGTATCCTAAGCTTTGTAGTTGTACATATTACATCTTATGTCCTGTGTCAAGTGGCATTTTTCATGTAGAATATATGTGGCATCTAAAAACTTCTTAGTAGCATATTTCAAAGGTTATGCCTGCAAATTATACCAGAAAAGCTCTTGACCTTTAGAAAATGATCTGCAATAGATAAATTGTCCAGATTGTTAATGCCTCTTACAATTGGTGATGGAAAACTTTTTTAAAATTAAAATTTACTCTTTTGGAAGGATGGGAGAAGAGGAGGATAGATACATGGACTTATATATAATTTTAAAATATAAGTATTCATGAGGTATAAATGTATGTAATGTCTGCTTATATAAATTTTATATAAATGTATATGTGATTGTTTATGTAATAATATTATAAGCCTCTAAAACCAGCAGCATAAGTATGATCTTTCTGATTTCACAGGTAAGTAATTGAAGTGTAGAGATTAAGTTCACTACATTATGTAGCTAGAATGTGGATGTATCAGACATCTCAGAAAACTATGATCTCTTACATTTTATTATCCATCCATCTGTCCATCCGTCCATCCATCCACCCATTAAGTACATCCAACAGTCCAGATCACTGCTACCTATTGAAAGATAAATCAGACCTGTGCCTTCTATAAGGACCTCACACCCAATTGGAAGAGAGTAACAGCAACCTGATGAGAAAGTCCTCAGCATTCCAGCCAAGGGTGGCAGGAATTTCAGAAAAGGCAGGGGAGTTCCAAGTGTTCCTTGTTGTTTCCCATGGCTGGGACATTGTGAATATTAATGGATAAACAAGCCTGCAACAGCAAGCTGGGGCTTCTCATGAAGATCCTGAGGATGTACTATGAGACTGAAAAAGTTTCACATAGGGAAAATCAACTTTAAAGAGAAAGCAGAAGTCAGAAAATGGGACACCATGCATGGGTTACAAATAGAGAAGATTGCATGCTGAGCCATATGAAAGGTACAGCGAGATATGGTTGGTTGTAAAAGCAAGGCAGTACCTGTCGGGATGCGGAAGAGTTAGTGAGCAGTAGGTAATGACAAATCATGGGGACAGCTCTGTGCTCTTTGGGCTGAGGGGAATTAAACAAATAATGTATCATTCATCTGGATAAGAAATTCATGAGAAGGGCTGGGGAGATGGCTCAGTGGAATAAGCGCTTCCCTGGCAAGTGCAAGGCCCAGAGTTCAATCCTCAGTATTACCCCTACCAGAAAAAGATATTTCATGCCAAGTAAAATATATTAAGATTTTAGCTGGGCGTGGTGGTGCAGGCCTGTAATCCCAGCACTCAGGAGGCTGAGGCAGGAGGATTGTTGTGAGTTCGAGACCAGTCTGAGCTACAAAGTGAGCTTAAGGCCAGCCTGAACTGCATAATGAGACCCTATCTCAAAAAAAAAAAATATATATATATATATATATATATATATATATCTATCTATCTATATATAGATAGATAGATATATATTAAGATTTTGTTAATTTCATCTTGCTTTTAACTTTTATAATGCAGTGTTACATTAGTAACAGTCATTATATTTGTGTTGAATAGCACTGCCCTAAAAATCAATCTGAAACTGTTGTTTTAAAGTCTTAAGGCAAATAAATAAATAAGGCAACAATAATTTGGGAACAGCACCTTGAAATTTTCTTTTGTTACTCAGGATGTTTTTAAGAGTTCTTAATGGCTAAAGTAACATGGACTAGTTTTTGCATTTTCTAGTTCTTGAAGTATTTCCACTGCATAATCAGAGGTCTGGATTTTTCTAAAATCTACTGAGGAAACTCCCAAGAGGCTCAGCACAGGCAACGTGCATGGGGAAGAGAGAAAGAAATCTCTGGAACTATAACAAGGACCCAAACAAGTGAGGTGCTCACCCAAGCCATGAGAACTCAGCCAAATCCCCTGGGTGGTCCTGAAATATACTGACCTAACAGATGACCTCACAATGGGAAGCGGTAGTTGTGCAGTGTGTTCTACAACTCTCCACGCCAAACTCATGAAGTGCCCAGCTCTTGATTAATGTGATGCTCTCTAAAATGTGTTTATTTTTCCATAGTTCAGGAAGGAACCTCAGAAAAGAAAGGTCCACAGGTAACAAGGGCCTGCAGCGTGCTGTCAGGATCTATCTGGCGGGGTGAGGTGCCAGCCTTGTAGCTGGGCTCTGGACACACAAGTCAGAGTTGCCCCTTCTTTGTGCTGACATCTCGGCCTTTTGGAGCCCAGTGTTCCCTGGTGATACACTTTGTTATACTACATCGTGGTTCTCTCACCCTCTTCTCCTGTGTCTCCTTCATTCATTCTTTCACTCTAGAAAAATGTATCAAGAACTTGATGTTTTCCAAGTCCTGGCCTCTGAAACGTCCAATATGAAAAAAAGACTACCTGTGTGTCTGGAAGCTTTCCTTGAAATCACTGAGAGTAGATCTTAAGTGTCCTCACTGCCTTATGCATGTATATATCAAATTATCTTTGTAATTTTTTAAATATATGTGACTTGTATTGAGTTATCCCTCAATAAAACTGGGGGCAAGCTGGCAGTCCTTCTGTGCAGGTGCTTCGTGAGGATTAAATGTGAAAGCACATGTAAATGTTTAGGCCATGCCCAGCACGAAAGGAGTTTCATACAACTGATAGAAGTGTTGTTGATGATGATGGTAATGAAAAAAAAAAAAAAAAAAGCTGACAGAAGTCTCTGACTAGTTCACCCAGTGGCTTCCATTCATTTTTCCTAGGACCCAAGTTCCCTGATCTGCCACTGCCTTTTCATGAATGCAACTGTTCTTTCTTGTTGGATAGTTTGCTAAGTCCTTGGATAATTGTTGACATAGACCTTGTCCTAAGCTATGGGAAATCTTTGACTCCCTGGAAGCACCCCTGTCACCTGGCAGGAAACTGGACTGTGATCTTCTTCAGGCTGTGAGCTTCATCCTGGTTGCCCATGCAGTTTCTGGCCAGCTGGCCTGTGTCCTCGCTCACACTTCTGATCCTTAGACACCCTCTTGTAACTACTTGCCCACTGCAGAGCCAGAGCACATTGATGTATTTGGTGCAGGGTCTCACTATGCAGCTCAGACTCGTAGTGATCCTCCTGTTTTCAGCCTCCCCAGCACTGGTGTTACAGACATGCACCACCACGCCCAGACTCAGTCACTGGCTCAGTGCTCGACAGGGGTGGAGCTGGTGCAGCATACAGAACAAGGGATGGAACCCTGGTCCCTGTGCTTGCCAAGGCAGGCACTTAGTCCAGAGCCCAAACACACAAGAGACTTTGTGCTTGCTGGGATCCAGGGCTCACACAATCAGATGGTGAGAAGATGCCTGAGGAGGAGAGCAGACCTGCCTCAGAATGTCATCTCTATGCTGACGTTTTTCTCTTTCTTTTTATTTCTGCATGCTTTCCATCTTAAGAGAACCTATTTTGACCTTTAGACATTATTAGAGGGTCATTTCCTTTGAAGAAACATAAGATAAATACCTTATCTTTTTTTATCAGAGTTAATAATCAGTGATTTAAAATGTTTAAAATATATACCCACAGAATGCTTCAATCTTACTTGTATGGCAATAAAATAAAAAGTAAAACATGATGGGTAATATTTTTAAGTGAGAAAAGAGACCTTTTGCATTGAAGTAATGACATAGAAAAAAAATATCATTAAGTGGAAATTGTTGAGACTGGCTAAAAGTGTGAATCTCCTATGAGAGAAGCGTAGGATTAAGACCTTTCCCTTCCTTATTTTCTGAATCAGTGCTTGTTCCGTAACTGTAATAGGAATGGTGCATTATGCATGCAAATTTATAGATTTGAACATTTTAAAATAAACTTACATGCTATTTGAGGTGTACCTTAAAATTAATGAAGTGCTTTCCTACTTTTTTATCTTATTTGATCAGTACAGCTACTCTAAAATCAGTGAATTCATTATTTGAGTAGAATGGCAGAACTGTAAGGATTTTTGGAGACACAATCTATTTTCTAAGTCATGAATCTAAAGTTTAAAAAATTTATTGATGAAGACCCTTTTGAACTCAGGTGATAACTAATTCAAACTGGATTAGCAAAAGACAGACCATATTCATCACATGTATTACAAAAATCTGTGTGCGTTATGGCCTAAGGAATGGAGGGATACACATGTTCTAACTGCATCTCCAAGAATCGCTCCCTCTATTTTGATTGTATTTTCCTCTATCTTGGTATGACTTAAACTTTGCTACTTCAAACATGATGGTAAGGGCCAGGGAGATGGCTCAGTGGGATAAAGCGCTTCCCTGACAAGCACAAGGGCCTGAGTTCAATCCCCGGTTCTGCATCACACTCCCCACAAAAAAAAGATGGTAAGCAGGGACCAAGGTTTGATTCCTGGTGCCATATGCCATGCCAGTCCTGCCCCCAGGGTGGGCTGGGCCAGCCACACACGGACACACACACACAAAATAATAAAGATAAGGTGACACCTCCAGGCTCATAAACTACTTTTCACAATGAAATGTGAGGGTGTCATTTCTAATTGTTCTAAGAAAAGTTTTTTGAGGTTGCATCTCGTCAGCTTGCCTTCAGGGACTGCCTGTTTCTGGACTATCTCGGTGACTAAGGAGATGGAATACTGTACTTGGTTAGGCCTGATAGGGTCCGGCCCCCTCACGCCCCGTGCACTGAGTTTAAGTCCATGAAGGAAGGTAAGGTGGTCACTGTAAAGAGAAGCAGGGTGGGCAGTGTTTGGTGTTAAGTATAAACAATTCATATGAATTAAGTAGCATTTCGTATGGTGCAGTTCTCCATTAGGAGCATGATATTGTTGAGTTAAAATCCACCACCACCACTGATGTACTTTTCCAGAACAGTAATTGTGTCTTTTCATGGCCTCATACTGGGGCCCATTGGGGTGGCTAGCAAGCCCGAAAAGGAGTTCAGTAACTTGCACTAAAGATTAAACAGGTAGTGTGTGACTGCGTAGTAAATGTAACCAGAGATTCCTGCCTCATTGGACATTTTCCAGCTTCACTTTCTTTTTCTTTTTCTTTCTTTTTATTAAGACATATTTGCAGAAAATAATGCTTTCTTTCCTCCTGGGGAGTAGGTCCATGTTGCACTTACCTGGCCTACCTCTTCCCTCCAGCTCTCAGTCTCCTTCCCTTTTGCAAAGGATCTATTCTCTTATTTTTGATTATCTGTGTTTTGTTTTGCTCTTTACATATATTTTAGCTTTCTCAGATAAGAGATACCACTCAATATTTAAGCTGGTGTGTCTGACTTATTTCACTTAACATTAGGATGTCAAAGTTCTTCCATTTTCTACATTGTTAATGGGAATATGAACTAGTGCCCAAACTGTGAAAGTCAGTATGGAGATCCCTTCAAAGCTAAACATAACAGCTTCATGGGACCATGCTCTGTCCCATCCAGGAATCTTCCCAACAGAGTTCAGGCCATCATATTGCAGCAATACACACATGCCCATGTTGGTAGCAGCACAGCACTTAACACCTAAATCTTGGAAGCGGTCTACATGCCCAGCCCCGATGCATGGAAAAAGAACATGGGGTGCATATACATAATGGAGTGCCATTCTGCTATAGACAATGAACTTGATTCAGCTGTAGGAAAACAGATGCAATGTGGGCATCTGTTTACCATATTTGTTTCCTTTTTCATATTTTCTACCATCATTTATACATGTGTTATTTGATAAACTGTTCTGGGGGTAGTTCCATTTGTCACCTAGTACTTATGTTTTATTTATTTGGTGCAGGGTCTCCCTATGCAGGTCAGACTCATAGTGATCCTCCTTTCTCAGCCTCCCCAAAACTAGGATTACAGGTATGTACCAACATGCTGGGTTTCAGCGGCCAGCTCAGTGCAGGACTGACGGTGCATGTGGTACTGGGAATCAAACTCAGGTCCTTGTGCTTGCCAGGCAGGTGCTTAGAGCACTGAGCTATCTCCTGAGCCCACACTTGTGTTTGAGTAGCCCAAAATACAGATTTCTTGAAGGAGTGATGGAGTTCGTGCATTTTACTGTATTAGAAATAATAACTATAATAAGACTTCCCTTTAAGTTTTTTTAGATTTTTATATATCTGAGATATTATTAGTACAATTTTATTTAAATGAGTAGAGTGTTAGAATTGTGGAAAGCCTGTTGTTGTGTTTCATGCATGCATTCTTACAAAGGACACTTAGCTCCCCTACCCCAAAGCAGCTCTCCACAGTAGCGGCCGCACTAGCAAGAGCACCACTTTGGAGGTGATGGTGCAAAAGCCCCGCTGAAGCTGGGTCACTGTTTCAGCCATGTGCTAAAACAGAAACTTTAAAAGCAGATGCATCCATCGCTTTCAAGTACTATTAGGTCCCCAAGAGTCTGTAATTATACATGTTCAATCAGAATCTAATCTCAGGATTTACTTTTTCATTCATAGAGCCAAGCCCGGGAGAATGCTTTTAATTTGTACACCTTGCAGGTTTGGTGCTTTCTTTGTTACTCTTCCTACCTCTGCTAAGTGAAGAACTCACTCGATAGGGTGTGTTTCTTTACAGCTGGAGTCAGGGGAGTCCTTGTGATTCATCTTGTCAAGAGAGCCAAGAAACAATCAGGGTGTGCTCACGACACAGCCCTTCCCCTGCTTCCCCTGTAAATAGAGAGCATTCAAGGAACACCCTATTTCTGAGGACTTCCTGTTAAAGTGGCAGAATACTGCAGATTTTAAAAGTAATTTGTTGACTCCGTCTTTATACAAAGGCTTTTAAAAACAGTATTGCACATAAAGGACATCTACTGTAGAAGGGAAACCCACGTACATTTATTTACTCAGGACAATGTATTGAACGTGGCCTGCATGCTAGGTGCTGTTCCCCAGAATGAGACAGACCAAAAAATTATTTATTCTCATTACAAATAAATAAATCTACCGGGAGGAAGAAACAGACAATGAACAAATTATTAAAATAGGTAGTGTAATAGATGGTATTTAGTGATAAGGAAGAAAAGGTAGGAACTGGAGATAGTCTGGAGATAGAAGGTAATACTAAGAATACCTCTCTCTTTCTCTGTCTCTCTCTCTCTCTCCGTCTCTCTCTCTCTCTCTCTCTCTCTCTCTCTCTCTCTCTCTCTCTCTCTCTTAGAAATATCCTTGGATCTGATCTGGCTTCTATGTATGTGGTATCCCTCCTTCTGACTAGGTGTTTCAATTAGTTGGGTTTCTGCCTTCTCACATGAGCCACATCTTGGAAATCTGGAAAATGTATGTCTCTTCAAGTTAGCTTTTGTCTATGCTCTTACAGCTTATCTTTTTGAGTTTTTATTTTAATAAGTAGATAATTTCCCTGATGGATTTCTTACTTTTTATTTTTTAAATAATATATCAACCTTCCAAGTTATCTGATAATAGTCAAAAAGTATCTGACATAATCAGACTATATTTTTACCCTAAATTGGTGAGATTATTTATATGCCAATGCATTTAATTCAGCTGTAAGGGGATAGGTGAGAAAAACCACAACCAGCACTTCAACACTTAAGGAAGAATGATGTCCTCAAAGAGCTACTCAAGGATTCATAAGCATTAAAACTAGTGTTGGCCCATGATTTGGGGTGAATTAGGAGGAAGCATCCTCATGTGTACCTCATGCACCATAGCGTACAACAAACCAGTCAATAAACAAAGCAATCAATACTTGTTTATAGGAGAAAATCCATGTGTGCAGTAACCCCTGGCCCAGGGGGTGACAGTCAGAATGGGATGTGTGGAATTTTAAGGGTGAACTTGAAAGGGGGTGGACTTTTTGAGGGAGACAGTGATGATGTCAGGAGAAGCACGCTGGTCTGACATAGTCACTATGGACGCTCACCTAAGAATCAAAGGAAAGGAAGATTTTGGAGTCAGCAAAGCTGGCTGGTGATCAAGATCTGGGAGGCAGAGTACAGAGGTCCTTGCTGGCCCTAAAGAGTAGACTAACTGCTAAAAGAGGTAGCCAAATAGTTCAACGGAACCAAGGAAGAAATAAGAGACATGAAAGGAGGAAGAAGCTGTGGGAGTTAAGGGGCTAGATGGTTTGTGCCATTGTGTTCTGAAGGATTTCATTGAAAAGGAATTATTTTCATTCATCCCAACCTCCACATTGTCCTGATTTTCCTTACCAAAATAATCCATGCTCAGTCAGTGGAGTCAATGGAAGGAAGGAGGTAGTTTTCTGTGACAAATGTCAGGCTGTACAACTGTACTGCCTATGAAACATGTAGTAGTGGTGGGCAAAACTTTTTGCTGTCCTTTATACCTTTTTCTCATTACAAGTAATTGAAACAACCCTAGAAACAATTTTCACCATTTTACAAGTGAAAAACAAAGAGGTTTGGGAACTTGCTCAAGGTCACCCAGCCCTTTAATCATACATTCAGGACTCATGACAGACACTGACTCTTCAGCCTTGCTGTTGGCCACTCACTGCCCTCTCTTTGTATAGTGGCTCTGTAAGTCATTAGATGTAACCTTGCTTTTTTGTGATGGGGCATAATTTTCAGCAGTTCTCCTCTTATACTGCAGTTCTTAATTTCTGTATGTGTCATCCTTAAAGATTTCCCACTAGGTGCTTTTAATTGGCAATTTTCTATGCTTCTGTCAACCCCTAGCTTGGTGGACCTCATTGTGCGAAGCAGAGGCAGCCTCCTTTCCTTGGCACTGTGAAGGGCATCAGAACCCTGATGGATGAGCAGATAGCACAAGGCACGTGTGTTATGCCCACTCTTTTTCATATCACAACATGCAAGAGACTCAGAGCTGCTAAGTGCTTTTTAATCGCCCTAGATTTGCAAGAGGTTGCCCTAAAGCGCATCATTGCTTCTAAAAAAATATTTTCTTATAGAATATTTGTAAAGAAAATGCCTGATAAATCTTGTCTTGGACAATTGCACCAAGTATTGATTTCTTCAGAATTGTTTCAGAAGAGTCAGTCTTGCTTTCTTGTAATAGACCTGAGATTTTGATGAGTTCTTGGAGGCCAACTCTGTTCTGCTCTTAATATGTGATCTCCCATTGATACATGCTATGAATTGTGTAGCAGATAAGAGTCATGAGAATTGTAATGTGTTTGAGAGTAATAGCTGTTTTCATTATCTTTGAAAAGGAAAATAAAGGGGGCTGATTCTAATGTTAAGGATAAGTCAGGTCCATAGGACCTGAGAAGAGCATAGGTTGGGGCTGTTTCTTAGAATTGTAAGAACATGGTGTTCAGAGCACCCTGAAGATTTGAGAAATCCCTGAGTTATTAGCTGAGGAGACAAGAATCAGTACATTCATTACTTACCAATTCAAGATGTCCTGTGCTGTCTAAATAATGACCTAAACATGTTACAGATTTTCAAGCAATTGCATTCAAAGAAAACAAAAGACAGTCAGTGAAAACAGCCAGCAAATAAGATCCATCAAGTGTGCTTTGTAACCCATTTGTTAAATCAGTGAGAAAGGCAGTGCAAATTATAGTAGTGCTTTAGTCAGACTGATGCTACTGATATCAAATGATGGTTTTTGTGGCGTTAATCCCATTAATGTGGTTATTTTTAAGTAAATTCTCAGGTATATGAAAGGAACATATGGTTTATGATGATTATTGTTGATAATTAGAAGAATCAGATGCTTAGAGGAAAAGCAAGAGGGTGACGGGTGTTGAGAGAACGAGGAGGAAGGAAAGAAAATGGTGTCCACGGATTATAGCACTGACAGCCAAGCTGCAGCCCAGCAGGGCTACAGCCAACTCAAGGATATGCACAGACCACTCAGGCCTACTGTACCCAGGCTCAGACCACTGCCACCTACGGGCAGACTGCATGTGCAACTCCTTAGGGACAGCCTCCCACTGGTTATGCTGCTCCAGCTACCCCAAGGTGTATAGCCAACCTGTCCAGGGTCTGGCACTGGTGCCTACGATGCCACCACTGCTACAGTCACCATCAACCAGGCTTTATGCAGCTCAATCTGCATATAGCAGCCAGCCTGCTTACCCAGCCTATGGGTAGCCTGCAGCTACTGCACCTGCAAGGCCACAGGATGGTAACAAGCCTGCTGAGACTAATCAACCTCAATCTAGCATTGGTGGTTATAACCAGACAGAGGGGGCTATGGAGAGAGTAACTACAGTTATCCCCAGGTTCCTGGAAGCTTCCCCACGCAGCCAGTAACTACACTCCATCCTATCCTCCCACCAGCTATTCTTCTACACAGCCGACTAGTTATGATCTGAGCAGTTACTCTCAGCAGAACACCTGTGGGCAGCCGAGCAGCTATGGACAGCAGAGCGGCTATGGCCAATGCAGCAGCTATGGGCAGCAGAGTGGCTATGGCCAACGCAGCAGCTATGGGCAGCAGAGCGGCTATGGCCAACGCAGCAGCTATGGGCAGCAGCCTCCCACTACTTATCCCCCCAGACTGGATCCTACAGCCAAGCTCCAAGTCAGTATAGCCAACCGAGCAGCAGCTACGGGCAGCAGAGTTCGTTCTGACAGGACCACCCCAGGAGCATGGGTGTCTACGGGCAGGAGTCTGGAGGATGTTCTCCAGGAGAGAACTGGAGCACAAGTGGCCCTGATAACCAGGGCAGGTGCAGAGGGGGATTTGATCCTAGAGGCATGAGCAGAGGTGGGCAGGGAGGAGGACGTGGTGGAACGGGCAGTGCTGGAGAGCGAGGTAGCTTCAATAAACCTGGTGGACCCAGGATGAAGGACCAGCTCTTGATCTAGGCACCCCCATAGATCCTAATGAAGACTCTGACAGCAGTGCAATTTATGTACAAGGACTAAATGACAGTGTGACACCTGATGATCTGAAAGACCTCTTTAAGCAATGTGGGGTTGTTAAAATTAACAAGAAAATGAGCAACCCATGGTCCACATCTACCTGGACACAGGAAAGCCCAATGGCGATGCCATGGTGTCCTAAGAAGATCCACCAACTGCCACAGCTTCTGTGGAGTGGTTTGATGGGAAAGATTTTCAAGGAAGCAAACTTAAAGTCTCCCTTGCTCAGAAGAAGCCTCCTGTGAACAGCATGAGAGGTGGCATGCCACCTTGTGAGGGCAGAGGGATGCCACCACCACTCCGTGGAGGTCCAGGTGGCCCAGGAGGTCCTGGGGGACCCATGGGTCGCATGGGAGGTCGTGGAGGAGACAGGGGAGGCTCCCTCTGAGAGGCCCCCCGTGTTCCCATGGAAACCCCTCTGGAGGAGGAGACATCCGACATTGAGCTGGAGATTAGCAATGTCCCAATCCAGGTTGTGGAAACCAGAACTTCACCTGGAGAACAGAATGCACCCAGTGTAAGGCCCCAAAACCTGAAGGCTTCCTCCCACCGCCCTTCCCACCCCAGGTTGTGATCATGGCAGAGGTGGCCCAGGTGGCATACGGGTAGGAAGAGGTGGCCTTGTGGACCATGGTGGTCCTGGTGGAATGTTCAGAGGTGGCCGTGATGGAGGCAGAGGAGGTTTGCATGGTGACCGAAGCACAGACCGAGGTGGCCTTGGTGTGGGGAGACAAGGTGGTCCAGGGGGCCTTCCTGGACCTTTGATGGAACAAATACAGGGAAGAAGAGGTGCACATGGAGGACCTGGAGAAATGGGTAAAGGTGAGCACCATCAGGAGCACAGAGACTGGCCCTACTAGACGCAGAGACCCCACAGAGCTGCACTGACTACCAGATTTATTTTTTAAACCAGAAAATGTTTAAAATTTATAATTCCATATTGTTGGCTAAACATTATGATTATTCCTTGTCTGTACTTCAGTATTTTTTTCACCATTTGTGAAGAAACATTAAACCAAGTTAAATGGTAGAGTGCTGAATTTTTTTTCCCTTCTTTTAAAGATGATTGTTTAAGATTTAACAATGGGAACCCTTGTGAGCATGCTCAGGTGTCACTGTGGAGAACCAGGAAGGTGTCTAACTGTAGCAGTGTTCATGGTTGAGATGTGCTTTTTTTTTTTTTTTTTTTTTTTTAATAAAATTTCAAATGTTTAAAAACAGTCAAAAAAATCAAAAGAATCTGTAAATAGCAGTGTTTATTTTGGTGATGAAGATGTTACACAGAAGAATGGATACAATGGAAGAGAGCCAGAAAGATGAGAAAAAATTTTAAAAATCAACTAATGTCCTGTGTGTATCCACTCACTGATGTGACGAATAATGGTTTGGTATTAAGAATGTTGTAGTCCTGGAGCCAGTGAGGAAGTTTCATTTTGGATGTTTTATTTTGGTTTTTGTCCATACTTCCGCCCTATCCTGTGAGAAAATGAGCACCATACTATCCATAATGGTGATATTGAAAATATTGTAAAATAAGTACAACCAAGAGAGAAAGCTGGCAGAAGGGTCAGTTGTGCTGCACACCCGCTGCACGATGACTGGGCCCCGTAGGCCTCCGTTGTACCTGCCTTCTGATTCTTCTGGCCCCTTTGGTTACCATGCTCTGGATAGCTTGGCTGTGCTTCAGGCCCACATGGGCATGCGCAGGAGAGGCAGGAAGGGTGGAAGGGTGGGTTTGCTTTGCTCTTGCCTGTCCAGAATGAACCAGCCCCCTGCCCCATAAATTAGATCGCATTTTTCTTTCAGTGGAAAGGGAACATTTGGAAAGCAGAGAGTAAAAGGAACTGTCCGCCAAGTGAGAAAGAAGCTTTGTTTTGTCTTGTTCTTTACCATTTATTACCCAAGTGACCTTGATGAAAAACACTCTGAGAACCAGTTTCTTTATGTGGAACAAAGAAACAAAGGGCTCTCCAGTAATACACTATGTGTAAAAATGCTGTGTAATCTGTTCAATTCTATGTAAACATGGTGTACTTGTTTCATACCTTAGGACAGTTCGTATTGTCAGAAATAAATTGTCATTTTAGGAGATTAATGTTCTCCTAATCTAGCAAGCCCATGTTTTCATATGGTGAGGGCTTTTTATGTTTTTTAAAAGATAAACCTCTTGAATTAAGTCACTCTTCTCCAGTTCTGCTGGTGCTAAATCAAATTGTATTTTGTGCCATTTACTTGTGTTACATTTGCATAGGCCTACTCAGTGACCCTCAAGTAGTGTGCTTAAGCTTAAGTTTAAGCTATGTAGACAATGGAATCACCATAATCAAAGGCAGAACTGTAGATCCCTCTGCTCAGAGGAGGGTTGTATTAGGAGATGGTGGGTCCAGTTCCCTTGGCCATTTAGGGTCCTCTGGCCTAAGATATAAGTTAAGAAGGAGAAAATTTACACCACCCGGAGACTTGTTTCCAAGCCCTGAATTTTAGGATCCAAGGCTAGGCTTTTGTTAGGCAAAGAGAACTAAAGTTTTCAGGCAAAACTGAGAATGGCTCCCAGCGAGATCTACACAGCAGAGTCCAGACCAGGCATATCCCTTCCCTTCCTGGAAGAGGACTGTTTCAGGTAGCTCATTTCTGGAGCTGAGTCTGAGCTCATTAACGGGATATATTTGCACTGGCTTCACATCCCAAGGAGAAAAAGAAAAATCCCCTAGCTGGGACCCTCAGGAAGCTTTTAAAGTGCTCTAGGATGGATTTTGATGCCTGAAGAAAAAGAGGACGTTGTAATAACTTTCGGGCTCTTTCCTTGGGACCAGACGACAGAGCTTTTTCAAACAATTGGATGTACCAGTACATGGGAAGGTGAATGTTTGATAATTTTACCCTTAAGGAAGAAGCAAATTAGATCTGAGTTTGTGGAACAGCAGAAGGGCAAGAGATTCTCCTGTGATTTTTTGAGTATTTGAATAGACATTAATAAAATGGACCAGAGTGGTAATGTTCCATGGACAAGATTTTACTAATATTATTTGACAACTGCCTATTCTGAGTGCCTGGATTTTAGGAAACAGGTGAGATTTGGGAAAGGATCTTAAAGAATGCTAACTGCAAACATTTATCTCACTTTAGCTAATACCGCATTCCTGCAGCACTGAGGCATGTTTTTATTTAGAGCAAAAAATATCAAAGAGGTTAAAATGTTTCCAAAGATGTTCTGAAAGAGATGGAATTGACAAGGGTTGGAATCTGAAAAAGACATGCTAATTGGAGTTGTTACAAACATTAGGCTCTGCCCTATAGTTCATTTAACTGTCACTTTTTTTTTTTTTGGGCAGAACTCAGGCCCTAGCACTTGCCAGGGAAGTGCTTATTTCACTGAGCCATCTCCCCAGCCCCTCTACAGTCCATTTAAGATTGGTTTTCTTGTTGATTACTGGTATCAGATTGCTTTGCATAGATGGTCCCCAGTAAGGGATTTCTGTTCTTTTCAAAACTTTTAGATAAATGCTTACTATACAGAGATGTTTTTCAAAAACAAATTATTTCTCTGGTAGACTTGAAATAGAAAGCTTATACTTCAGATTAGTAGGTTGAAAGTGTTTGAGTTAATACTAAGTTTATGAATGAAAAGGAGAAGGCTGTAACTCTAAATTTGGAATATTGGAAGTTATTTTAGAAACCAACTTGAAAGGGTTTTTCTTTTATAACAGCTTGAAGAGCACAGAATAAAACTGTATGAATAATTCATACAGTCCTACGAATATTAATCAAATAGTTTAGACAGTGATATGTCTTTTCATTTTCACAAAATGACTTTCTGTTGTTTTTTTAAAGTTCCTGGGCAACTGAAAGTTTGTGTTAACTCCTGTGGGAGTATTCTCAGTTTTGATTAAATTCCCTAGCAAGTGTCTCAGTTTGTATCAGTATGTTATGAGTAGGCTGGTGCTGACGGATGAAGAAATGTGCTCCGCCTCCTTGTCACTTTGTGAATGAATGGTGAAGGGTGTGTTAATTTGCTTTTCACTCCACTGGAGCAGATAAGCAGGAGTGTCTGCTGTCGCAGGACCATTTGATTTGCATAATGAGAATGGTTTGGAGGAGGTTTGCTTGAGAATAGGATAATGAGGTACATTAAAAATAGAAATACTTGGCTCTGTTTGCTTTTATTCCTGATATCTTTAGAAACGGTCTTGCCTGTGTTGCTTTCCAGCCAAGAGCCTTTTTGGGAAAGGGTGATTAAAGGGGTCGGGACTGCTGCTGCCTGCTGTCCCTCCTGCCAGTGCCTGCCCCCAGCCTTTCCTGCATTCTATGCACAAACCTACACTCCGTTGATCCTCCTGGATTTCAAAGTGCTAAATAGATTTTTCTGATTCAAAGGAGTTGCTTCCTTTCTATAAGCAAAAGTCTGATTCCCTCCTACATCCCAAAGATAAACTACCTTCCTCGGTTGCCTTCATTTGGTTGTCGCTGTCAAGGAATGTAGTCTATGATACATATATTTTCCTCAAGTAAGAAAACAGCATTTCACTTGTATTTCTCATTAAATGAAACCTATAAAGGATACTGATTGATGCTGAGAAGGAAAGAGGTGGCAGCGGCTGAATTGAAGGGAATACATCGCCTTTTGCCTGAAAGAGTGCACTGCACAGTGCTTAGTGTTAGATTTATGGAATGGCTCCTCTCGCAGCGTTGTCCCGGCTTTACACAATTTGGTGCTTTGTTGCTATCGAAACAGCCTTATTCTGTAAGCCACTGTGATTGTGCAGGGGGAGGAGGCTGTGGTGGACAGGGGTGGTAGTAGTAGTGAATGACACAGCTTTGCCGGATGACATGTAGCGGACCTCTGCATCAGCCAAGAGGAATTAAGCTTTGTCACTCCCCCCTGGGACTACCTTTCTCCTGGTATGTGCGCAAGGAATTCATGTGCTGCTGCCGCTGCAGCCACCAGAGCAGAGCCCTGAGTACAGTTTGCCAGAGAAAGCAGTGAGCAAGAATGATAGCTGTCTCTTTTAAATGCCGCTGTCAAATTCTGAGACGACTTACTAAAGGTATTGTGCTTTCCTTATTATTCACTCAGTGAATCTGTTGCAGTATCCTATAAACACAGTTGAATGTTTTTTACTTTCAAATACGACTGCCTTTACAATTATTCTCAGCAACAAAGAACTCAGAGAAAGATGTAAGATAGATAGGTAGGTAGGTTCAGCTTTGCTTTCTGTCCATATATCCATAAATTTATGCTGAAATCAGGAAACCAGGTTATGTGATTTTTTTTTTTTTAATGACTTCATTCCTTGCTGAAAAGAAAATGTGTCTCGGTCCGGTGCTGAAGTTATTATTGGAAACCGTCATTTCGCATGCTGATTAACTGGTCAAGAGGAGTCAAGTGTGCATCCCTGTCCTTTCCGTGCTACATGTGCTACATGCAGCTGGCAGCGTCAGGGCTCGCACAGCTGGCGACCCATAGAAAAATTGTTTATTCTATTAATTTCCAGCATTTCATAAGCTTTTTCCCAGGACAGCTTTAATTTTCTTAAGTGTTAAAATTGTATGTTCAGAAATATATTTTGAAATGCCTATGTGCTGTTTGAAGAAGTTTTCTTTCAAACTAAAAATCATTACTCTGTATCTTAGTATCAAGAATTATGGCTTATGAAGGTGTCTCTTAGAATTCTAAAATACTCATTAAATCTCTGTAACATTTAAAATGTTTTCCTTTGAAATCACTGCAGTTCTTTTATCTCATTTACTTTTTGTGCCTTCTATTGCAAAGTTAGTAAATGGCTGCTTTAAAAATCCAGATGGATGGTTGGATGGGTGGGTGGATGGATGGATGGATGGATGGATGGATGGATGGATGGATGGATGGATGGATAGATGTCCTCTTTGCATTATACTAGATACTACCTATTCCATCTCAAGATACCCCCTGAAATAGTATCTTCTTTAGCGAAAAATGCATTATTAAAAAAGAAACTTTGCTATGAATAAAAGTATGTAGATGTAAATGCCTTTCTCTTCCAGCCTGTAATAGAGTACTGTCAAGTAATTAATGGTTGTAATTATGCTCTAGAAGCTCTGAACCTATAAATATGTTAATGGATGCTATTTCTATCAGTTGATCCTGACATCAGAGTTCCTCGATCACCAGCAGTGCAGCTAAAAATGCAATTAATATTTTATTTGGCAGAAAAATGAACACAAAGCAAATAGTGAGAAGTAGATCTGGAGTCGATAACAGGAAAGAGAATAAATGCTATATTCCATTTTACCAAATGCTTTTGTAAGTTGTGTAGATAGCAGATTGAGTTCTTTAAAAGGGTTTTTTGGATGAATGTAGGAAAGACTATCCATTTTAAATTAAGCTGTTAGTATGGGACTGTAAATTCTGCTTGTACTTTATCCTACGCAATTGGTGCAAATACACAATTTCTTTTTACAAATCACAGTTAAGAGGCTATTTTTTTTATGTTATAGGTTTCTGTAAGACTTGTGAAAAATAGGTCCCTTATTCTAAAAAAGTTTTTTTCCTAGCCAAATTTAGCATTTACTCATCTTGGCATTGAGAAAATAATTGTATTCTTATACCATAATCATGAAACAATCACTGTTTCCTCTTCATACCTATCAGAAATTGTTTTCTAAGGTCTACATACTAAGAGGATGGTGAACCCAAACATTTTGGGTACTTATCACTACTTTTAACTTTTCTCAGTTTTCTGAATCTTGTGGAAACATTGATCTCTTCAAGTGAGGGAATCAACTCACTTTTTTGAGTTGCTAAAAATCTAGACGGTTGAGGCACGTGTTGACATTTTCTTTTTCCTTACCCTCCCCCATCTTTATGTCTGCTCCATTTGGTGTTTAGCATAAACCAGCCAATTCATGATTAAAATAAAATCTCAATGTGGAATCAATGTGCTGTAATTGGGCTCCTCTTCGTGTTTGGCTGGACATTCATGTATTTGCACAAATGTGTTTGAATAATGTGACACTTTACCTTGGCATCCATAGACTCATTCAAATTCAAGTGTCAGAAGTGCCACTTGTTGCTTCTCAGTGAAGCCACTAAGTCTCAGAACCCTACCCTTGCTCATGGTGGTAGCATTTTAGGCTGTCATACATCTAACTGAAACCTTAAGCTTGTCCCTGTTTGGTATTTCAGGTTGGAGATGGATGCATGGTTGGATGGAGATATTTGCATCTCATCCTCCTACCCCCACAACACCCACGCCCTCACCTGCTATACCCGAACATGCTTCTTTGTCTCCTTAGAGGACTGTACTTGATACTCACTCTTCCAGATACTTAGCACAGTGCTCTGAACATAAGATGTGCTTAGAAACTGTCTGTTTAAATGAACCAGGTTTGTTTAGTTGAAAATAGTGGGACATAGGAATTTTCTCGCATTTCTTTGGAAATGCTTCCAGAGTTTTATTAGACACCTTGCAACTAAAATTGTACCTGTATCTTGGGAGGGAAGAGGTTTGACATATGTCTTCAAGACTACTTTGCTATTGGTGGTTGATATTATCCCTAAGAAAAAGCAATAAGACAGTTGCAATATTCTTCTAATGTTCTGAAGAAGAAAAGGATGAGATTAAAGGAAAAATATCTTATTAGAAATGTCAGTCTTAGTGTTTGAATTTATTATATTTACTTATCACTTTCTTCATTTAGCAAAAACCTATTTGGTTCCTACTATGTACCAGGCACTGACACTTTTGAACAGTGATTATTCTGGACATATCAAGTATATATTATATTTGGTACAGGGTCTTACTGTGCAGCTCAGACTCATAGTGATGCTCCTGTTTTCAGCTTCCCCAGCACTGGTAGCACAGGCATGGGCCACCACACCTGGTCTCAGTGACCAGCTCAGTACCCCTGGGGTGGGGCCAGTGCAGCACGTGGTGGCAGGGATTGAACCTTGTCCCTGTGATTCCCTAAGCAGGCCCTTATATCAAGCATTTTTAATCAATTTGATGTTGAACAATAGTAAACACACTTATTGAAGCATAATTTTGAAATATCTATAGAATACCCATTTTATAGACCAATTCTCATGTCATTCACATGGATGCATGATTCAGTGAGCGCAGACCACATTGCAAGTGAACTTAGTATTTTTCAAACTTGGAAACTGAATCTTTGTCTTATTAAGGCCTCAACTAACTGTTTCAGCTGTTTTTGCCTTTTCATGCCCCCACCAGTATATAGCAAAAAGAAAACCGGCTTTGTGCAAAAGACCTATCCCTGCCACTATGACAGAAACCACAAAAAAACCAGCATTCCTTTGCCCCTGACACCGAAATCCAGAGAAGACATGCCACCGCTCTTCTCCTCTGCCTCTAGATGGAGCATGTCTACCGATTGCCTCACCTTGCAGCTAAATCCAAAAATAACATCTTCTCAGCATCTCAGCCACATCTGACTAAGGAATTTTCTTGTGTGAGTTAAGCGTGGCTGCTGGTCTCTACCTGCTTTGCTGCTTACCTGTGAGAGTCCTGCTGGGGCCTATCACACTGCAGGAGAAGCGGATCTGAGCCTCGAGAGGGAGTCTGCCCTCAAGCCCTTGCAGGCTTTGTTCTTTTGTTTGCACTTGTCACAATGCCATTACTTTGCTTCCAGACAGGTTGGCCTTGTATGTAAAGAAACATTTTCTGTGGTGCTGACTGGTACGACTGCTCCTTTCTCTCTTGGGCAATCCTGTTTATAGTTTAGAGATCTGGACTCTTCACACTCCACTGGCCATGGCATTTCCCATCCACAGGCTTTGCTCTACCAATGTCAACAACAGCCAATTAATATCTACTGACATTTCACAGAGTATGGCTCTGATCACCTTTTTTGTCTTTTGTTATCATCTACTGCAGCTCCCAATTTTCGCCCCACAGGCTTGACACACTCACATCCCAAATCTCTGCCTTCATGTTAGTATAAATTTTAATACTTTTCATCAGAGCTGACCTGAGTATCATTTTATTTTTTAATTTGCCTTCACATTCTCTCTCTTTCCAAACACACATATGGCCTTGAATCTAATGAACCACCCAGGCCCCTTTCAGGCAGTGCTGTTGACTTGCATCCCAGCAGGGTGTCAGAGCCAGATGTTTGTGGCCAGCTCCCAGGTGTTCACTGGTGAGTCTCCTATGCTTTCTCCCTTCCTCTCTGACTCCTTCCTGGTTTCTCCTCATACCTTTCTCTTCTGCCTGGACATTTATGAGTACTGCTTTCTCCACTGGCACTGAGTAAAATTAAAAGCTGTATGTTTTGATCACACCCACATTCTGTTCTTGTCAGTCTTTGATCTTAACCATGCCCCAGTCATGGAATCATCATGCTTGGAAGGGAAGGTGAGACATTAATCTAGGACTGGCCTCTAGAGAGAACTGAAACTCAGCCATCATACCCACCTAGCAATAATATTCTTAATTCTCTCCAACAAGAACAGTCTCTGGTTATCTTTCAGGTAACTATTCAGGTCACCTCTAAGTCACTTTAAACTCTAAGATTCTTTGACACTCTGCTACCCAGGAAATAATTTCCTATGTGTAAACTCAATCAAATGCAAATTGTTTATTATAATGAAAGAAGAGAAATGTTTTCTACCTTTTCTGGCATGCACAATATCTTAATCCAAGCAATTCTGTATCAGTCATTGAATGCAGTGCCGTGGTCAGAGTGTGATGGCTCCGCTTTCAATAGCTCAAATTTTCTGTTCAGGTCCCTCCATACTTTCCCGTCTGTCTCTGTAATCTCATGGCTCCTTAAGCATTCTCTTCTAATGGCTCTTCATCTGCTCTGCGATGATTTAGAATTGATTATCATCTGAGTTGGGAATGCTTTCTCTCTGCTGGATCTCATTTCTCCTGTCTGTCTATTCTCATCCCTTCTGCTAGCCCTCGTGGCCTTCTCTGTCAGCTCCTGCCATCTGTAACAGCTTGACTTCATCTCCACCTCATTAACTTTCCATCCCTCTTGAAATCTCACCTGAAAACATCTTTTTTTCCCTTTACCTCTACCCTTAATTTCATGTGATCAAAGGCATTTTATTTAACTTATTTGTCATTTTAGCCTGTAAACCTGCTTAAATAGTTTTCACTTAAACAATACTTCAAAAATATAAGATTGTCTTATTTCGTTCGACTTTGACTTTTGCATCTCAGGACCAGGCGAGGGTTGTTCTCCAGCAAGCGCCAGGGATGGTGCTGGCTCTGTGTGATGAAGTTCTTGCTATGCTCCTAGGCCAGCGCTCTGAAGAGATCTAGGTTGAATAGTGGTTTGGACTGCTTTGCTCCTCAGTGGGAGCAAAGCAGTCCAAACCACTATTCTTCTGTAAAACTTGTTAGGCTTACCATAATGGCATGTCTGTTTCTCCTCCATCATCTGAGTAGAAATTCAGTGCTGGAATGCTTTACCTCCTTTAGATGAAATATTTGGCTCTGTCTTCTATGAACCCCAAAGGAACCAAAAAAATTCTGCCTCTTCTGAAATGGCTGTGGCCGATCAGGAAGAAAAAGATATAATTTTTCATGGTAAGGGAACACCAATTTAGAACATGTCAGGTGTTGTAACACTTTGAAAGAAAATGTTCAAAAGGAAGAAAAGTAGACCGTTCACATTCATTGAGCCCTTACTGAGTGCCATATACCTGTCATATACTAACTCATTCCGACAAAAATACTGTCGATATTATGAACCTCATGCAGATTAAGAAAGCAGAGTGTCAGAAGTCAAAGGACATCTCAATGTTGACAGATATAGGAGGAGACGTGGACTAGCACCCCACCTTTCATTGTTACCACCACCTATTGAGAAGGGAAAGAGAACTACAGACCTACTCGTGGAATAAATAAGAAGAAATCTCCCAAAACAATATTATGAACCTCCAAGCATCCATATGGTGTGAGAACAGATAGACCATAAGCAGACAACAGCATAGAAGATGTGTTATTCCGCCTTAGCTTCCCATTTGTTACCTGTGCAGCCAAAGGGAGAATCCTCATCACCAGAATAGTAATGCCAATAATAACCCCTGATCTTACTCGGCAGTCTCAAATTTTTCATCTTTAAAATAAAAAATCACTTATGATATATTATGAAATATATTTTGTGAGGTAGTATGCTCATTTTAACTACAAGATTATCTAACTGGGTTGTAGCTGATTTATTAGAAATTCTTAACATAGTGAATTCAATTCAGTCTTGCAGAAATGTATTTTTTGATAATTTCTGACCATTCCAGACAAGGCAAAATGTATGCTTTCTTTCTGTTGTTCATAAAGCTTGAAGTTTTATTATATTTATCCTACATTTTCTTCCCAATAATTTACTCATTTGTGCATATGAGTGCATTGTACATATTGTGCAGTGTTTATAAGATAATGTGGCTGTGTAGTAATGCAGTTTTTAGATTATCAAAATTAAATCCTTCAGGTTTGTCTTCAAATGTTTATTCTAATAAATGATACAATGTTGTATGACTTTAAAGAATTTTTTCATGGTTTAAATATTTGCCTATGTATATTTTCACATGTAAGTCTCATTATGCACCCTTAAAATACATACTGCACATATTGTATGCAAGACTTTTTAAGAAACAGAGGTGGCAAATAAAAACTCAGGAAGCAGAATGGTATAAACATGCTGTGATATCCAAAAGCAAAGTGAGGATGAGAGTACCAGCTGAGAAACAGTCCTGCGGCTAGCTAAATGGGTCAGTGCTGACCTTGGAGACACCTGGCTGAACAGAGCAGGCATTTCTCCAGCAAGACTGCAAGGCTTTCAGGCATTCACGAGGGCCTTGAGCATGGTCATGCTCCTGGGAAGACTGGCAGTGGAGAGCAGTGGGGTGGGCGTGGGGTGGAGGACAGGGCCACATGGGCATAGGGAAGCGGCTGCCTGTGACATTTCAAGGAAAAAGCCAACTTCAAAATGCAACTAGGGGAGGGATGATTCCTAAACAAGATAGTTCTAGGAGAGGGGCTGAGCCTGGGATGCAGGAAAGAGTCCCCTGAGGAGAGCAGGAACCCTCCTGTCTGAGACAGGAAGGTTTGCAGGTACACATCAAATAAATTAACCTAACTTGACTTTCTGAATAAATCAGCAGCAGACTCCGAAAACACATATTTTCATGAGCTCTTTGTCCAGAAGTTTCTAAGTTTTTCTTTTGCACTAGAATCACCTGGGGAATTTGCTAAACTATAATGAGGATCCACATCCAGAGATTATGATTTCCCTGGATTGTGCTGTAGAATTTTAACCAAACTCACAAGTGTTTCTGCTGTGTAGAGTGGAGGAGCCAGCGACCTAATTAGACAGGAAATGGAGATGCCATGCCCGAGTGTTACCGCTTAAGCCTCTGATCAGGAGCTACCATTAAGTGAGCAATAAGCTCTCCTCAGCCTCTTCACTTATGTCAGCCAGTGGGCTTCTCCAGCGCCTCAGCTTAACAGAGCCAGCTCTTCTGACATTTGCCATCGAAAGAGGCTCCTGGAAATGGGTTATGACGCATTTGCATTATACATTTTCATAAAATTTTTAACACTTTAGAAATGACAGTTGACCAATACTTGTTAGGTCCTGCTCCTGAGTGGCTCACAGCCCACAGAACACAGTGCAGACTTCAGCACAGCCTCTGCAACTGTGGTGCCCCAGCCCTGTGTCATGAAGGCCACTGCTGCTTTGGGGATTCCCAGTAGGTCTTTTTTCTTTTTTGGCAGAACCGGGGATTGAACTCAGACCTTTGCACTTGCCAGGGAAACACTTATTTCACTGAGCCATCTCCCAAGCCTTTCCAGTAGGTCATTTTGTTTTTTGGTCCACTTCTCAAATCATCAGCCCTTAACAGTCGACATCAGTGTAAACTAGAAGAATGTCCAGGGAGAGATGAAAAGAAGTATTTCATTTTTATGTAGGTTTTCTTATTACTTAGGGAACTATGTGATCTGGAGTGTGGCTTAGATATGAGGTGCCCCCCAAAGGACTATGTGTGCTCATAGGTGGGGACATTTGGAAGGTGACAACTATGGGGTGGCATAGCTGACTTGTCATTAGAAGACAGCCCTTCAGAAGCAGCAGGCTCTGATAGGCATGACATGGAAGAGTACATCTCCCTTCCTAGCTCCTCTCCTCTGTCTGCTTCCTGGTATAGAGAGCCCTTCCTGGTCCTCATCTCGGTCCAAGGAGTTTGTATTTGTAATCCTGTGAATAAGTTATTGAAATCCTGTCAAGTTAATTCCAATCTACCACTTCCGGTGCAACCCACAGCAATACATAAATACACTAAAGCATGTTTATAGTTATGGGGAGTCAAGGGGTCCTAAGTCCAGCCAAGGTAACAGCTATTCAAACCCCGGTTATATTCAGTCGTGAAGGAGGAGTGGTTTGGGGATGAATGACTGAGTCTGGCAGGAGTGGGTACTGGGCTAGGAGGGAGGTCCGTATTTACCTCTGTGATATGCAGAGAGAAGAATATGCAAAGCATAATCTGCATTACACAGTGGAGATAATACCTAGTGTCTTGCGGTTTGTGCTTCAGCTCTGATGTGTGATCTCTCAAGCCCCAGGAAGTCATAGACTGTCTAGAGGCTCAATCCCAACAGACAGCATGGAGCATTGGTTCTTTGTCCTGTCTGGACCTGGCTCATATTAAAGAGCAGCAGGTGTGGGTTACCAGGGAAATGCGTGCTGTCTTCAAAGATTCCCACCAACACCTTGGCTAAACCAATGAGCATTGCTTAAGGCCAATTGAAGGGATAAAGAAAGGTCCTAATCAGCTCTGTAGATACCAATATATGGAAATAGGCTCAGACACAGGCAAAATGGAGACAACTGCTTTTCTTTGGAGGAGAGTGGCCCAGATGGCCCTCCACAGCTGGCGCTTTTCCTCCCCTGGACCCAGCCTCTGCCTGGAGCTCGCCAGCCTTACAAGTACTTCACTTCTAAGTAATGTGTGGCAAAATAAACCTCTCCTCCCCTAAGTTGTAGAATATGGGTGTTGAGTCCGAGCGACAGGAAAGGACTTGGGCAGGAGCTAAAACCCAGTGATGCTTTCCTTCCCTTTAGGGTTAGAGAGAGAATACTTAAAACCCAGGTTTACAAAGTTGTTCTGCTTCGGGTGTATGGAGTGCACTGTTTCTCCGGGGATCAGCAGGCTTTCTCATTATACCCTCTTCCTTCCTATTATTTCTTCCAATTTTAACTGAAGTTCATCTCTTCGTTGTTAAGAATTCTACCTTCATTTGTGCCCTGCAGGGAGTCTTGTTTCTGTAGCCCCCAGTTAGTGGTAAACTCATGCTGGTGCCAGATTGGACAGAGCCAATGTTTAAAGTTTTAAGAGTTTTGTGAGCTTGTTATTAAACCCAGCTATTAACAAAAGTTACAAAATTTAAGCAAGCTGTACCAAATACAAATAGCCAATATCCACCACTTCATGATCATTACTTTACTTCATTTTATAATTTATACTTTGGATATCTACTATAACTATGTAGCAAATAATAAAGAGCATCATAGAAACAGAGGACAAATTTCTGGGATCTTAAATTGTGATTCATTAATAGCACAACATATGCTTTCTTTTGAGGCCTTCAGAGACCTAGAGGCTGGACCTGCAGTAGGATGCTAAAAGCAGGATAAAGCTTGGCATCTTGATTCATTGTATGTCTCTCCCCCTCCTTGCCTTAAAACACTGGATCAGATCCCTCGTTAGCCCAGCATTTAGGCATACCAGTCACCCAAGGAATGTCTGTATTACAAGGTGTATTAGACTTCAATTTACTTAGCTTCTCTTCTCCCTCTTCAACACTGAGGACATTAACATAAGAGTAGCTAAAGTAATTTTCAGGGATTTCAGGGATACCCAAATGCCAGCTTTTATAGCATCTAGTTTGTAGTTCCCTGGAGCCATGCCGAGAAGCCTGTAAGCATTTTCCACTTCAGATTCTAGGAAGGCAGAGCTTTGCAGACCATCCATGTTCATGCTACTCCCCCAACACAAGAGTAATTTATCCATGCTGGGGACAGAGGCAGCCCCCCTCCAAGCAAGAACAAACATCTTATGGGAACATCATGGCCCTTCAAGCCACAAGCATTCTTCCAGAGCCATGAAATCCAAACTAAAATAGTGATTCATAGAGCCCTGCCCACCTCCACTCACCCGTAAGAGCTGGCCCTGTGCTGGGAGCCAGCCAACCTCTGCCTCAGAGTGAGCCCCTCCGAGCTGTACTGCTGAAGCTCTTTACCTGTTCTCTCTTCCTCTCCGATTTTCCCTGTGCCTCTAACTGGAATTCTTTCCTGTGGTGGCAGTCTACAAGCATACTGTGGAGCCAGTTGATGTTCCTATCTTTTCGTTGAGGGACTTCCTTAGAGCCCATGCACTAGCAGAAATACCACGTGTGACATGTGGCTGCATTTCTCTTACAAACTCCCTACTAAGAACGTTAGTTGATAGCCCCAGACCAACAGTTGGCAGTATTTACAACAGAAAACATGGCAAATGCTCTAAATCAAGGAATCCCTTTACCCAACCCCAACATTAACCAGTAGACCACTGTTCTTGACCTGTGAATTCATATAACCTATGTAGACTGCTTCCATTATGCTTTCTAAATAGGGTGGTAATGATGTTTATCCTTGTACAACTATCAGACTATAAATGCCTTGAGGTTAATATACATGCTTTACTTATCACTTATATCATAGGCTTATGTGATTTCGTACAAAGGAAATGCCTGATGTATTCTGTTGGATGGATAGTGTCAGTTTCTAAAGATCTCCAGAATTAACCAGTCTCCCACATTCACTTTAGACTTGGACTGTCTCCTTTCACCTGAGTTTCTGGTTTTTTAAAAATGTTCTTTCTTGTATTCATATCACAGAAGGAAGTAAGCTCCAGGGATATCCTGAAGATCTTAAGCACCCTCCAACACCTGCTAATTTCCCCGTTTCCCTTTTAACTAGAGGGGTGTTCCTTGCCCTCCCTCTCACCCTCCTTCTCTCAAAGCCTGCTCAGGGCTGGAGGAGGATACTGGCTGGATGCCAGGAACAGCACCAGGGAGCTGAAGGCTGAAGGACAAACTGTTGTTAAATTCTGCATGACAAAATTCCCAATTGAATTCAATCTGGGGAATATTTAGGACCCCACAGAGTTTCTGATTGAATTGAGTCTTTCCTCTTCTACCAAGCTAGCTGATTTCTTACAGCTCAAGAGTGAATTTTATTTATCGCCTTTATTTTCTAACTGGATTGTTGATGAATTTGATTAATAAACTGTGAGACTCAAGATAGGCTCAATGACTAATTAATCTCCAAAAGTAGTTTATATGGTACTGTTTCTCTGTGTTAAATGCATGCTTCCAAAATGTTAAGGCCTGTGTAAGAATTAATAACTACTGCTCACTGACTGCAGCCCTTTGCTTCAGTTGCTTCCTAGATTACCAGCATGAAAGTAAAAAGGGCAGTGTTAACACAGGAGGAAAGGCTATCAAGAGACCAAGGTTTTCCGAGTTTTTTTGGAAAATGGAAAGTAGATAAATCAAAGCAAATACTGCAGCCCAGAGCAAATACAAGAAAACTGAAGGGTGTCGCACACAGGGCCTGCAAAGTTGTGTTGTTTGGGGAGATCTAGAAGGAGAAAAGCAGAGAGCAGGGTAAGTTTTTGAAGGAAGGAATCTGAGGTGATGAGGACCCCAGGAAGGAAGCCGCACTATTCTGGAGTTGGTGAGGGACAGGCGAGTGCTTGCCTTGCTGCCTTCATCTGCCTGAGCCTTACCGGAAGCCTGGCCATTGTCATGCCCTCCCTTCTATCTGGGGCAGACTGGTAGGGAAAACAGCAGTGTAACCTGCACTGGTTACTTGTGTTAGGCAACTTAGCTTTTGTTAATCAACGTTAACTGCTAGCCAGAGACCACTGATATTTGAGGACTAAAAACTGATCAGAACACAGAGGAAATTAGAGAATGAAAGAGACATTGTAAAAAATTATAATGAGTAGCCTCAAAAGCACACAGAATGGTGTCGTTTCATTAGATCCATGAAACAAAGCCAGAGAAGAGGGCAAAAGAGAAACAAATAGATGGACATTTGGGGGAATAAAAGCATGACTGCCAAAATAAATATTCACTTAAAGAACATGTAGAAGAAATGAAATTTCTACTTTCAAAAAAGCAAATAAAAGGTTCATCAGATACAAACAACCGTAACCTGAAATGCTTTGAGAGAATAGAGGGAAATGGAAGAAGAAAAAATTATACTGGAAATTATTTATGTAAATATCCATAATTCAAGGATTTTTCAGATTCATGGGGCCTTTTAACATTACCTGAGATAACTAGGAAAGACCTAAACTGACTCTGTTAAATTCTAGAACATTCAAAAATATAATAAAACCTGAGATACTAAGAGCTTCTCAAGACAAGTAAGATAAAAGTATATTTCATACAAAAGAAGTAGAATCAATTTATCAAACTTGTTATCACCACAGATCTTAGAATTTTTTTTTATTCTTTCTAGGTTCTGAGGGGAAAAAAAGGTTTTAAAATCTAGAAGTATTTATTGGTCAGAAGTAAGCATAAAATAAAGATTTTTTTTTCTGACTTGTAATAATTGAGAAAATATGTCCAACATTCTTTAAGAAAAAACTAGTGGAGAATGTACTTAACCAAAACTAAATGAAAGAAGAATGCAGGAGGTATGAAAGCCAAGAGGCAGTGGTTCTCATGCAAGGAGAGTAGAGGGATGTCCCAGAGGGACAGCTCTACGGTAGACAGCATTAGTCCAAGTTAGACTATGTCATCCTCGTGGCGCTGGCTCTTGGCTCACACCACGGGTGGTGCATGTCACCGGAGTCAGAGGGTCTGAAGAGCATCTTCCTAAGGATGGGGACTTTTTATTATAATTAGTGAATGGAAAATTAATTTGTTAGGTATAATACTATGGCTAATACAGAATTATTGTGACTAAGAAATAAAATTAGTAGTGGAATAGAGATATAATTGTTCTCTTGTCAATACAAATAAAAAAGAAAAGCAACGAGAAACCCTGAGGGGTACAGATGTTGAGGAAAAAAATAAAAATAGAAATGTGAAGCAATGTAAAATAAGTCACATTTTAAGTAACTGGGAAAATGAATTCAAATTTTGCATCTGGAGATTTTCCCACTAAGTAGCATAAACTGCATTAGGGAAGTATAACCCTTGATTTAAGGATCTCTTATTTGATTCCAGAGTAATTAATAATTACATAGTTGTGTTTAATAATAATTTGTTGGATTTTTCCATTTTTATATTATACACAAAAAGCACAAAACTCAATTATAAATTACAAAATAATTACACGATTATAACTATATAACTATAATTTTTAATTAATTATAACAATAGCTATATAAATTTATAGTTACATTATAAAGAGTACCTAGCTGTTATGAACTTTTACAATATACAGTAATTGCATACCTGATAAAGTTGGAGGTTTATGGAGGAAAGACAGAGAAGTATATATAGGAGTCCTACATTCCTTAATGTATACACTGTGTGCTATAATAATAACAAAGTAGTTTCTAATCGCTACATATAATTGACATATTAAGAATAAAGATTCCAATAAAAAGATCGACAGCGTGAAAAGCTGGCTAATTATGACATAATTGACAGTTTCCTCCGGGGCCAGCACATGGCATTGCTGCTTTGGAGACCTGTTTGACACTGATGTCTGAGGCAGAGAATGTACCTGTTTGACTCAGCAGTTCCACTCCTAGTTCTAACCCTAGCAAAATACATAATTTAGGACTCAAAGGACAATTCCAGGACTGGTCCTGGCAGCACTATTCATCGAAGCCAGAGATTGGAAACCACCCAGACAGCCCTTGGCAGCAGAGCAGATAAATGCACTGTGGCATTTAATAGCGTGCTGTGCAGAATTAAAGAGAAAGCGCTGCTGCTGTGTGCAGCGGAAGGGGCGGCCCGTGTGGCGGCGCTGAGTCAAGGAAGCTAAGCACAAAAATGTCTATAGTTTCTTAAAGGGCTTGAAAATGCTCAGAGCTAATTTAGAGTAGAAGCCAGCGTAGCTGTCACCTTCATGGGGGAGGTGACAGGGAGCTCCCGAGAGGATGGCGTAGGCCAGTTGTTACTCTGAGTTGTGATTGCCCCATGTGCGAATGCTCACTCTGTGAAGACTTCTGGTCGGTTGCCTTTGCTTGTGCTTGTGTCTCATATGTGCTACATATCAGTAAAAGTTCGTTTTTAATGTTCAAGGTTTAAAAATAGCCCGTTGTTATCATGTGAATTTTACAAACAGAATAGAAACACAAAATTACCAGAATGGAGCAGAGAAGTAAGGAAAGTGATAGGTTTTAGAGGCAACAGTGATGGTGGCGGTGGTGGTGGCCGTACCAGAGAAGCAGAAAGAGGGAGAGGGAAAGCCTTGATTAACTAAACACACAGAGAGGATCAAGGGAGATGGGCTCCCATAAGGAGCCTGACACCTTATGGACTTTTGCCAGGGGTGGAGTTGAGGGGCGGGAAAGGTCAAAGGAAGTTGTACCCAGGGCTGGACTGGGGAAGGAAAGGACCATAACCTATCAGAAGGAAAGGTTGTGTAACTGAAAGAAATTCTCTTTCACAGGCCATTGAAGAACTGATAACATTTATTTTAGTAGTTTTTGGAACCTTGAAACAGCAAAAAGAAGAATGAAAACAAGAGACAGAAAAAATGGAAGAAAAAATTTATGCAAAAAAGTAACTAATACTAATATTACTATTCATAGTAATTACCATTTATTCCATGCTTGCGATTATTAAGAAACTAAATTAAATAATCTATGTAACTTATCTCAATTAAATCTTTGTACTTCTTATTCTTTACCACTTTAATTAGAATGAAGCTGCAGCCGAGTTTTAATAACAAGGGAGCCAAGGTGAAGATACCCCAAAATAACTGAAAAGACATAAAACTTTATTTTGGAGGAAATTTTTCTACAATTCAGAATATATTTCCTGTGTGTTAAGGCACAATTGAGCCTGAGTTCCCTGGCATTCCAAGGCATAGGTGAGGAGTTCAGACTGTGTTTATAAATCTCTTTGCCTATTTAAAAACCTGCAGAGATAATCAGTACCTGGCAATAAATTCTAGAAGAATGCAGACCATAAATGTTAGTGTAACGTATGTTAGATACTATAATCATGATACAGGAAAAGATAATAAAGTTGTTTTTTTTCTGTTGTTGACTCACCCCATAACAGCTAAGGCCTTGATATTATATCATCATGCAGGGAAGTCGTGTCTACAGGAAATGCAGATAGGAGAGTCTGGGTGTATTGATTTTTGTGTCTCTAGCTCAGCATTTCCCAACTTCTTCAGAAAAATAATTCTGCTAGATGTTGAGAGTTACTCCATCGAAATTGAGTTCAAGTTAAGTCATCTTGGAAAATGAAACAAAGTGTAATTTTTGCCTTTATGGATTCCAAACTGTATTAGCCTATTAAAGTTCCTTAGAAATCTGATGGGAAAATAAATTAGTTTTGTTTAACCAGTATTTCCTGTGCTTATTTGGGAAGTGTCAGTTAACATTAAAGAAGCCAGATTTAAGAAAGTGTTAGTTTACCTCTATTCAGGGTAATCAAATATGCAGCTCAGGGAGCTTAGAGTGCTGGTTATTGATAGATCCATAGACAGACGGATTTCAGATGCAGTCTTAACAAATGCTGTAACGTGGAAAGTTTGCAGGTGAATTTGGAGAATCCAGTAATGCTAGTATTCTCCTGTATTGTTGATAAATTAGACCTATATGCTTCAGAGTTGAAATGAATAGAAGACAGGGCTTGTGTTGTCACAAAAGTTTCAGAGACTAAGAAAATATTTCCTAGACAGAGTCCTCCCACGCTCCTCCACACAGCAGTGAACTGTGAGAATCTTTGCAGTCAGATTAGATTCTCCACCTTCACTGCCCCAAACACACCTCCCAAGTGTAGCGCTGGCTGCATTTTGAATATGGTATCCTCTCAAGTCCATTTCCTCTAGCCATTTGGTACTGTGTCATGAAGCATAAAAGAAATGACTTTTGAATTCATCACATTTAAAGAGCTCATCGGCTACCACATGATGAAAGAGGAACATAATTCATACACTGTCTAATTTTGAATATGGCTGTTCTTGAGGAGCCTGGCAAATTAAGTTCTCTATACAGTATACCCTCTTTCGTATAGCTGACTGACTAAACTTTGGCAAGAATAGGCTCAATTTTTCATTTATATGGTACAGAGCTTTGCCAAATATAAACATTCCATCACTAGCATATCTTGTTATTGATCCTTTAGGGCTGTAATTCATCAAAATATCCTGTTAAAACTGTGGCATTAATAATGATAGTCATCTTTCAATTTGATAGAACCTGTGAACATAATTCCAATTGATCTTAAAACACTATCAAGTTGTCTTGATAAACATTAATGAGAAAGGGGGTGCCACACCATTTAGAATTAAAATTTGATTCATCAAACAAGCATTCATATTCACAATGATTCTAACAGTAGTGTTAGGGCACAGCCTTTGAGAAAGCATTAATAGCCTGGGCTTTAATCCAAGATTGTACAGATAGACTCATAGATAGTTCCTGTTCGCAGAATCAAAGGCAAGAGATCAATAGACATTACAATAAGTCTAACCTCCTCTCGGTGTGGTAAAGGATAGAACAATAATCTGCAGAAGCTCTTAATGCAAGGTATGAGATTGAGTAGCACAGGCTTACCGTTTTTATTTTTATAAAGAAAAGTAGGATAGTATCTTAATGATGCTGATGGAAAGAATTTTTATGAGATATTTTCAACATTTAGGCAGTAGTAGGATCTTTTAAAGCAGTTGTGTTACCAAATCTTAGCATGGTGCAAGTATATGAACTGCAAATCATGGGGAAAGCATCGTAAACTAATTCACTTAGCCATCTGAAGAAATGCATGCTTTCACACTTCCTCCTGGAAAAACAGTGCCCAAGAATCTTGATACGTGAGGGCAGAGTTGTTTGCAGAAATTCATTAGAGCCCTTTCCCCTAGAGTAATATGATATTCTGAAAAGATCTGAAGTGAGGCAGTTTATGTATGATTTCTTACATATTGGGTTATGTAAGTTCGATGGACTTGAGATACCCAAGAGTGTGGAACTGAGAAATGGGGAGACATTCTCAAGAGGGAGAGGGAGAGGGAGAGAGCAAGATCTTCTGGACAACAGACCATGAGATGAAATGTAGCAAGGAGGCCATCAAGACAGGTTCACATAGCCACGCATGGGGTACATGCCTGTAATCCTGGCACTCTGGGAGCCTGAGGAGGAGGATCTGAAATTCCATCCCAGTTTGGACAGCTTAGTGACTTAGCAAAACCTTACCTCAAAATTTAAAAAAGAAAAGATTACAAATGGTTCAATCTCCAGTACTCAAAAATACTATTAAGGATAGATCAGTCATGAAGGACATTTTGAATGGGGTAAATCCAAGTCTTTTTCAGCCTGTGTTCCTCATCCGAAAATGTTTTCAGTGAATATTTTTGTCATCCTTCCAAGTGTGGTGTACAAATAGTGTCATTCTGTGTGCACAAGAGTACAGATGCCATAGAATATTGAGGCTCACTAAATCCAAGCAGAACTGCTTCACTGTTGTATGTAAGATAAAAGGAAAAAAATTCTTGCTGTATATAAATTTTATCTGGCCAAAATTTCCATGTCTTAAGTGATAGTATACATTAAGTGCCAAAGGCTGTTTCCATGATGAATTAATAATATTATTTAAGATATCTTAAAGAGATAAAAAGAAAAATGAGTAACTATTTAAGTAGTTTGGTGTATAACTAGAGAAAGACTCAGAAAACATTAGGGTTCTTTTTGGGGGGGAGTGCAAAATTATCTGATTTGTCACATTACTTTAATGATGTTTTAGACTACTCTTCGGTTATGCATTATCGAATGTTGCGCTGAAGGCACTTTGAGATATTATTATTAAAATTATGCTAAATTTTCCCAAACATGGTATCATAGTCAGTTGCTCATTACCAGGTCAAAATACCTGCCCCTCAGGGATCAGAGGAGAGAGATTTGTTTGGGCTCCTGTTTTTCAGTTCATGGCTGTCAGGCTCCCAAGGCAGAAATGACACAGTAAAAGGGTCTAGCAAGGAAAGCTGCCCAGACCGAGGTGGTCAGGAAGCAGAGAGAGAAGAGCTGAGCTGAGTTGAGGAGAAAGATCCACTCCTGTAGCTCTCACCTCTGGTCTCTGGCAGTACCAGCGTCCTAACAGCATGGTCAGCCACTGAACTCCTTAGTGGATGAATCCACTGTCCCTGACCTAGTCCTCTTCTGCTTACCTGAGACTTGGGAATGTTCTAGATCTCAATCATAGCCCATAGTCTCCCTGGTTAAACTGAAAATAGTATTGGGTATTGTTTGTTATGGCCTTTCTCCCACCATCTTCTTTACTTTGACAGAGCCTTAACCAAGATTTCATTTCTATAAGAACTTGCTTGCAAAGTTCCTTCTCCTCACCAGGTCCCAGAAGTTGCCCCTTCTTTGAAAAATGAAGTCCCAGGAACTTTGGTTGTTACACTCCAAACATTATCTTTTTCACTGGAAATTCTACATTAGCAAAGTCTTCTCTCAGGACTCAAATTTCCAGAGGCAAAACACTGTCCAATTTGGTATTAAACACAGGAACTTGTTTTTGGAATTTCTCAAAATATCTATGAAGTGATTCCAATTCTGCAGACTATTCTGTTTCCCGTGACTGCACAGGGGCTATTATTCAAATACTGTTCAAGATCTACATGTACCACAGGTAGAAGCTGTAAACTTTCTAGGAAAGAAACTATCAGTATGTCATATCTTTCTTTTCTTAAAAATTACAGTTAACCTTTCCAGCATCAATACAGTATTTATAAATGCCCAAAGTATAATTAATGACTTACATTTAAGAGAGATGAGATTATCTATGTATGTTATATAATATACATTTACATGTGTCTGTGACATACGTATATATTTTATATGTGTGTTCATATATATAATACACATATATTTGGAAACACAATATGGTAACACACATTTACTGAATATTTTGTCTTACCCAAATAGCCACTGCTCTAATGAACATGGTCTATATCTAACTCCTCTCAGAATCTCCAGTACTCACCCAGAGCAGACAGGAAATATACAGACATGTAAGGAAAACTGAATTTATAATCAAGTGAATAACTTAGCCTTCTGTTTACACATTCATTCTAAAAATCACAAACATTTTGGTAGGTGTTGCTATGTGGAACATTAAGCTAAAAACAACTTACTAGAAAATGCTTAGTAAAATCTTATTTGAAAATTAGATAGAGTTATGGTTCAGTGAAATACATGTATAGTGAAATGGTGTAATTGTACAAGTACTATTAATTTTACAACTATTGCAAAGTGGTAGACTTTGTACTAATAAGAGCCAATGATTTAAACCATGAACTGAGGGATAAGTTTCTAATTTAAAATGTCAATTAGAACATAAATCCTAGATTTAATAATTTATCCCCATCTTCAACACCACTGAATTTGTGTATGACATAGGAACAATTTTAAAAAATGTTCCAGAATAGGACTTTACTATTCATTCACTTGTAGAGGCATGTCATTATAATATGATGCATGGTATGCTATGGTATTGATTACGTGTGATCTTTAGCTGTTATTTTAGAATATAAATGTTATTCTAATAATCAAATTTAAGATTTGAAGGTGCATGTTAAGGCTTGTATCTAGATGTCCCCGGAAAGCCTCCTGTAGTCATAGGTCAGGCTTTTGCAGGGGTGGCTGGATGTAGTATGCGATCCTGGAGTTAAGGGTGTGTGATCACTATATCGTTCCACTGGTCTGTTTGGTGCCTCCTAATTCTGGCAGTCTAGATATGCTCTACAAAGGCAGAAAGACACTGCTGAAGTCCCTTGCTTGCTTTGCTACCTTTGCCTGCTGTACATTGTTTCTGTTTTGTGATGTGAGCCTGCCATGCCATTGTGCCTTGGAGCCAGCTGATTATGGACTAAAACCTCCACAAACTATTACCTAAGCAAACCCTTCCTCCCTTCACTTATGAGTGTTGGGTTATGTTGTCTTAGCAACAAGAAAAGTAACTAACACAGTAGTAAATAAAACTCTAGGCAGGTGCTTATGCCACTGATCTATCTCCCTGGCACCTGAATAAAACTCTGCTGAGGATACAGTATTGACATTCTTAACCTCAGTGGAGGCCAGTAGTTCACCAGAGAATATTTGAGCAGAAACTTTTGTGTTTTATACATTTAGGCACCAAAATGGGAATCATAGAAAACAAAATAGTTTAGCTTTTTTCTCTAGAGAAATGTAAGTATTGATTTATTTTGATGGTGCCCTTTCTACAGTAAATAATCATTTCAATAAAAAAATGTTAGCTTGATGTACGTTTGTAAGATCATCTCCCTGGTCCAAAGCAAGGTACAGCTTCTTTTTCTGTCCCACTGGGAAGTTTATAGAAGAATTGCTATACAATAATTCACCAAAAGTTAACAATGATTGACATTTTAGTGAGTATGTAGTACAACATGGAATAGGAATATCCCTTTTAATGTCCATTGTTTTAGTGATGTTTCATTGCTATAACAAGAAGAAAAAACTCAGCACTTACGAGTTAAAGGAGAGAGGGTTTATTTTGTCACGTTTGTAGAGGTTTTAGTCCATAGTCAGCTGGCCCCAAGGCAGGGTGGCCTGGTAGGTGGCATGTGGAGGAGAAAGAGCTGAAGGCCAGGCAGGGAGCAGAAGTCCTTCCTTCCCTGCTTATTCTAACTGGGCTGCAGGCCTGTTGGTTGGTGCTGCCCGCACCAAAGTTGGGTCTTCCCTCTTCAGTAAACCCTTCATCCACACCCAAAACTGCTGAACCAATCAGTGTACTAATCCAGTGTCACACATCCAAGATGCCATCACTCCCCAGATCCCCAACCATGAGCACATGCAACTTGGGGTACACATCTGGATATAAGCCATAACATCCATTTTAAAAAAACATGTTAGATACACTGTCAGAAAGAAAAGGCTTTTGAGAAAAGAATGAAACTGTTCTCTTAGATTGTGTTCAGTCTACATCTGCTGTTTATGTTAAATTAAAATCTACAGAGATTTGTGTGTATAATTTTATTATCCTATAAAATGGAAATAGCATATTGACATTCACATCCTCGAGGATTGTGTCATACTATGTTATATCCATGTTAAAATGCTTCTTTTCAGTATTGTCAGAAAAAAAAAACAAAGTTATTTTCAAAACAGTATACAATGACAACTTCACTTATTCATTCCCAGGTATTTTTTGTGCAATGCTGTGGGTACAATAAAGCTCTGAGCAGACATTTACACCGCAGCAAACAGCAGAGGATTGCTCCTGCCACCATACAACAGCCCTTCTGATGGTAGAGTAAGGTGATGACAAATACGCAAGTAAATGCAAAAATCTCTATTTCATGTAGAAGGATCAAAGAGTACAGGGTAGCTACAGAAGGTGGAAGCACTATCTCAAATGGAGTAAGTAGTCAAGGCAACCTCTGGTGATACGATATAAGTCAAGATGTGGAAGTTGCGGCCAGTGAGATAGCTCATCAGACTAAAGATAGCTTGCCTGCTTAGGCAAGCTTAGGCAAGCTCAGGGACTGCAGTTTGATCTTCAGCACCACATGCCATGCCAGCCCTGCCCCTAGGGTGTGCTGAGCCAACCATCGAGTCCAGGCATAGTGGTGCACACCTGTAATCCCAGCACTGGGGAGGCCAAAAGCAGGAGGATCACCACGAGTCAAAGCTATAGTGTTAGACCCTGCAACAACCAAATACAAAAAAAAAAAGACATGAAAGACATGTAAATGTCTGGGGATGAGTACTATTTATTGCTTAGCATGATGAATACATGCACATTTCTGATCTGTGATGGTCTACAAAGGTATGAAATCCAAAATTACCACTGTATGTAATACCCTGCTGTGCTTATAAGACATTGCTTCACATTTACAAGGATATTTCTAGCTGTTGGAAACTCCTAATCCCAGACCTACAGTTAATATACATTGCATTAAATTCTCAAAGTGATCTGCTAATTAATAGTAGCAATAATTTTCTGCATTGTTGACATTGTTCTGATCTTTTGTCTTTTTTGCATTAGTATATCAGTTGTATAAATGTTCTTCATCACATATTACTATTAAAATAGTTGTGTACCATTATGTTCACTAATAAGTACATGTTAAAGTTGAGAAAATTCCTCCTTAGTAGTTTACAAGAAAGGAATTCCTTAGGGTAGAGAAGGCTATAAACTATAGTCTAATGAAATTTAAAATAATTCATGTTCTGTAATATCCAAAATTTAAGTAGAATCCCTAAAACAAATGATTTGTAGACACTGAAAAGTAAACTTTTTCTTTCTTTTTTTGTGGTTATCATATGTCCTGCATACTGCAAGTCACCAAAACCAGGCATGTGATACACGCTTGTAATCCCAGCACTGGGGAGGCTGAGACAGGAGGATCACTATGAGTCTGAGCTCTGTAGCAAGACCCCATATAAAAAAAAAAACTTAATTAATTAATTTTTAAAATGATTTAAAATTTTTTTGATTACCTAAAAAAGAGTCACTCAAGCTCTGTGAAGACATTTGGCCATGATTCATTTCATGTTGTCTTTCCCTTATCCATCTAGGAGGATTTTATTCATTTTCATGCCAATTTGGTACATGTTGGGTATGGAGAAAAGCATTTGAAATATAGTGAAAAAGAGGCCTACTGTAGCTGAAAATAAATCATCTAAACTCATATAAACATGGACTGAGGGATGCTATAGATTTTATAATCTGCTTTTCCAGTAAAGCAGATATGCCCTACTTTTAGGCCTAGTAAACATTACTTTTTTATTAAAAATCATTTTTGATAAAAACAGCCTTTTATAATTGCAAAAGACTGAAAGGGGTCTGTTTTACTGAAGCAGATTCTTGGAGTAAAGAGTAATAGAAAACCACTTTGGGGTATGAGGATACCCCAGTTAGAGAGCCGAAGCCAGCAAGGCTGCACTGCGCTTTCTCACTTTCCATTCTGTCAGGGTAGGAGAATTGGCTGGGAAGGCCGCTGCCTTGCCCCCAGAAGCCAGTAGCTGCATCACGGTGTACGGGATGCTCTGAGGTCTGGGTGGCATGGAGGCCACAGCATGTGCTGGCAGCTGGTTCTCCTCGTCTTCCTCTTGCTGGTGACACATCGTTGACTGAGAAACTGTCATTTAGAGAGCTGACTGCACAATTTAATGGTGACAGTTTGGCAAGGCAAATCCAATTTCTGGCCACTTCCCTGGCAATGCTGAAGATAAAATGAACCACTGTCTTTTTTTTTTTTTTCCTAAATCAAAATCAAGCTAGTTCCAATGTTTAAAAATATTATGTGCATTGTTAACCAGCTGTGCCTGAATCGTGACTGGTTCTGATGGGTTTGTCTAACTTAGAGAATGCAGATGAGAAGGATTGCCAATAGTTTAGAGAGGGTTTTCTTTTGGGATGAAAACTGAGACTAATGGCTATTAAAAAAAAAAACAAAAAAAAAACAACAGGAAAACTCCCAATTTTTTTAAAGTTCATTTCATAGTGCATTCCTAAAAGTATCTAAGAAAGAGTTGGCTTACCAACAGAAACGCTTGCAGAAACTAGTCATTTAATACTTATTTAATTTTAAAAAATGGGTCTCTTCCCCATGAGATAGACCATCTTAGCTGCACACACTAATCATGTATTAAACACCAAAGGATACAGCCTCTCACATTCCCAAAGAAAAGCATTCTTGATTGTTTTGTATAAAGTCGTAGGCCCTGTCAATCCATCTTTATTTTTTCCCCTCTGCTTTAAATGTTAGGATACAAGAAAATATGTCCTATCACTTAATAAAGCAATTAACTGACAACTGTTCTTGGCCAAAATGTGGAGTGTCAGTGATGGGCTGGAAATATACAGCCTGTTCAGAGGGGACACAGGTACTCACCTTGGTGTGGCCAGGGTGAAAAATGAGCCAGACACTGTCAGGTACTTAGATTTCATGAGGAAACTTAGAAATCTGATTTTAAATGGCAAATCTCCCAATTTTAAAATATCCAATATCCCCCCCAAAATTAAAAAACAAAAAACTTGTTTGGGTAATAATATTTGCTCAGAGTTCAATTTTTTCCCGTTGCTGTCACATTCTGAGCTGTGTTATATATTTGTAGAAGGAAGAAGTTATTTATTCATTCATCCAACAAACATTTATTGAGTATCTCATCATAGAGGTGCTGGTACGGGGCTTTCAGAGATAATACAAGGTCTTTGGTCTTAAAGGATTCAGAATCTCATAGAAGCCTAAACCAAGCCTGGAGAGCAAATCTATATTCATGGTTCATTTATTCCCTCCCTGTCCATAGGCTTTGAATCAGTATTTACAATTTCAATAGTTAAGCCGGGCGTGGTGGCGCATGCCTGTGATCCCAGCACTCGGGAGGCTGAGGCAGGAGGATTGTTGTGAGTTCGAGACCAGCCTGAGCTACAAAGTGAGCTTAAGGCCAACCTGAACTGCATAGTGAGACCCTGTCTCAAAAAGAAAAAAAAAAAAAATTTAATAGTTAATCTGACTCTTTACGTCTAGTTTTCTTCAAACATGATTTAATAAAAAAATTAGTTCTCCTTATATCAATATGAAAATATTTAAGGCATATTAGTAGGAAAAAAATTGCAAAAAGATATATCAGCATGTCACCATACATAGGATCAAACTCAGAAATACACCACCATGAATGAACTCTAATGTCAGCTGTAAAATTCGGGTCATAATGATATGTCAACATTGGTCATCAGTGGGGACATACATGATAGGGGAGACTATTCATGTGTAGGGGCATGAGCTACATGGAGAACATATCTTATTTGGTTATGAACCTAAAATGTCTCTTACAATAGTTTTACAGCAAAATAAATATACAAAAATGAGGATAAGAATCTTTACATTTTTGTACATGATTTTTTTTAAACACAAAATGTATGAAAAGTGTAAAACTTACACGCAACAAAACAGCAGCAATACGCAGAGGAGAGTGGTTGCAGCGGCGGGACAAGGAAAGGATAGGTGATGATCTAGAGTTGTATCTACGTTTTATTGCTTTAAAACTAAAGATACAATTTGGACAGTTTCAACTTTTTGCAGCGTCTTAATACTGGGTACCACGAATTTGCCTTCAAAACACGTATCTACATCCCAGTTGGAACGCAGCAATGTAGACCTCATTGTGTTTAAACCCAACGCACGCCTCGCTTCCCCAGTACGCAGAGCCCTCCGCATCCCTCCTGTCTGCTGCCTGCGTTGCCACCCCCACCCCCCAGTCTGGTTCAGCTCTCACTGCTCACGCAGCACAGACACCTTCCCTTCCCAGCATTTGAGGTGGGAGTTGGCCCCAGCTTCTTCAGAAAGCCTGCTTCAGTCTCTATCCCAACTCCTCTTTTGTCCACAACCCTCCATTGAATTCCTCCAGCAACACAGCACCATTCCCCTTTCAACTTCCTTGGATTTGCCTATGTTGTGTTCCATTACAACCCTTCCTTTTCTGCTTTTCCCAGACTGCCCTTCACAAATCCAGTTCAAGTTCCAAATTAAATCTAAGACTTGATGTGTATTGCTTTCCTCATAATATTATTGGCTCTGATTGTTTTCACTTTGGTACTTGCTGATGTCTTTTGTAGGCAAGTTCATCTTCAGTAGGTTTGCTATGTTCTTATGTTGATTTGTTTTTCCTTTACTTACGGTCACTTTTCCTGGTCCAACTTGTTTGTAATTGTTCTCTGACTTTGAAGGACAGCAATTGAGAAATCTTGTCTTTTGACTAGTAGAGATGTCTTCTGTCTGAGACAGTTTAAATCTAGAAATGTTGGCTGTTGGGAGTTCCGTTCCTTCCCTCTCAGCCCATCAATCAGTGTTCACAGTCCTGGGCGGTGATCCTAGTATTTCAACCTCTGATCAGGGGCAGAGTTGTCCTGTCCTGTCCTCCTCGTTCATGCGATGATTCTCTGTCCCTTATTTTGGCGTGTAAAGGACTGTTAGTCCTTTTGATTTCTGAGATCATGAACATCACTTTACTGCAGCCTTGTCTGGTCCTGAGCCACTTGAATCTCCACCTTTCTGCGATGTTTCCTTTTCAAGTTTGTTCCAAAAAATACCTTGATTTTAAGAAGGGCTATATCCCTTTTATTTTCTTTTTCTGTTTGATGGGACAGATTGATTAGGGCCTTCTGCATGCTAGGCAAGTACTCTACCTGGCCCTATAATTTTATTTTTTTATTGCTATATATTTAGCATGAGCAGCTAGAATTATATATGCATTCCCATGATAAGCCTTATCACGAGGATCTATCTGGAATGTACTGTTAGTTCAGATTGACAGTTCTCTTGAGTGGGGCTTAGTGTGGATTGGCCACAGTCTTATAGCAAATAGTTTCTTCCATATGCATCAACAGTTCCTTGAGTTTGATGGTTTTTCACCGTGGCATAAATGTTGCCTTGCTAAAGCATAATAAAAAATACTACAGAAAAGGCAATAATTGAATGAAGCTTCTATTCTGCTAAACCAAATTAGTAAATGGATAATTGTTAATTGTCAAATTATAAATGGAGAATTTAGCACCAGAGGTGTTGAATTGTTTACTCTGTATGTTTTCCAAGTTAGTATCAAGTTAGTACTCACTCTAGGTAATAATTTCAAAGAGTAGGTGTAGCTAATATAAAATTTCTAGTTGTTGTGCAAAAATACAGTTTCAGAAGCACACAAAAGTATAAGGAGGCCTGTTTCTCCCAAAAGTGAATTTTTGGGAGTAGGGATCAGATTGATTGTGTACTAATACTTTTGAGACAGAGATTCTTAAAATGATCTTTAAATATTAAAACTCAGTAAAATCCAGAGCAGACCCAAGAAGTGCTAGAAAGCAGTCCCAAGAAGTTCAAGGTTCCAGTTACCACAAAGTAAGGCAAAAACCGTCACACACCAACTTGTCATAACTTATCTGGCATAATACATTTGTTATCACTGCAGAATTCATCCCAGGTCATCAGTGGTCTTGTTTATTTTTGAAATCTTTTCAGTAAGATTAAGGAAAGTAATTGTCATTTGTATTTTGCACATCAAACAAACTGGACATGAAAATCTATAATGCTCATGGAGGTCATTCCAGATATATATTCCAGGCATACATAGACTCCCATGGAAGGCCTTCAATAAGAGTGTCTGGCATGGAGATCTCCATCAGGTTCCAATGGGAAAGGCTAGACTTCCCTTTAAAAAAGAGAGACTAAAAAAATAATAGAAAACCATACGGCAATTCAAAACAGGACATTAGGAAATTGTTATCTTCAAAGTAGTTGCTCATATTACCAGAAATAGTCATACAAAATTGATCAAACCATACAAATACTAACTGTTCCTTTCGATGAACTTATAGACATTAGTAGTGCAGTTGTCTTAGCTATCTTGTGTGTATGTCCGTATCTTATTCTTTCCCTTCCTTCCTTTCTCTTTCCCCCATCCTGGTTGTTCTTTCCTTTTGAGCAGTTTCTTTCCCTTTCTCTATATCTATTATGTCATTTAGATCTTATTTATTCTTTCAGGTTCTCACACTAGGGGGACGGTACAGTGTTGACACATGTGGGTCTGATTTATTTCACTGATGAGAACGGTCTCTACTGGCATGCATTCACCTAAAAAAGCCTTGAGATTCCATTTCTTTATAGTCAGTAATAGTCCATTGTATAAAAATACCACACCTTTGTTTATCTATTCCTCAGTCAATGGGCATTTGGGTTGTTTCCAAGATTTAGCTATGACCAGTTGTGTTATTCAGACCAGCTTTGGACATGGAGGACAAAATCTCAGAGGGGTCAGCGACCTTAGCTCATCATTGAGATACTTTTCCAAACCTGCTCAGCAACCTCCTCTTTTTGGTAAACTTTTATTTGTGTATCGTTGGGTCTGCTAATTGGCAACCTGGCAATCTGCCTGATGCTCACTACTAACTTACCCAAATTTTTTCTTCTCTCCCACCTGGTTGGAGTCTCCTCGAAGCAAAGCACTCTATCCTGTGTTTCCTTGTTCCCCCCTTAGCTCCCACTATGGAATTTTCCATAGAGAAATGTGCTTATTTTATGTCATTTGAGTGTTTGCTAAGTGCAAGCACTTTTCCCGAAGGGCAGCCTACTTTCTTCCATGAAATTGTGCATACTGTCCAGAACGTTCTCTGCCCTCTTGTATTTAAACTTCACTCAATGATTTCCAGATGAGACCACCTTTGTTGAAACTTAGGAGTCCATTGCAATAGGAAATAGGTCCAAGAAGCCTTTGTGTTACTTTCCTGAGTCTTAGGAAAAAAATATGTATTCAAAAGTAATAAATGATATTGTTTAGGTTAGGGAGAATGCAAAAAGCTCTTCTCAGTCCTCATAAAAATTATATCCATAGAGATTTACACCAAGCAAAGGACTTTTTGTCTCATTTCCTAATATTTTAAGATTCTATTTAACATGTTGCCAGTATGCCAGTGAATGATATCTACAGACAGAATCTAAATGTGCTTGTTTGCCATTTTCCCCCAATTAGTCATGGTGTGTTAAAGTGAATAAAATCTTTTAAAGTTTTTGGCAGCTATTTCTGCTGAAGTGCTCATATCCATGTTAAAAAATAATTATGAGTATTCTAATTTGGGAATAAAGAGAAATTGAAAATGTTGAAGGAAAAGCTAAATGACATAAGGATAAAAGCAATCCCTAGAGCAGAACGAAATAGCTCCTAACACTTAAGATTCATGAAATAATTTAAATTTTGCTGGTGCCTCTCCTTGAGCCTTAGGCTTTACTGAGTTTTACAAAAAAAATTCTAGGATGTGAAATGAACCAAATATTGATCCTGCTTTAAGATAATCCTCTCATCTATGGAATGAGATTTTAAGAAGATTAATGGATATATGAATGAAATTCTAAGTTTCTTTTCTTTCTCTCTCATTTTTTGTGCTTAATATCCCAAAATGTAGTACCACCTGTTGACAAGGCAGGGTGAAATTCACTAAATCTGGCAAGATAGCTCAGTAGACTAAGCACTTGCTTTGGCAAGCACAGGGACCAGGGTTTGATCCCCAGTCCTACATGCCACACCGGCCCTTCCCCCAGGGCACTCTGAGCAGGCAACCCAGTCCAGGTGTGGTGGCACATATCTATAATCTCAATTCTGGGGAAGCTGAAAGCAGTAGGATCACTACAAGCCTGACCTGCATAGTGAGACCCTGCACCAAATGAAAGAAAGAAAGAAAGGAAGGAAGGAAGGAAGGAAGGAAGGAAGGAAGGAAGGAAGGAAGGAAGGAAGGAAAGAAAGAAAGAAAGAAAGAAAGAAAGAAAGAAAGAAAGAAAGAAAGAAAGAAAGAAAGAAAGAATTAGAAACGAATATGCTTAGTAAGCAGGCCTAGCACATGATTCTTAACTACTAACTATAGTTATTAAGTACTTTCCATGTGCTTTAAGCAGTGCTTTAAGTATAGTATTTTACCCATACTAATCCTTAAAATTGTGCTATAGGGCCGGCCAAATAGCTCAGCAGATTAAAGCACCTACAGGCAGCTACAGGGGCCAGGGGTTCGATCCCCAGGCCTGCCATGGTGGCTCAGCCCGCTGGGAATGCTGAGAGGCAATTGAGATTGGGCATGGTGGTGCCCGCCTGTAATCCCAGTTCTTGGGAGGCTGTTAACAGGCAAATCATTGAGTCCAGTCTAATAATGAGAACCTGAACACCCTGTAGACCCCTCCCTAAAACTACAAAAAATAAAAAATTGTGCTAGAAATTGAGTATTATACTATATCCACCTTATAAATGGGATGATTTACATTCAGAGAAGTTGGTTTGCCCAAGTTCAAGTTGCTAGATCTGATCCTATTCAGTAATGTATCAGAGCCAGTCTCCTAAACTTTGTTGTGTATTACCATTCTGCAATGACAATAAAGATTCCCTGAGTAATTGAGGAGAAATAGTTTGAGGGAAGAGTTTAGTTCTCCAGCATCTAATGGTGCCATTTGAGTTGCAAAACAAGTTATGTGGTGTTTAACGATTTATTGATCTAAACTATTGTATACCACAAGCTATGTGTTTATTGCATATGTGGACCAGATTACTCACAAAATCTCAAGAAAGTATCTTGATCTGTAATAACCTGGATGTATCAAACATTGTTTGTTCTTTTTTCCCCTTGATTCTCAGAAATATCAGCTTGTGAACTTAACTAATTGATTAAAAATTGTGGCCAGTATATGTAAGCACTCTTTCAAACAAGTTACTATTTACAATACTGTCGGGTGATTCATATAATATATAAACTAGATCCTCTAGGTCTTTTCTACTGGAGAAAAAAAAAATTTTTTTGGCTGTCTCTGGCTGCCTTATAGAGCGGATCTGGGGATCAAACGGCACTACCCTGGGTGAGACTGGGCTTGCCAGGGCAGGTGCTTAAACAACTGAGCTAACTCTCAGGCCTCCAGAAGAAAATTTAAATTGCCTCTCAATGACTGTATTTTACTAAAATTCAAATTCTGTAACAGAGCATGTACATAGCTTAATTTTTCAATAATAATTAACACATATGGTACAAATTAATGAGATTCACCGTGAGATTTTCACACATATGTCGTGTGTGCACTGACCATATCCATCCAAGAGAAATTTCCCTCTTTTGCAAGACCTAGTTTAAATGCTCTGTTCAAAATAAAGCTTTTCTCTATCATTTTCCCTACCCCCCGGTTCTTCTCCCCCCAGAATTTCTTTCTACTCAGACTGGAAGAACCAATATTGTTAAAATGTTCTTCTTTACTCCAAGCAATCTACAGATTCAGCTCAGCCCATATCAAGATATTAATGATATTCTTACCAATATCAGAATTGGAAAAAGATCCTAAAATTCATGTGGAAGCACAAAGCTCCCAAATAGCAATCTTAAAAAGCACAAAGCTAAAAGTATCATAACATTTTTCAAGGCATGCTATATGGCTAGACTATTTTTTGGGGGGTGGGGTGTCATAATTTGTTCAGAGTTGGAAAAAATAGTTGACTATCTCCCCAATAAAATATGCTTACTAAATTCCTTGGACTGAGCTCACAGATTAAGAACTCTTTCCCGGTGTTTCTTGTTTCCCCGGAGCATCCTGAAATACAGCTGGCTGCTGCAGTGTGGACCTCTGGCAAGGTCTCTGTGTGAAAGCCTTGCTCTCTAGCCCATGGTGCAGTCAAAGGTGGTGCCCTCCTCTGCCTTTCTCCTACTGTGCTGGAGCTGGTTCACTCCACCACACATTCCCACTGTACTGAGCTGCCTCACCCTAGCTCTGACAGCAGTGGGCCCATTGATTATCAGCTGAAACTCCTGAAGCAGCCCAAACCAACCTTTCATTTTTAAAAATTGATTATTTCAGGTATTTCTATAGCAGTAGCAAAAAAACTAACACACTGCTCCAACCAGCGAGACATCCCATTGGCCACATGACCCAAGTAGCCTTTTTAAGAAACTGTTGTTCCATGAGTGGCTTAAATTGAGGTCCGGATATCTGAACAGTACGCAGATCAGGTTGAGTGCCCTCACTTGGAGATACAGAGGATGGTCTCATGGGAGGAGGTGGTCAGGAGAAACAGTATTTGCTTCACCTGAAGTAAAATTTAGGTCAGCGAATAGATGCTGTGGTGTGGTGCAAAATGAACTTGGAAGCTCTTAGACACAGTTCTATAGCCTGCTAGAAACCTGGGGCTGATTTCCTCCTCTGTAAGATATATGTAACACCTCGCCCCACTTGCCACTCTGATTCATGACACTGCCTCTTGCTCATAGGTTGATGGCTTACTGGAATCTGATATATGGGTTTTTTTTATTTAAATATGATTGAATGGCGCTGGGGAGATAGCTCAGTGGAATAAGTGCTTGCCTGGCAAGCACAGGGTCCTGAATTTGATCCTTGGTACCACCAAAAATTTTTCAAAAATAAATAAATATTAATTATTTGTTCCTCAATGGCATATTCACTTTTTTCATGACCATGTATCTGAAATTTCCCTTTTTTGAGGCCTAGTTTAAATGCCCTATCTAAAATAAAGGTTTTCTCAATTCTACCAGAGTTGAATTTTCTTTTCCCTGTATTCTTTCTTGTCACTCTTGGAGGCTTTTTTTTTTTTTTTTTTTTGGTGGAACTTGGGATTAAACTCAGGCCCTTGTGCTTGCCAGGGAAGTGCTTATTCTACTGAGTCATCTCCCCAGCCCCTCTTGGAGGCTTTTGATAGTCTTTGTATCCCTTCCCTGGCTTTCATTCATTTTTGCACTGCTTTTGGCCTTCCTTCTCAGCTACAAGCTACTTATGGTCCATTACTACTTCTCTTTTTGATGCCTAACACAGTTTTTGTAGTCAATCACGGTTTGTTTAATTAGACTGAATGAGAAAAAAGAAGCCAAAATTTGTAGATGCATATCTACAAAAGCTTTGTCCCTTCTGTCTGCTGAGGGACTCAGGTTATTTGACCGAGTCTCAGTTAGCCTAAGGCAGGAAGCTACACAGAGCAGAGGGCTTCCTCCCACCCTTCTCCTTGGGCTATTCTGTACTCTTCAGGAACCAAGTTCCATCCTGCTAGATGGATGCACCCTGAGGGTTTTATAGATTGAATACATTTTTAAAAAGACTATCAAGAGAATGAAGCTAGACAAACTTCAGACATGAAGCTGCAAGGGGAAATATCCAAACAATGCATTTAGTTAGGAAGTGTATTGATCCTTTTTTTTCCATCTCAGTTATTGTATATGACAATCTTCATTTCTGCGCTGTAGCAATGTCCATTCGCTTCATATTTTAGTCCTCTGTGAGTCTATTTAGTGAAAAAAGCCATAGAATGAATTTGTGCTTTTCCATATGTGGTACAATGAAAGTTGCAAAACAAAATTTATAAATGGTGTTCAATTTTCAGGATCGCTGACATATCTTACACACTGATTTATCTAGATTGTTATAGCAATATTTAATTATCAAGTTTTCTTTACGGTGTTACTTGTACAGTTGGGTAGATGCAGAAACGTTCTTGAATCTCCAGCCAATGCAGGTCTTTGAAATGTGGAGGGACACTAGATAATCTAGTGCTAAGGACTTCTTGTAGTGAACCTCAAAAATATTACCAATATGGTTGAAAAATCTCATGGATTCCTCAAGTTCTTGCTCTCTGTGCAGTCAGCTATCCTCTGATTGAGTCCTCGACTTCAATACATTGCCACAACTACAAACAAACCAAAAGTACTTGATCCTTCAAACTGTTTCCAGGACTGCAACAGCCGCACTGGAGTGCTTTATAGTGACAGGAACACTTTGAATGAAATTCAGTTTGAGAAACATTTATCGAGCAACTGCCATGGGCTAAAGCTGACATCCATTCTTTTAGTTGTTTGAGTATAGAGGGGAGAAGATACATGTGGCCAGCTATCCAGAAGTTAAAACCTTAACAAGTATTTAGAGAGAAAAGGAAAAACACTGACACTTGCTACCTACCTTGCATGTTCTTTAAAGAATGATATTCAAAGGCCCTGGTCAAATAGCTCAGCGGATTAAAGTGCCTGCAGTTAGGCACAGGGGTTGGAGTTCGATCCCCAGGCCTGCTGTACCAGCCCCACCCCCGAGCTTGCTGAGACAGCAATTGAGACTGGGCGTGGTGGCACACATCTGAAATGCCAGCTCTTGGGAGGCTGTAAACAGGTGCATCACTATGAGTCCAATCTAGTAGTGAGACCCTGAACACCCTGTAGACTCTACCCTAAAATAAAAAACAAAAGGATGATATTCAAAATATGTACCAGTTCAGCACCAGACAAATGGGACATTGGCCATATCATGTGTCAGGTACCTGTAAATCCTTTTATATGATTAGATCCTGGGCAGATCTGAGGGTTTCTAGGAAGGTAAAGCAGGGCTTTGGAACAAGGAGTGGCCAGGGAGTGGGGAGGACGTGAAGGACAGAACCCTTTACTATATATTTTGAAACTGTACCTCAGACAGAGCCTTGCTAGTGCAAAGCAGTAGGAGATGGAACATAACCACCTTCTGAGCCAAGTATTAGGAAAGATTTTAAATGAGGGGCCAGGGAGATGGCTCAGTGGAATAAGCACTTTCCTGGCAAGTGCAAGGGCCTTAGTTCAATCCCCAGTTCCACCAAAAAAAAAAAAAAAAAAAAAAAAAAAAAGATTTAAGATGAAATCAACTTCGATGGTAGGGATTAACATATTCAGCTAAACACTAACTCAAACTCCATTGTCTCCTCATTTCAAAGACCATTGTCTTTCATTTGTAATGATAACCAGTTCTTATTGAGAAATACAGAGAAGAAGAAAGGTGATCATGATTTACAAAGAAAAGATTTTTGGAGCAATACCTTAAAAGTCAAAAGACGTTTTGTCATCATATCTACACAAATATGTGGTATCGAATTAGTTTGTTTGATCCCTAAGAAGGATCTCTTTTTCCATTTTTCCCTAGCTAATCTTCTCTCTGTTACTTTATTCTTCTATCTTAATCAAAAAGTGAGCTTTCCTTGATTAAAACAAAAGCTCTTGGGATTAGGGATGTAGCCCCATAACAGACTGCTTATTTACCTAACATGTATGAAGCCCTGAGTTGCAACCATACCACGGGAAAAAGAAAAAGTCAAAAGTTTTAATTTCGGGTGCAAAAGACCCTGAGTGAGTTTCAGAAATTCTAGGATCTATTATATCTATCTGACAAGGTGCATTTTTGCAGGAATGTGAATCATCATTTTCTTCTAGTCTCAAAAGCCTCCATATGATTCTATTACATGGGAAGAAACAAAAATATTCTCTAGATGTAAAAATTAAGAGGGCTGGCCAAATAGCTCAGTGGATTAAAGCACCTGCAAGCAGACACAGGGTATGGGAGTTCGATCCCCAGCCTGCTGTGCTGGTCCCACCCCTGGGGTGCACTGAGATGGTGATTGAGACTGGGCATGGTGACACACTCGTATAATCCCAGCTCTTGGGAGGCTGTAAACAGGCAGATCACTGTGAGTCCAATCTAGTAGTGAAACCCTGAACACCCTGTAGACCCTTCCCTAAAAATACAAAAAAAAAAAAAAAAAGTATTATGATGTCATATAATGTAAGATTCTGAAAAGTCAGCATGTTTATTTGAATTTCAAAACACTTCAACGTGAGTACTTCCTCTTTGGCACTTACCTCTACATTATTATTATACAAATGGTACTCCATCCACATATCGATGGAACTCTAGCCTTTCGGAGAGATCAAAAACTGTAGAACTTCGCCTCCTAGCTTTGGCAGAGGTTTCTGACATGCTAGCTGTGGAAGATCTTTCAAGATTGTAGACAGAGGAACAGTTCTAGCACATATCAGGCAGTACTTAAATTTATCCTCAGGATCCATTGCTGAGTTTCAATCAACTGTTGCTTACTTACTCGATAATTTTGGATACATTAACCTTTGTGTATCATCAGTTTTGCAGTTTAGAAATGAGAGTCCTGATAGTGCCAAGTAATTGTACTTTTGTGTAGACTGACGATAAAATTGGCAACACAGAACTCTGCAGCAGTCCAGGGTGGTAGAATCCTCCTTTCCTTGTTCACTCTTCTTGCTCCTAATTGCCATTACTTTTTGCCAGAGACCCACGTTTATGCCTTATTTGTCTTCATATAGGGCTTCTTTGTTCCTTCAATGCAGAGTAGAGGGATAGGGAAGAAAACAGAACATGACTCTGGGTGCTTTCTTTGTTTTAATGTAGCAAGTAAAAATATCTCAAGATTCCAGGACTCCTCATTTAAACAAGGAGAACTGAAAATAAAGGAAAGCAACACTTTTTTTATGCTTCCCCTAGCAAATCTTGTGTTTCTGAGTTCCCCAGTAGATTTTTACAATCCAGCTTGCATTTGTAGCCCCTCCAGTGAAACCAGTTATTTCTCAATCACTTGAAATCCCAGTAAACAGAAAGCATGGGGGTGGTGGATGGGTGAAAAGTCATTTTACTTATAAAAGGCAAGTATACAGCTCAAAGACTAGCAAGAGTTCTCTGAGCATAATGTCCATTACTACTTAACTGACATTGTGTGTACTTTCTGTATTTCTTTGTTTTGAAAGATGAATGGACATTGCAGCCCGTTTTGAGAAGGCCATGGCAGAGTCAGTTAAGAAAAGTCAGGTTAGCACTTCTGCATCATGTCTTCCAGCAGCTGTACTCCCAGACAGCATCTCCTTTAATACTGATGGTTCCATCCGCTATAAAGAAAAGTCGTATCTCTCTGCCTCTGAAGCTTTGGATGCTTACGTTGATGATTTTCATGTAAGCTCTGAGCTTCCTGATAATAACAATACAGAGGTTAACCTGCATCAGAGCCCTCTTGCATTTCTTGCTAAGCCAAACAGTGGTAAGCTTCATAATTCACTGAGTTCAATTTTTAATTATCTGTAGAAACCTGATGCTTTGAGAAAATGTATGCTCTAACACTTACCCCTAAAATTTTCTTGTAATTTGTGGATCTTCTCATAACATTGGTATATAATTGCATAGTTATAATTTTAAGACATTTTTCAGCACTAGCTCCTCTTGACTCAAATATCTATTACAGAAAACAAATCACTGCATTAGTTTCCAAGAGGCAACCCTCTGGCTTCTGAGTCTAAAGCCTTGGGCCTTGTGGCTGAAAGTGTTACGGGGTTGCTTAAGTTCTCCAACCTGAAGTTACACCCTTGCAAAATGAGAATAATAATAATAATAATAATCAGTGACAACAGTACTTCATATGATTATGGTGGGAGCTAAATGATTAGGAAAACACTTTGAATTATTATAGACGTAATAGAGTCCTCAGCCAGGCGTGGTGGCGCAGGCCTGTAATCCCAGCACTCGGGAGGCTGAGGCAGGAGGATTGTTGTGAGTTCGAGACCAGCCTGAGCTACAAAATGAGCTTAAGGCCAGCCTGAACTGCATAGTAAGACCCTGTCTCAAAAAGACAAAAAAAAAAGAAAAAAAAAAAAAATAGAGTCCTCAAACTCTGTGACACAAGGAAAAGAACAATGTAGTAGAGGTTAAGTGACTGAATAAAGGCTCCTCTCTGCTAGTGATGCTGGAGTTGGAAGAAGAGTCATGGACTCTCCTTGGGCTTTAATTTCCTTGTCAATAAGATGAGATTGAAGTACGTGAGCTCCATAATTTAAATTCTCTATACACATTGATGGGAAAAAATAAAATGGATCCACTCCAGCGTTTCAAAATTTCTCACTAAAAGTGTCACATATGAATTTTTTTACAAAATCATGAAACCAAAGAGGCTGTGAATCTGAATTTGTGATTGATTGGCTTTGCCAACATGGGGGAAATTAACTTCTCTGACAGTAATTTCTCGTATTTTTATGAATAATAGCAGTAATAATGCTATTAGTAATTAAGTATCCTGCTTCTCCACCAAGCATCATCATTTTAAGATTTTAAGAATATACAGAAACTATATTTGCAAATGTAAGGTGGAATTATTGTTACTCACCTTAGACTATTATGAAAGCAATTATAATATTATTGTATGTATTACATGATATGTAAAGTTAGAATAGATGAAGCAGCCTTTTTCAATAAAAAACATAGAGCTTAATGAGGATTCATGCAAATGCAAAAGAAAAATGTATTTTTGCCTTATGTCATCTGGATATAATATTTGACCTGGTTCATAAATGGTAAGTATGGAAGTTTGGGTTGAAGGTCTAGATTATCTCTATAATTGAAGTGCAAAGTACACTGCAGTGTAATCCTCACCAATGATGCTTTTCCTCACAAGGATTTTCATTCCTTCCTTGAGGTTTGTGGTAGGAAGCCTTTTTCTTTGTCCACTTTTTTCCCTAAGGCCTCAGAGTAGAGGCTATGTGGGTGGCACCCATTGATGACTTGGAAAGTGACACAGATAGCTGCTTTTGCCCTCAAACCTCTTGAGTTGTCCATCCCATGTTAGCGTTATTCTTGATACTTCTTTTAAAGAAAGGTTGAAATCCTACTTATTTCTGGTTATGAAAGTAATATATATTACTGGTAAGAAACTTTTAATAAAATATGTAAGAAAACAGATGTAATTCCAACACCGGAGAAAACTTTTGTTCATAGTTCTACATCAGTTTTTCTGCTTCCTAAAATCTGAATATGAAGGTCAGACAGAATGTCCATTTTGAATGTTTTGTTTCATATTGTTCGACTGTCTTCCAGAAGAGATTTATTTTATGCACTCCCGCAAATGGAATAAATGGGTGTCCTTCCTCCACTGTGTTGACTGCCAGTAGATATTATGAACTCTTCAATCCTTGGCAATCTGCTGAGTAAAAACATTTAACTTAAGTTGATTTATCATCTGCCTCTCCTCCCATATTAATTCCCTAGGAATAGTATTTACTTGATTTTATTTTATACATTTAAAATTGTAGTCATTTACAATTTGCTAGACGTGGTAAAAACCTACTTATCTTTCTAAATAGTTCTACTCACACCTTCACACTTTTGTGAAAACCTGAAGTCTCATTTATACTAAGATGTATCTCTTGGCTTTGATTTGCTCGCAGCATTTCTCTTATCACAGTTTTAATAGCAGTAGTTGGTTAAATGGATTAGATAGCTTGGAGAGAAGGGTTCACAGGAGCCATGTCTTTTCCTTTATTCTTTTAAATCGACTTTGAACCCATCCTTCAGTTTCCAAATACTGGTGATTGCATTGCGGTCTTAATTTAACTGCCCTCTTGGGCTCTGCTTGGTCCCTCCACCTCCCTGCCTCATTCTGCAATCAGAGGACTCTTCCTAAAGCTTGATCTATTTCCCTATTTCTGTCATTTGTGTCCCTGTTGTCATCAAGATGAGGTTCAGATGCCTTCAGATGGACTCAAATCCATTGCTGATCTGGTGTTGCTTAATAATCTTCTTCAGTTTCCCATCCTTTTAAAACCAGACACACCACATGTGTGCATGTACACACAGACACACAGACACACACACACACACACACACACACACACACACCCTCGGCTGTCCAAGGCGCCCAGTTCCAGGGGTCCTGAACTGTGTCTAGCTCTTACAGTGCGCTATGCATATGGTGCCTATCTGCCTTTCCTGTGATGTTCCCCCTATCTGGAGCTCTCTCTTCCTGCACTCCTTGTTTGTGGATGAACTCCTCTCTCTGGCTTTAATTTAGATGTCACTTTCCTGACACTCTCTGCCTCCATGCAAACTCTGATTTACTTGCTGCTACTGCTCCTTAGTGCCTGGAGCATCCCCTAGGATGGCATTTAACACTGTCTTGTAAGACCCTGATCACTGGCTTGTCCCTCTTGCTGGAGTGATAAGCTCATCCAATCTCTGAGCCTTGTTTATCATTGCAGTTTACCTTACAACTTGTTACTGAGGACTCACAGCCAATGCCACTGAAGAATAAAGCAGTGAACAAACTGCTGCTGTGATGACCGTCTTGTCTGTGCCTTCCACAACCTTCAGGAGTTTTTCTCCTGATCCCGGATGAAACTTTATTGAAAATATGATGGCTGTATAAACAGTTGCTCTTCCCTGAATTTTTAATCGTTGACATAGTTTACTTAGAATAGAGAATAGCTGTGCTTATTTCTACTTCTCATCTAATCCGTAGGAACATGGTTTGCTGAGTCCTCTGAGGGCCTTATAAGGCACATTCAAAGTGAGGCAGAAAACTAGCTCCCAGATAGAATTAGGAATCCCTCTAGTTCTTTCACAAAATTCTTACTAGTCACTTTCAATTAACTTCTCAGAGAGACCTAGTCATTGCTTCTTCCATTGATCCACTGTATTTAGGATCATATGTTTTAGGGTTAACCTTGGACATTCCAGCTACCACTGCTCCTGGGAATACTCATAAAGATTTTCAGTACCATATCTGACCTCATATCTCTAGTTCTGAGAGTCAAAGCCTTAATGGAACTAGACTGACAAATTACCCTACAGGATGACTCTCTTCATGAATCAGATAGAGCAGTATTCATCTAAAATGAAAGAGAATGTGACTATATCTACTATCTGTACTTGATATTTAGTTTATTATAGCATATCCTAGACACTGCATAGATATTTGGAGGAGCCCCTAAAATGCTAGACACTATTCCTTTGCATATGGTAAATCCAAATTCAGTGTAATGTTGTTTTGTTTTTGTTGTATAAGGAACTGACCCCACACACACACACACACACACACACACACACACACACGTCTACAAACTATTTCCAGGCAATATTTTGTCTTTTGCCTTAGAAGTCAAGTGATTTTCTTTTGCATGTAAAACATACTTTGGGAGATCCAGAGAAAAGATTTCCTTGAAAGATTATTGCAAAAAGGCTCTTTCCTGAACCATTAATCCCTTGAATACTCTTCTTTCAATTTTTGTGCTCATGCATGGAGAAAATGATCTGGCAGTGCCATAACAGCCTACTTTGTGGATGAGAGAGCTCTTCTTTCACAATAATAAAAAATCATAACTATTGATTTAAAGGTAGACTGATCTGGAAACCAAAATAGAGTTTTGATGGACATAAGGACAAAATTCTTACCACTCTCAAAATCAACTTTGAGAATGCATTGGAGTCTTTATACTTTTAATGTCTCTGGGGCACTTGTCATATGACCAATTTGTTTATAGTTTTGAGGTAGAGAAACAAGGAAACTGTTTAGAAGTCACCCTGCTATTCTCAGGATGATAGATGTATTTTTGAATCTATACTTTTTTGAGGTTGAACAAAGTGCAACGCATTCAGTGTGTCGTAGGTGCTAAGTGTCAGCCTGGCATTGGGGGCAGAGAACCAAGTGTCGTCTCTTCTAAATAACCAAGAGCACTTCTTTCGAGAGCTTCAGAGTCTAGGGCAATTCAAATCAGCAGCGTCTCAGCAGTTACCCTCATGTGAGGTGTGTTGGGAGGAAAAGCCACACACAGTTAGAGGGCAAGGAAGATCCAGGACTAGTGACCGCACAATGCGGTTAGGAAGCCAAGTTGTAGACAGAGGAGAGCAGTTCAGAGAAAATCATGGAATATCAGAAAGCACAGACTACAGCCAGGAGGTCACTCAGAGGAATGATGTTTAATATTTTCTTAGAGTTTGAACTTTCATTTTAATTCTATTGGTGTAACAGAGTTTGTATGAAATCTAACTTGGTCCTCAAAAACAGGTTTTGCTCATTCCCTTATGTTTTTGGTAGTTTTTAATAGAAAACTACTGTGAATATATTTGATACACATTTTCTACAACTCTTATCCCTGAAATTTTAGATTTTCATACTAGAAATTACCAAAATGTAAACATGAAGAATTTAAGGATATTTTGAATACTTCATTCTGGGTTATCAGTCTTTTCTGCAGATCTTTCTCAGCCCTAGAGTCATCATTTGATCTCTTCATGGCCTACTGGCCTGAAGAGTCGCTTACTTGTTAGCCAAGCCTGTGGGCTGCCTCAGGGGGTCCCTGCTCACGCTCTGCACCTGAGATAGAGCCCCTGAGAGCAGCGTGTCCCATCCCACCGGCCTGCCTTGCACATGCTCCCGGCTGCACTTTGTGCCTGCGGGTTGCCGCTCCTTCCTTCCTGCAGCACCCTCCCCAGCCCAAACCTGAACACAGTCCTTGCCGCCACCCTTCAAAGTGTAGCTAAGCTCAGCCTCATCCAAAGATCCTCTTCATTCTTTTTGGCTTCTGTGTTCAGCCTCCATCCCATGGCACCTGAGTATACTTAAGCATAGTGTCCCCTACTAATAGCAGTGTTCTTAGGGCTCTAATAATAGTAGCATATTGACAGCAGTACCTAACACTTATTAGATGTATGTTATAAAGCACCATAGCTGTGATATAATATCTGCTACTAATAGCAATGCATGCACTTAAGAAGCTCCTACTAAGCATAAAACCAAAGCACTTAAAACTGGAGCAAAATAAAGAGAAAAGAAAGAAAAAAAATAGACACAATAATCTGAGTTTTAAAGGATGTCCTAAATTGAAAGACTCAATTTCATACTTCACACTTTGGTTTATTGTAATAAAAAGTAATTAATGAGTGGGAATTGAGCCAAAAAAAAGTAAGAAAAGCCATTAAAATTGGGGAAGAAGCAAAGAACCTAGCTGATTAACTCTTACCTTGTTAATTATTTTGGCTGTTATTACCAAAATACTTTTAAAGCAGTGAAAAATAATAGAAGCCAAAGTTCTGGACTTCAAGTGAGAAATCAGCCCAAGTTCTACAGTTGTTTTCATGCCCACACTGTGATCCTTGGTGGGTTATTTACATCTGTCTGTCTGCCTGTCTGTCTGTCTGTGTGTCTGCCTGCCTGCCTGCCTCCCTCCCTCCCTTGCTCCCTCCCTCCCTCCCTTCCTCTCTCTCATAGAAAATGGCAAAAGTAATGCCTACCAAGAATGATATATTGAAGTTCACATAAAATGATATATGTGAGTGCACCTAAAGTGGCTGTGTCACATTGTCAGTGTCCCCAACATAATATGTTTACCCTGGCGGAATAAAATGTAAAATATGGTACTTCTTAGTGGTTTTGGCATTCTTTCTTTTAACCCCTTGCTGTCGTGGTAACATCTCAGCATAGCTCTGATTCTAAGCCATAGCCAATAGGATCATGTTTTCATAGCAACCAGGACATTCTTCCCTGACAGCGAAAGTTACTCTTGATTGTCTGTCCAAGCCCGTGGCGTAGATCTAATGGCCCACAGACCCTGTTTCAGGGCCTCAACAGGGAGGAGGTTGCATTCCTTACTGGTTGCAGTGTATCTGGCACTGACATGGGTTTTGCAGCGCTTCTGGTAAAATTGTTATTTATGTAGCCCGCTCTGTTAGGCAGGCCAAGTAATTTGTTATATCAGAATTTTGCTTCCTTAGTTATCTGTCCCAGGTATGCTCTGAAACTTTAAGTTCTATACTCTAGTTATGGCCTTCAGTTTCTCTCTCTCCCCAGCATCCTATGATAGATGCTTATTCTGGGTAATTGTACAACATGGTGATCAAGACTAGGCGGACTCAGGAGGGCCCAGAGAATTCCACCACCCTGTGGAAAACTGGGTACCAAGGGTCTGAGCTTTCAAATGAACAAAATAAAAGTTTCACATATTTATTTTCCTTAACTCTTTATCATCTTTTTCTAAATTAAGAAAGCATAAGAACATAGCAGAGAGAATGATACAGAATTATGAGCAGAATATGTGATATCATAATGAATGAAATAGAATTAAGTGATGTACTTTGGGCATTATAATTAATGTAGCTACACTTAATTGTAAGTAAATATTGTATGTGTGAAAAATGAGAGTATGCAGATAGGAGCGTATTTTAAAAAATAATTAAACATCCACATATCCATGACTGAGCTTAAAATACAGAAATTGGATGGCTGTGTGAAAAGCCCCTTTGTAGTTCTTAAGGATTTGATTGTCTTTTATCCTCCCAAAATATGATGTTATTTTGCCTTTACACTTAATTGTTTATAAGTTTTTCTTTATATTTTCTGCCCTCTCCCAATGTATATTTTTCTTTCCAGATTGTGCCAAAACAAATGGCATTCAGTTAACTTCCTCGCGCCTGTGTCCTGCCGCACCAGGCTGGTGTTTCCGGTGTGCATGCTGCAGTGGGCAGCTGGGTGGGCATGCCCCTCTGCAGGGCCTCGCCGACCTGCCTACGTGTGCGCCTATTAGTAACAGTGGCTTTCATTGCTCCGAAGCTGTCATCTTAGTCTCCTCAAGCTGCCAGAACAAAACACCACTGACGGGGTGGCTTAAACAACAGAAATGGATTTTCTCACCATTCTGGAGATGGGACTTCTCCAGGACTCTTTCTGATCAGGCTGCCTTCCTGGCTTGCAGATGGATACCGTCTTTCTGTGTCTCTATGTGGCAGATAAAACATCTCTGGGGTTTCTTACTTTTTTTTATAAGGACATCAATTCTATGGAGTAGGAATCCGTCTTTATGAACTTGTTAACTTTTATCAGCTCCTTAAAACCCTGGCTGTGGTATGGTCATGTGGCAGAGGACAGGATTGTATTAGGGCCTCCACAGAGAAATTTGGGGTTTTCAGGGGTGCAGGTTGGTCCGCAGCTATTGTCAGACATTGATTTCATTTTCCCTGCAATATAATGGATGTAAAATCACATCTCATTGGTCTTTTTCTCTTTTTGTTGTGGAAAAGCAAAAATGACTGTGGTAACCTTTTTAAAGAATCCAGTGCCATTGAGTGTGTTCACGCAGCTGCATATTACCAGAGTCCATCTCTAGAATGTCCAAAAAAATCACGTTCAGTTCCTGGCTTTAACTATTTTGGATATGTATCTTAGTGGTTTTAAATTTGCAATTCCTTGATTATTCATTTGGCTTGAATTTTCTGGGTCATTACTTCCCATTAGCCATTTGTGTTTGCTCTTCTTTAAAATATGTGTTTTACAATTTTTAATGTATATTATTTTCTGTGTTGCTGTTTAGGAGCTAATTATAGATTATCAATACAAATTCTCTATTTCTTTCCTTTAAAAAAATTGCTGTGCTGTGCATCAAACCTGGGGCCTCACACACATTACGTGAGTGCTTTATTCTGAGCTATTCACCAGTCCACTCATTTGTTTCTTATGTATGTCACTTCTCTCAAGATGTGGCTTTCACTTGCAGTCTTTCTAGTAGTTGAGTTGTTGCTGCTGCTGTTGTTATTGTTGATGTTGTGAAGCAGAAACTCTTAATGTTAATGTAATGCAATTTTTATTTTATCTTTCATGCCTTTTTACTGTTTAAGAAGTTGGCCTCCTTGAAGATATTAACATGATTTATATTGTTTTGAAATTCCAGCGAAAGCAAATGTAGATATTTCAGGAAGTAAAGTACAAACTATATGAGATTGTTTCAGGTTAAACATTTGAAATTCATTTAACAAATGTTCATTGATTGTGTGCCGAACACTGCTGGAGGCCATGTGTTCTGCGCCTCATGCTGCTTCCCTTCTTTGGAAGAAAAAGACAGTACTCAAGTGAATGTATAATAAAATGCTTAGTTGAGTTGAGAAGAAAGATAAAAAGATATTCCTGTTGTTGGACAAGAAAACTCTTCCATCCATTATATTATATGAAAAACACAAGAAGTTAAAATTTGACACCAGAGAGTGGCTTAAATAAATAAATAAATGAATAAATAAATAAAATAAAAGTCCAGATGGCAATGCATGGTGGGGTTCTGTCCCAACTGCCCTGGTTCTATAAAGTAGGTGAAACTCTGCTTACCAGTGAAATTTGTGGAATGAATTACATAACCTTTGTGACCTCTTCAGCTTGAAATTCATCTGAGATTCTGAGTATCTAAAGAGTTGTACTATAGGAAACCTCTATGGAAAAACTGTTTAAAAAGAAAGAATATGGTGACTTTGCTATAAGTTCCAATATTGACTCTTAAATCTATGTCCTGCTAAGAGTAATTTTTCATCATAGCTTCCAGCTGAATCAACTTGCAAATGGGAAGCCTTTTGTAGAGGGATTTCCCTATAATTAAGATGACTCTGCAGAGAAAGCTATAAAAGCAAGTCTTCCGTGATTGGCTGCAAAAGTAAAGTACTAAAATTGCCAAGTAATACTATAGATTTGAAAATTTATATGTATCTTTAGAGCTAGTCTCATAAAAGGAATGATTATTTAACAGTCTAAATTCCCGAAAATGGTTTTTATAGTGGGAAAAAGTGTAACATATACTGCTATCCTTCTTTATCTGTGGATATTAAAATGTAAATTTCACCTCGGAGAATGTGGAAAATCTTTTCATAAAATGAACACTAAGTTATGTGTAACAGATGACTGTGATTAATCACTGTGTATACCAAGAAAGAAGAAGCTTTGTTGCCAAATGACATATAATACAACACAAAAGGAAAATACAAAAATAAGCCATTTTTGAAGTCAGATATAAACCATGTCATAGATCTCTGAAAAACCGAATGGAAACACATGGTCTTGTGCATCGCACCCTGCTGAAGGACGGGGCTCCCATGGAGATCCAGCCCTCCTTCCAGTAACACTATCAGCATGCGATGGCCATGTGCAGCTTCAGGTGAACACTTTGCTGTTCCAGATGGGTGCAGCCAAGGACCAGTTAGGCTATAGGTAGCGGTGGTCACGTAACAGAGCAGTGAGAGGACAGCATGTAGAGCCCAACCTCTTAGTCTCCTGGTTCAGATCTGGTTCTATAATGTATCACTAAGAAAAACTTGTGGCCAGCTTTGAACTAAAAAATACTTTTTCTATAAAATGAAGATAATGGTAACTTGATCCATAACTTAACAAAAAGACAGAGACTTCAGACAAGTTTCAGGTAATGTTAACATTTTTATTCTTAAAGAGTGATTTTAAAAATTAACACATCCTTGCACCACTAAAGAAATGATAAGTCCTTGTTTTGTCTTTTAGTGGGCCTGAAACAACTCTCCATGGGCTGAATTTTTCAAATTTATAATATGAATTGATATAGATTCACAAAGTATATAGGTCACTCATGCACTGCAAGTGTTATCTATCCGTATATTAATACATTATAGTAGGAATATAAACAATTGTCTTCAAATGTTAACCTTTGGATTCAACTGTGTATTTCTAGGATTCTTTAAATTTATGAAAATGATATGTAGCTGCATCTGTGTGTGTCTCCAGAAATCTTTATCTTTCACAACATTCTAAAAGAAGTGTACTATCCCTAAAGGCCTATGGGCTCAATATGAGATCAGATAACTTCTTTAAAAAAGCAAGATTTGGCCATAACCTGACAACATGTATTAATATCAATTAATAAGAAACGTGTTCATCAGAATGTGATTTGATTCTTCCGGGAACATAAAAGAAAATGGAATCTCACCCTCTAGTGAAGAAAGGACATCTTCCTCGTCCTCCAGCATTCCATCCCTACAGTGAGACTGTACCTGACACCACAATGTAGGACAGCCGAGAGCTGCAGAGGGGCAACAATAGGGACCCTGCCGTCTTCATAACTATAGCTCCTTTGGTTTTTATTTGTTGTTCACCCAGCCACCTCCTGGTTGCATTTTATCTTGTATGAAGTTCCGATTATGGTATATTCTTGTACCTATAACTATAAATGTCTCTTAATGCATCAGTCCCATTGTTTACCAGTGTTCTCAGTTTCGAAATACCTTTCTCATGTCTTATAAGTGGGGACACTCCTGGTGTGCTGACAGTGCAAGTTTCTATACCTGCAAGGGCCCAGCATAAGAACTGAAAACCACCTCAGGACCCCTCCTAGGACACAGACTCCTGCCATATTTTGTTCTCTCCTCCCTACTGTACATCTATATTCACTTCTCACTTTTGAACTTCCGTAGGAACGAGCGCCCACCGGATGAGATTGCTCCAGAATTAAATAAAATGGTGCATGCTAAATACTCAGCAGCCCATGACACATAATTACTGTTAATATATGTTCTGGCATATCTTGGTCACTTTTGATACCTCTTTGTCAGTCTTCTGCTTAGACAGGAATTTCTCTATGAGTTGGCTTACATGATTGTACCACCGTGCTGTAATTTGTTATCATTCTCCCAAAATAAAGATACCATCCTTTTGTCCTGTTGACATTGTTACTTTGACAGTCAGACACTCACAGAGGTGGCTGCTCCATTAAAATAGAAACATTGCACTCTTCCTAGTGCTTACTCAATGAGGAAAACAATAGTAACAGCCAAAACAGCACCCAGATATAAATGCAGATATGTAGATGTTTGGTAATGCTATTACAGTCATGAAATATACAGTATTTATCCTTGGCAATAGACAGTTAATCTTGTTAGTAATTGTTAGGATCTATTTAGTATTACCTGTCATATCTTTTTCACTGGGGCAAAAAGAAAGACCAAGGAGCAAATATTTATTAAGCACCTATAATGTAAAAGATTCTGTGTAGGGAGAAAAATGAATAAGAAGTGGCCCCAGCTCCTGTGATCTTTCTGTCAGATTTATGCCCAAGAACTGTAGTAGCTATCTTACTATATTACAACAATAGGAAGTTTTATTTTTCTCATCTGTTATTTCCAAAATTATCCATTAGCGATACAGTAGCCAGATAGAGATTTGGTTCCGCAAAAATGCTTTTTGGCGTTTTGCTCTCTGTGGGGTAATCTCAGTAAAATCCCAACAGTCATTTGTTCAATAGGGGTTTTCACTTATTGGAGAAGATCTTTTCTTTTCGTTCTTTCTTTTTTTGGGTGTGTGGTACCAGGGATTGAACTCAGGACCTTACGCTTGCCAGGCAGGCACTTATGCTACTGAGCTATCTCCCTGGCGCTTGGAGAACATCTTTTAGATGCAGCTGTAGGCTGCTGTTCTATGATTCATGAAACAGTAGCTAGACCATTCTGAGCAGCTCTTCCCACATGCGCTATGCATTCCCGTAATGGTAGGACAGCCTGGTGTGTGGAGCATGCTTCACAAGGTCAGGAAGACAGCCTCCAGAATTCTTTCATTTAGCTTCTGAGTCTCACTTTCTTTATCTGTCAAATGAAATTCATTCTTTCACTCAAAAATGTTTTTGCATCAATTAAGCTCTAAAGTGCACATTTTCTGCTGGGCAGAGTTTAAGGTCCTTAAGGGAAGAAAACAAAGGGTCTAGAAAGACTTGATGCTAGTATCTAGGATTCTGCATCTTTTATACATCCTCAGTACCTCGCAAAATGGGTCATGTATATCATAACTGCTGAATTTACAAAAGAAAACAAAAGAGTCCTAAGGACCCCAAGTCCAGGTCTATATTGGAGTGAATGAGAACAAGAGACTTTGAGGTGTTTTGGGGAGAGGAGGAACCCTTTTTAGGCCAAATTTAAGGTACATTATATGAAACTAGAATCCTGTGAAAGAAGAATGGGCCAGCAAGAGCTCACTGCCATATGGAGAAAGTCAGCATTTCTAGTGTGGCTTTGTAACATGTTTTTCAGAAAATGCTCTCAGGCCGGGGGAGATGGCTCAGTGGAATAAGTGCTTCCCTGGCAAGTGCAAGGGCCTGAGTTCAATCCCCGGTTCCACAAAAAAAAAAAAAAAAAAGATAAAAACATTAGCCAGGCGTGGTGGCGCATGCCTGTAATCCCAGCACTCGGGAGGCTGAGGCAGGAGGATTGTTGTGAGTTCGAGACCAGCCTGAGCTACAAAGTGAGCTTAAAGCCAGCCTGAACTGCATAGCGAGACCCTGTCTCAAAAAGACAAAAAAATAAAAAATAAAAAATAAAAAATAAAATAAAATAAAAATAAAAATAAAAATAAAAAAAGAAAATGCTCTCAGTCTACAGGCTAGATACCTGTTATTTTTAGTACATTGTTTTAGATTTGGTTTGATAATTAACCATACCCCTTTCCCAATGTTTTTACATTGTACCTCTCCTAAAAATTGACTTCTACATTAAAAAAAAAAAATTCCAACTGAATATTCCCTGGTGTCAAATACTGTGACTCAGCAGTGTAATTAGATGCTTTCCAACCACCCGTTAGTTACTGAAGGTACAGCCCGCTGAGCCCCAAGCTCATTGACAGTGGGCAGCTAGCATGCACTGCAGGAGCTTCTATCCTCTTTTGCTTCAGGGAGGGCCTAACAAACAGTGCGAGTCTGCATAGCTCTGTGAAGGGCTGGCCATTACATGTGCTGGCATGCCCTTTGTGCCTCTCAGGGCTGCCAGGACTATGTGCTCAAACTGTGAGGGACTACTGCAGCGAGAACAGTTCCTTCTTAATATGTTTTCCCAAGAAAATCCTAATGTACTAAAGCAAATATTTTCTTATGAAATGAAGCCTTCTGGATTAATCCAAAATATAACTGTGCAACTCAGAACTTTTGCTTCTAAAATATAATTGAGCACAGAGAACACCCATCTCTGACAAGACAAAATGAAAAAGGGGGATATGTTGGGAGCCACAAAGCTAGGAAATCGATCGATTATGGGTAGGTGGGACTTGGCCCACTGCCTAAAGCAAACAAACTGCCTCACTCCTGAAATGAACATCCTGTCTGGTTGAGGTCAGCTATCGGTTGCTAGGCAGCCTAGTGTCATTTATTACTAACTTCACAAAAGTGTAAATAAAGGACCATTTTGTTGTGAAAAAAAGGAAAAAAAAAAATATATATATATATATGTAAGTATGTATTTGTATACACAAGAGAGTTAGGATAGGTATACAGCTATCTTTTAGTTCACTGAGAATAAAAGTTTGTGCTAATGTTGTCTAGATGAGATATCATATCTGCATCTTGTCCTCTGAATAACTACTACAAAGACAATGTATTAATTATTGTAACCATCCTGCTAACTTTTTTTGAAACTATTTTATTGTTTTTCTCATTAAAATGTATAAAAAATAAAAAATTTTGCCTGTTAATATACCTTCTTGGGGGCTGGGGAGATAGCTCAGTTGAATAAGTACTTGACTGGCAAGCGCAAGGGCCTGAGTTCAATCCCCAGCTCCGCAAAAAAAAGAATATATACCTTCTTGGGGCTGGGGAGATGGCTCAGTGGAATAAGTGCTTCCCTGGCAAGCACAAGGGCCTGAGTTCAATCCCCGGTTCTGCCAAAAAAAAAAAAAAAAAAAAAAAAAGACCTATATAATATACCTTCTTACAGTAAGGAAAAAGTAGTGATTATTTTTCAGAGAGTAGATATAACATTTCTTTAATGATGATATTCCGCAAATGATTGTTGAGTCTTCTATTTTTGTGAATTTTGTGGAAAATAAACTTATTACATGCCTTTTGCAACTTAGAGCTTAGTGGAGGAAAAGATATTACTCTCAAATGACACAGTACATCTCAGTGGCGATTACTTGAACTTTCTCCGCTTCAGGACTGTTGACAATGGAGAAAGATAAAAGGTCTTTGTTTTAGGAAAGGCGCCCTGTGTGCTGCAGTATGTTCAGTAGCATCCCTAGTTTCTGCTTACCAGATGCCAATCAAAAAATGTCTCCAACTGTTGTCACATGGCCTCAAGAAAGAGGAGCATATGACTTTATGTGAAAGAAAAGTAAACTTTGAGAGCATATAACAGGAGAAGAAAACCCAGACTGATAAAGCTTTCTTATAAGTTGTATATAACGATGTGTCAAGTTCTGGTAGTGAGTTAACTAGACTTAAGACTGAGGCCATAAGGTAGAAAGGGGGAAAAATGGGAAAAGAAATAATTTCTCTTATGGCTAGTTCTGGATATATATTGTTATAGGGAATCTCCAAAGGGCAGGGATCTTACCCAAATAGCTATGTTTACTCTGGGGCTGGGTTCAAAGAGCTACTCAACATGTTACTGTTGTAATCTATTCAGTCTAACAGGCACGGTGCTGAGCACTCACAGATACAAATAGGTCCCAGCCATGAATTTTAGTATCTGTGGGCTCAGTCATTCTTCTGAAAGAAAGACAAAGCCTCCTCAGAAGAGGTGGTATTGGAAGCACAATGAAGCACAGGCAGGTGTCATGAGGGTGTAGGTTTTCCCAGTTGCTTCAGACAGAGTTGGTTGCTTCTCCCAAGATCAGTCTGTGGATTCTGCGACTCTTCTCTCCCTGCCATCAGAACTTTGACCATAACTAGATTTAAACTCTGAAATATTGGAATTAGCACACATGTTTCTCTCTGCTCTCTCCCTCTCCTCGTCTTCCTTCTCCTCCTCTCTGCCTCCGCCCTCCCGCCTTCCTTCAGGTTTTCCCTGGTCTGCCTTCGTCTTTCTCATCCTCATTTCTGTAGACTTCTCCTCAGAGCTTCACACCCTTGTAGTGGCACATCTACCAGAACATTTCCTTCCTTCCTTATATTTCCAATGAAAGGCTAGAGTGGTGCTGTATCTAAGAGATCACTGTTTCCAGGAGGACACGATGTTCTGATTGGCCAAGAGTAGATCTTGGCAGCCGCCCCTCCAAATCTCCAAGAGAATCAGCTCCAATTAAATGGTGTAGATTTGGAATGGGTGAACAATATTTCCCCTGGTAAATCCAGATATTGTTAAGAGAAAAGGAAAAACTTGCTCTTAATTAGACGAGGTCATCATTTGTCAACCATAGTAACCTACCTTGTTCAGCTCTCTCCAGTTGTACTGTGAAACCTGGTGTAGTCAACTTTGTCAGATATGTGGTTGACCATTGGGAGATGCTCAATAAATACTATGGATATTTATGAATTTCTAATGAGTTGAATGAGTAAGTGAATAAACCAATAAGCCTATACTATTATTTTGTTTTCTGTATAGACCTCTGGCAAATTGAGGAAGAGTCATAGAGACCAATTAGGGGTATATTTGGTAGTACAGTCTAGAGATCTGGCAAACTGGAAAGTTGTGCTGCAATTCAGAATTGTAGTACAGTCCTTTCTAATACAAAAGCATAAGCCCCTTAAGGATAGATAATGTCTTTGACAAATGATATCATCTGATGAAGAGCCAGTAGTAAGGCAGGGTAAGCTGTCTTGAATGATGAGAAAGAACACCTGTTGTTCTTGATCGGAGGACAAAGTATGACCATCCTGATGCTCTGAAGGACAGACAGTGCCCAGCAGCTCGTGGCAGGTTAAGCAAGAGCCTGATACACAAGCACCTGTGGCTAGAAAATGAGAAGGCATAGCGCGTGGTGACATTTGGAGTTTAGTGTTCATGAAAATGAATTAGTTGTACCAGGCAGAGATGGTCAGGGAGCACAGGAGCATGAGTCTTTGGCAGAATAGCATCAGTGCCAAGTCCCCAGGTGTCCCTGCTCAGTGCCCTTTCTTCTTGACACCACAGAGCCCTCCTTGTACAACAGGCAGGTTTCTTTCTCATCAGGGTTCTCTGCTCATTTCCGGAGCGGGAAGTGGGGAGCTGTGATACCGACCATAGCTCTTTTTAATTGAAGTGATGAGGTCTTCTCACCTCCCCCAGCTCCCTGGGAAGGGCACAGACGATGACAGGTGGAGGGGGCAAGGGGAAGTAGTGACACGAGGCAGGTATATTAGGAGAAATATCAGCAGATGTTTTCAGGACTTACATTCCATAGATGTTCCTGGCTACTGCTGGTTTATATTTAAAACTTAAGACATTGCTCTTCAGTTTTCTCTAGAGAACTACTAATTATTTGTGCAGTCTTCCTTAGTATCCATATTCACAATACAACTTAAATATGGATATGTGAATTTGTAGTTAAGCTATGTATGATTCTTTTAACATTTAAAAATAAATACAGTTTTAATGTGCTTTTGAGTTTAATATGCTCTTGTCTCTGTCTAGGACCTCCACCCAGGGGTGGGCTGGCTTCTCCACACAGGCTCTCAGGCCTGGCACCTTCATACAGAGGTAGTCCTTGTCTGGTAGAATGGTGCCACTTCCCACCTGCTCAGGAACTCCAAGATGGCATGCAATAAACATTTTGTTGAACATTATTTGAAAGACATTTGCAAATATCACTCTATTCTTTATATTAGTTACATGTTTGGTAAATGTCTTTGCTCAATAATCCTTAACTGTCATATTATCTTAACATTATCTCATTTTGGAAATCCTGTTTAAAATTTACATTTTCAATACTGACCCGTTCAATAACATTTTCCATTAACCTCTAACATTTAAAAAGAGTTTATATTGTCTCAGACTTAAAATTTTAATTTTTTCATTTCATGCATCTTTTCAGAAGTAATTATAAAACATACCCAATAAGCTTTCCATTAGTTGTGTAAATGATCATATTTTAAGTTAAATTTGTGAACATTTTCTTACTTGGAGTCCCTTTGAAATTTGTTTTTTTTTTTCTCTTTGAAATTTGATGTAGTAAATTATAATTGTAGCATTAAAATTTTTAACAAAAAAATGCTAAGAAGCCCTAACTATCAGTTCCTTCGGGAGGGTACATGTATGAAAATCAATCCGTTTGAAGACACATAATCCTGATCAAAGAGTCAGCTCAGTTGAGGAAAACATTACAGAAGCAATGATAGTGTGTAGCATATAGAAGACACCGTGAGCTACATCACTGGAGAGAAATGAAGCATTTATAATCCGTGTAAGAACATAGTAGCCCATCTTGTCATTTGAAGAACTGTTTCCAAATTTCAGATTGAGTGGAGGGTCACGACAGACTTAAATATGTGTCCCTTCTTTCCTGAGACCTTGTATTTTAAACAAACGATGACATTCACCACCTGTACTGAATTTATTTTTTCTGTAAAAGGAATTTAAATCCATGATCTAAGAGTAAAATATAGTTTATAATTTCTTTTTGGGTTTTCATTTTCTTTCAGTTTTTAAGTATGGCAAAAATCAAGAGTGGTTCTTCACTTGGATTTGTTCTAAATGTTATGTTGAAAATTGGCTGCAAATGCTACATTCTCTGGAACAAGTTAAATTGGAAAAACATATCCATGCTAAGTGAAATATACTCACAAGCATGCTATGAATGAGAATCTTGAAACTAAATGTACTTTTCACTTAACTTTTTAAAAAAATTGCTGCATTGTATGAGAAATTTCACATGGGGGCAACCAAATAATAACCACTATCTTTCCTTGGAAATCTATTCTAAAGGCCAAGAGGTACGAAAATATCTGTGCTGTTATCCATCAGCCTAATACTCGCTGCAGAGGAAAAGTTTGCTTTTTTGCTGTATGTTCTTAGCATAAATGATTATCTTACATGCTTTATTTCTCTAATATATGCAAAGAGCATCAATAAATTATATTTATTATGCAGACGCAAGAGACATTTTGCAATCTATCCAGTGGAGAATTTCTAGTACATCTACTTTGCTTTAAAATTTTGCCTTGCTTCTCTTTTTTTTCTTGGGAGATTAACTCATAAGCATAACTCACATTACATATTTTGACTTAAAATTGCAAAGCATCTCATTACATATTTTGTGCTTTCTGAAGTGATACATTTTATTTAATTATTCGGGTGGAAGGAGTGATCCTGACCACTGTGCAACAAAATGTAGATTTTGAGAGAGAAAATGTAAGTGTGAGAAACGGAACCAGTTGAATAAAGCTACTTTTTTTTATAAAAGACTTAATTGTCCAAATCAGGCAAATATTTAATTTCTATGACATTGGGAAAGACTTTTTAAATAGGAAAGGCCATGAATCCAAGAAGCTCAAAATATATTATGATTGTCCAGTACATTGCTTAGATCTTTGAAATTACTAAATAAATATTTGAGCGTATGATTAAATAAATTAAGATGGGGAGGAGGGAGCTTTTTAAAGAAATACTTTGCTGTGCCATAACACTAACATGGCGAAAGGTTAGTTTTAACTGAAGATAAGCAAAAGAAAATAAATTTAAAAGGAAAAACAATTCACATATACCTATGTAATGATAAGCTGAGTTACTGCCAGCTACAAATGAGAAAAAGTGCCAAAAGGTCACTTTTGGTAGTCATTTGAATACACTGGTTAAATTGAAAATAAAGAAGCATCAAAAATCAAGTAGAGGGGCCAGGGAGATGGCTCAGTGGAATAAGCACTTCCCTGGCAAGCATAAGGGCCTGAGTTCAATCCCCAGTTCCACAAAAAAAAAAAAAATCTGGTAGAAATCAAATAGAAAATTTGGTATTTGTCTCTGACAATAAATATGGTCTTCTGTACTTGGGGTGTGCAAGGCTTCCAGCACTCTAGCTACAGAAAGAATAAGGAAGTGAATGAAAGTTCTGAGAGGGAAAAGCTAAGAAGAATCAAGGAATAGCAGGTGGATAAATACCACTTAGGGAATTTATGGTTCCAAGGTGAAAAATCAGACCATAAATCTGAAAGAGAGGTGAGCCTAACTGAAAAAAAAAAAAATCATAAGGTTTATTATCTGACCATTCTTTATAAGTGTGAAATGTTCGAGTCTCTATCATTTCACATTCAGTTGGCCATGTCACAGCCAACAGATCGCACCAGCTGACTGACTACGGGGCTCAAGCCTGGATAAGTTACTGCTGGCTCTGCTTCTGTTCCTGTCTCTGCATGCTGTTGATAGTCATGGTGCACGCCTCATCAGTCTGCTGTGAGCATTAAATGAATTAATATTTATTAAGGGCTTAGGATTGAAAGTTTGGTAAAGAAATTCACAGGGGAGCAGTTATTGACAAAACAGAAAAAAATTAGGCTACATCTACAAATGTTATATCCCAAGATGTAAGATGCTGTGCTTTGGTGCTGAGCAGGTTGGTGCTTGGGAGCAGATTCAAGGTCTTGCTTCCTGGCAGCCAAGCTGCCTGGTACCAAGGTGCATCTGAACTCCCCAAAATATTTCCTCTAACTATGGCTAGAAGCTAGACTCAGAACCGTGTATCAGAAAGGCTTTTTGTCTGGTTTATCCATTCATTCAGCAAATAATTACTAGACTTGTGTTTGCTGTTCCTCAGGAATTGTTCTATTCAGTGAAGAAGTAGTGATAAAAAAAAAATATACCATGACATAATTTCTATTTTCCTGGGTTTCAAATCTAGAAGAGGAGACAGCTCTGTGCAGTGTGTCTTGTGGCAAACAACATAGAAGTTGTCATGGGAGCTTCAAGCTAGCACACTGACACCTTTGCTGAGTCAATCCTGCTGGACACGAGGACACCTCTTGGAGGGTGAATGAGAAATGCCAGGCTTTGGACGCCACCTGAAGGGCGATTAGAGGCCCATGTGTGTTTGCATTGTAGCCTATCATCTTGTATTGTTTGAGAGGTTTTTGCAGCCAAAGTGCCTTATAGAGGAACATGATATTGAAGATGAGTCAACGAGGAGTCACTGCACTAGTTTCCTGAATATGGTCACCAAAGTACATGCACCAAAAGAAAAAAATATGTAATTGGAGACCAAAATGAAAAGATTTATACATCAAAGGCCAATGCTAATAGAGTGAAAGGCAACCAGTAGGCTGAAAGAAAATATTTGTAAAATAAATGTCTGGCAAAAGATTAATATCCAGCGAGACTGGGAAGATAGCTCAGTAGAATAAATGCTTGCCTGGCAAACGCAGGGTCCTGAGTTCAATCCCTGGTTCTACAAAAAAAGTATCGAAAATATATAAAGAACTTTACTAATTCAATAACAATAAAGTGAAGGATGAAAAAATTAGAAAAAATATTTCAAAGATGGCCATGGACTTGAATTAACATTTCGGCAAAGGTGTTATACATATCTTCACATACACAAAAATTGTACTCAATGGCAGTCACTAAGGAAATCCAAATCAAAGCCACAATGCAATATTTTACAGGCATTAAAATGGCTTTTTTTTTTAAAAAAAAGGAATTAGAGTAAGGAGAAGATGCAATGTTTGCATATTTCCAGTGAAAATATAAAATGGTAAACAATTTGAGAATTCCCCAGAAAGCTAAGCATTTCATGTGACCACATGTTCTCCAATTCCATTCCTGATTATAGTTTGTATACCAAAATTTGAACATAGAGACTCAAACAGACACTTGTACAGCAATATTCACAGCAGCATAAAGTGGTCAAAACCAGAACATTTATAAATAGCTTAAATGGATAAACACAATATGATTGCCATATGTATCGTGATATATTACTGACTCATTAAATAAATGAAATTTTGTACATACTGTCACATAACACAGATGGTTCATGAATAAGCTAAGAGACAAAGATCAGGACACAAAAGAGGTGCTCTACTAGTCTTTTCATGTGACCCTCCTAATATATAGGCGAGTTCATAAAAACAGAAAACAGAGGTTGAGGGCCTGGAGGAAGAAGAGGTAGTGAGGAGTTGTTGAATGGGGCCGTTTCAGTTGGGACAGTGAAAATACTCTGAAGGTGTGAGAGATGGGGTCGTACAGCCATGTGCATGTGCTCAGGGCCACTGAACTATACATTTTCAAATGGTAAATTTTGTCATGTGTATTTTACCACAATATAATAGCTGTTACAATGGAATTATTGTGCCCTGAAATTTATACAGTGCTCTCCCAAGATAAGCTGAAACTTTTCCAAATACAATAATCTTTGAAAATTTAATTCATTCATTATCTACTACCACTGGGACTTTTAGAGTATGAGTCTGAGCCAGTTAGACAGGTTGGATAAATAAAGCCTCAGAGTAAATAAATTCCTGCTCCAGCTTCCAAAATTTAAAAGAACTACAAACCACTACTCACTTTTGATGAGATTAAAACCCCCTTCTGACTCTCTTCCCACTTGATCTAACATTAAGTCAAGAAGCTTGGGAGGATGTTGTGGGAGGGGAATTGTCTACAACTTCCTGTTGTGTTATTTTTGTTCTCCGACTGTATCTCTGTCTGTCTGTCTGTCTGTCTGTCTGTCTGTCTCTCTCTCTCTCTCTCTCTGCACCGCTCTCCCATCCCCTTCCCTGATTCACCCCTCCCCCTCTTCACCCTCCTTCTCCCTCCATCTCATCTTTCTTCCTCCTTGCCTCTTGCTTTCACCTTCCCCCTTCCTTCTCCACAATATCCTCAGAGAAGTGTTGCCTAGAATGTAGGATCAATGCTGCTAGACGTTAGTTATGCTTATTGTTTTTTGAATGTCTCTAACTGCTAACACCTGTCTTTTACTGCTGTGGAATGTCCAGAAGGCAAGAACCACGGTTTCTAAAGCAGCCTCCTTGGGAATTTGAATAAAACTACAACAAACAGAAAATGTGCTCAGCTCTTGGCTGAACATCACACTATCCCTTTTTGAAATCAGTGGAGGAACCTCAGATCTTAAAGGATGATGTAGTCTATCTCTTCCTAGATGACCTTGGCTCCCTCTGGGCAGCTCCCTCAGGAGACAGCTGGCAAAAATGCTAGGCTTACCTTTCACTTCCAACTGTTCTGTCAAGAGAGAAACTGAATAGCTCTGTCTTCTAAGGCAGCGAGGGTGCTGTACTTGCACATATTCACATTGCTGAGGATCTGTGGAACGGAAAGCACAGAATTTCTGAAGCCAGGAGTGGGATTTGAATCTTAATGCTGCTGAGGTTTGGTCTCCCTACATTATCCATATTATGCAGTGAGATCAGTTCATCAAAGGAAATAATAGATGTAAAGTTGCATTAAAACTGTAAAATACTTTCTTAAGACACATTCTAATTAAAGGTTTGTGAAAGCCAGTAAATTCAGCCCAAAGGATCACTTATTTCTACTCCTTCAATAAGAAAAGCCACCTAATGGTAAACCAATATTTTTAAATCTCATTTTCTTTTAGCTTCTGTGCATTCTATTCAGATGATTTCTTATTCACTGGAAAATATGTGGTTAAATGAATGGCAGCTAATCACTTGCTCTTCTGTCTGTCATTAGAAGGCCTTTACTTCACAATTATCTTCAATTTTTCTTGCCTTTTCTTTCTCTAACACAAAGCAGATAAGAGTGAAAAAGTATGGTAATCAGCCGTGTAATAGTCTTCACTGACCCTTGCCTTCTGTGTTACTTTGTGTCTCCCCTTTCTCTTACTCCTGGTGCATGACACACATTGGAAGCTCACTGCTCCATTCTTTTTGAACTAGGCCTTGAATATAAATATTGTGTTGTTGCTCCAGAGGCTGAAGCAGGAGGATCACTAGGCAGTCAAGACCAGCCTTGGGTTATGTCATATATTTAAAAGGTCAGTCTGTAAAACATAAGAAGATGCTGTCTCAAAGTAGGTTAGAAAGTTTAATAGTTAAAAAACAAAAGACAGATTGCCCTGCTAATTTAGGAAAGATGCCACAAGAAGAGAGCAAAGCTTCCTGAGGTTTGTTTTTGATTGAGGAAGTTCAAGGAAAACTACCCATAATGACTCCCTCTACATAGGTCCGTTGTTTCCTCAGTCTATAAAGGCCCATTTGGCCCTAACCTCTAGCAGCTAGTTCTCAGTATGTTGTTTTATAATGGTGGGCTATGAAATCATGCACCCATCCAAAAGTACTTTATATAGCTTTCAGGTTCTTTTTTAAGAGAGAAAAATAATGTAGTTGAACTCAGGGCTGTTCGCCTGTGTGCAGCTGCTGAGCTGCTTCTCCGTTGCCAGTCTCCCTTGAACGTCATGGGGCACTCCAGTATATCATATTTTGTATTGTATCTTGATCCATTTGAATCTTTTTTTTCTATCTTTGATTAACCAACAAAGACCTCAAATAACTGAAACAGCAAGAGTAATAACCGAAAATCGTTAAGGAAATGTCTCATAACTTTTACTTCAAATAGTCTTCCTTCATATCTCCTTGCATATCATTTTTAATAGCAGTAGGGTGTAGGAATTTGAATTTCCTGGTATTGGAAACCTATCTTAAAATGAACATATCCTTTATATATCACTAAGGTGATATGTGGTAACTATTGAACATCTTAGTTTTGTTTGTAAATGGTGGTGGGTTTTTTTCTTTTTTCATCAGACTCCATCTAATAAACTGTAATTCCTAATTGCTTCACAGATATGACATTGAATCAATTTTAACTCTCACAGAACTTAATTCACTACATGCACTAGCAGATCTTTATAAATGTTTCATTATGTGCATGAATTCATGAAATGTTTTCAGTGTTTAGCTTTTTGTATTAGACTTCCTTGGCAGAGAAAGGAACTGAAGAAAATTTAACTGAAGAAAATTTGAAGTATATTCATAATATATGCAGTGTGTTTGGGGAAATCCGGAAATTGTAGCATCTCAATAACATTTATTGATTTGCTTTTTTTAAAGGCAGATTCAAAATACATAAGCTCTTGTACAGCCTTATGAAAAAGACTCAAAACATATAGAACAGTCTCTAGAGAGACAACTTGTATTTTTTCATATCCCCCAGCCTGCCAGTTCTAACTATGTATATGAAATGAATAGCAATTTTATCAGTTTTTTAGAATTCTTCCAGATGTTCCTTATGCAAATGTGAACACATCTAAATTCATATTCATAATTTTTATTTTTAAAACAAAATGCAGTATTATAAACTCGCATTTTTTTCCTTCACTGAAAATAAGTATCTGTTAGAGACTTCTCCACACTGGCAAAACGAAGAGCTCATTACTATTTCTACCTGTGTATGTTCCACATTAGTACACCTCTAATTTATTTAAACAATCCCTCCTTTATGAATATTTTAATTGTTCTGAGTCATTATGTATACACATTTATAACACATGTTATTTCCATCCTGGTGCTACTGGAAATACTTCTAACTATGATGAATGCCCTTTCATATTCATTATATGCACATGAAAATATATCTTTAACATGATTTACAGTAGTGGAATTCTGGGTCAAACATTTGTAATTTTGGAAAATACTGCCAAATTGTCCCCTTTTAAAGTTATACCAGTTTACATTTTCACTTATATTGTATAGAATGTATTTCCTCACAGCCTCAAAGTCTTGTAGGTTAACACTCATCTGTAAAGTGAAAAATGGTATTTCTTTTATTTTCATTTTTTCTTTCTTTCTTTCTTCCTTCCTCTTTCTTTCTTTCTTTCTTTCTTTCTGTCTGTCTGTCTGTCTGTCTGTCTGTCTTTCTTCTTTCTTCTTTCTTTCTTTCAGTGGATCTCAGGCCCTTGCACTTGCCAGGCAAGCGCTTATTCTACTGAGCCATGCCCCAAGCCCCTTATTTTCATTTCTTCTGAGAGTGTGAACTTTTTTCTTAGTTTTAAGTATCATTTGTTTCTTTTTCTATGAATATTGTTAGCCCATTATCTTATGGGGTTTTTTGTTTATTCTGTGTGAAAATAAAAAAATATATAAATATCCCATGTTTGGGTGATTCTTAAGACAATGATTTTTTTTTTTTTTTTTTTTTTTTTTTTTTTTTTTTTTTTTTTTTTTTTTTTTTTTTTTTTTTTTTTTTTTTTT
>PVKA01000247.1:0-83251 GCA_004027165.1 Ctenomys sociabilis
CTCAGGGTAGCAGATGGCTGGCCTCAGTTCTGATGCCGCCAATGGGCAAGCCACACCCATTCATTTGTTCTCTTAAACCATTTTCCTTATCAGCCCCTCCTGTCCTCACTTTCTTTGGGGAGCCTCGGCACTTCCTTTGATTTGTCTATTTTTCGCCCAACAAAAACCCTTCTCCACCTGAAAGACCAAGTCCTCCTCATATTACCTCTAATCCAAATATCAATTTCAGCATCTTAACCAGAAAGCCTTATCTAATCTAGCTGCTTTGATTTAGATGTGGCCTGGAAAGAAGAAGAAATTAAATTTCTCTGGCTTGGCTGACATCTTTGCTATCCTCTTGCACTTTCATTTCCAGAGATTTCTCACCTCTCCCCGGGTCCTGGTGTGCTAATGAAATAGATATTCTTTTTTTGCTGTTGCTGCTGCCGGGCTCAGAGTGAGACCCAAATGCATTTCCTTATGGTTTGTTTTCCAGCTGAGCTGAACAGAATCAAAGCCACAGACCACCAACCAGGGCCCCAGACATCTATAAGAACAGAGGAAGCCATTTAAAATGCTAAAAATAAAATAAAATCAGAGGCTGATGGAATTTGCTGCATTATTTTCTTAAGGTGTGGGAGGAGATGACCTTATATGCATATAAATGTATATCATTCATAAATTTTATTATATTTACCAAGTAGCCAACTATTCTGCTGTTGTTTAACAAAAAAGAAAAGCAGCCTTTCTGTACATCTCCTCGCATAACCTGCCCCTACTCCCCTCTCTCCTGTCCCTCCACCACCAAGAACCTAAGTGACTGTCAAACACCTATATCCCTGAACAAGCAAGACTTGCCACCCTTCTCTTGCTTTACCTGGAAACCAGGGGATCCCTCTCCCCAAAATCATATGCTGAAACCCTAACCCCAAAGATGACAGTATTAAGAAGTAGTGCCTTTGGAAGACTTAAATCATAGGAACAGTGTTCTCATGAATGAGATTAAGGCACATGCAAAACAAGCTGGAGGGAGCTTTTGCTCCCTCCCACCAAACAGAGACACAGACAGAAAGCATCCTCTATATGGAATAGGTCTTTAGTAGACACCAAATCTGCTGGTAACTTTTTTCTTTTTGTATTTTAGGGAGGGGTCTACAGGTTCTCAGGGTCTCACTACTAGATCAGACTCATAGTGGTCCTCCTGTTTACAGCCTCTCAAGAGCTGGGATTATAGGTGTGCTGCACCATACTTACTCTCAATCTCCATTTCATCGAGCCCCGGGGGAGGGGCCAGCATGGCATGCCCAGGGATCGAACCCCAGCCCCTGTGCCTGCTTGCGGGCACTTTAATCTACTGAGCTATTTGGCCAACCCTTCTGCTGGTAACTTGATATTGCACTTCCCAACCTCCGGAACTGTGCAAAAGACTTTTTTTTTTTTCTAATTTATAAGGTGTCCAATTGATGGTATTTTGTTATAGTAGCCTAAGTGGTCTAAAACATGTTCTTATTCTCCCGCAGCTCAATGTCACATATGTAACAGGCTAGGAGTCCTTGTTCCACATGCCCACCTCCGGACAGTGATGCTTCTATCTTTTTTTTTTTTTTCTTAAACTGGGGGAAAAATGTATATATTTAGAATTAGCCAGCTGGACTCAGTTTAGATGATCCTGATTTAGTTGGCAACATCCAATGCATCATAATTGGGAGCCAGTCAAACATATGCTTTCTTCTCTCCATCAGGTCTGATTAGGGTATTCACCTTGGCAACATCGATGTCACAGAGCTTCTTCACAGCTTGTTTGACTTGGTGCTTATTTTCTCTGATATGCACAATGAACAGAAGTGTGTTGTTCTCCATCTTTTTCATGGCTGACCCTGTAGTCAGGGGGAACTTGAAGATGGCATAGTGGTGAAGCTTGTTTCTGCAGGGGGCGCTCTTCTGAGGGTATTTGGGCTGCCTCCAGAGCTGCAGTGTCTTGAGATGGTGGAAGATGGGTGACGTTCATATTTTTTTCTTTTTGTGACTGTGGATGCCTTTCAGCACAGACTTCTTGGTCTTCAAAGCTTTTGTTTGGGTTCAGCTTTGGGAGGGGCAGAGGCTTCCTTCTTCACCTACTGTGCCATCTTGGTCAAAAGGCTCCTCCTCTCACTATCTTAATAAAACCAAACCCACCCAATGGTAAATCCAGATCCCTGGAAGCTCATGATGTTCTCGTGTGTGTGTGTGTGTGTGTGTGTGTGTGTGTGTGTGTGTGTGTGTGTGAACTTCAGCGATCACTTTCTCTAGTTCACTGAAAAATTTAAGACCTGGCCCAGGACCTTTGTTTCTTGCCATCGGTCTATCAATCTTAATTCCTCTCCTGACCAGTGAGCGGCTTACTCAGCTCCTCTGACTCACTGACCTCCTCACCTCCAGCTCAGTCTACTCAGTGTCCACACCCTGTGCACTGTCATCTTCATCTCACTGCTCTTCTTCCAAAGTGCTGCTCTTGCAGATCTGAATTTCAGACCCCATCTTCCTGTCTGGGTCAGGAATTCTTCATTTTCATAGCAGCTTCCAATCTACTAGTGGGGTGCTTTATCGTTGGCCCGTTGGCCCTCTCTTGTCATTATTTTTATCTTTATGACTGAGGTTTCAGAGTTTGTCAGCATCGTCTGCTCCCTTCTCACTACCTTTCACTATTTTCCCCGGCTTGCCTTTCACTACATTTGCTTTACAGAAGGGGCAGTTTCTCTACACGCGCTTCTGGGAATGCCTATAGAAAATTACCAAATGGAACAGATTGCTGTCACTTTAAATTAAAGATAAGTCACTCTAATGAGTACACCATGATGCCTAGGATTGCTGCTTCCCTCTCTATTAAGCTTGGTTTCAGATGATTATTTTTCTGTGCCACATTGGCTGGGCTCAGCAATATCTGCTAGGTAGATGATGGAGCATAATTTCTAGGTGTGTCTGGGAGGCTGTTTCTGGAAGAAGGTAGCACAGAATCAGCAGGGAAGGAAAGATCTGCTCTCATTCACGTGGGAGGGCACTAGGCCATCCATACGCACCGAGACCCCACAGAGCATGGAAGGGTAGGGGAAGAGCAAGTTGTCCATCTTCTCTTGACCTTGGATATCAGAGTTTCTAGTTTCTGTGCCTTTGGAAAAAAAAATTTAACCATTTGTTTATTTGGTACAGAATCTTGCTACACAGCTCAGACTCATAGTTACCCTCCTGTCTCAGCCTGCCCAGCACTGGGATTACAGGTGTGTGCCACCATACCCCAGTGGGGCCAGCATGATATGTAGTGCTGAGGATTGAACTCAGGTCCCTGTGCTTTCCAAGCAGGTGCTTACACCACTGAGCTATCTCCCCAGCCCAGTTTCTGGGCCTTTGGATCTGGCACTTATACCTTTGTTCTCCTTCCCTCTCTTCCTCTCTCTCCCTTCCCCCTGGAACTTTCTTATGATAGCTATGTTGGCTGTGTGAGACACTTTTCCTTTGTGTATACAAATCTGCTCTCTGGGCCTCTTCATCTTGCTCTGTGCACTGGGAAGCTAACCCACAGGGGGTACCTGACTTATTAGCCCTCAAATTTCATGCTGATTTCAGCCAATAGTAAGCTTCTACAGCAAACCAGAAGGTAGTTGGAGAGTGACACTATCCCAGCTGGGTAGCTGGGGTTTGATGACATCCTGTCAAAAGGTAGCACCTCCTCTGGGAGGTCTTCTGCACTCAGCTCCCTCTCCGGGTTCTGGATGCTCTTCTTGCCTTTAGCCTCACAGCTCTGAAAGACAGAGCAGCTCCAACTGCTACTAACGCTGAGGGTCCTGCGCTATCCTTTTTTCCTCACCCCATGCCCTGCTGTTTGAAAGTCTCTCTGTAAAATTCTGTGTAGACTACCTAGTTTGAATATTCCTGATGTAATCTGACTTCTCTGCTACCTAATTATAAGTGTCTGAATTCCTCAGATTGCAGTGTTAGCTCCTTTTCCTTCTTATATTTTTCCTGCCTGATTGTCTCTTTCCCTTTTATTGTTGTGTGATAAATTTCTAAGAGATTGTATCTCTGGCTAAGAATTCTTAATCTTGGGACCTCTGTAGCCAACCAGCTTTCTGGGAGTCCCATGAGCGGTTACCATACTGGAAGAGCATGCTCAGTGCCCGGAGGTAAGCACACAACTCTCCTCATCTTTGCTGTCTCTGTTGCTGTTTCTGAAAATCAGTTCTTACAACAGGACTGCAGCCGTTCTCTTCCAAGGCCTCCTTCCCCCCAACTTCTCTGGCTTCCACCCAGAGAGAGTAAAATTATTTCATTCAAGGTAAAATGCATTCTTAATCAGAGGACTGTATTCTGAAAGTTTGCCAGCCAATAGAATTCATAGTACTTCCCCTAGAGAATTTAAACTATACTTCTTCCTAGATTTCTAGTCTGTTTAACAAAGACAGCTGAAGGCATATTGTATTTGTAAGCTTCCCAGGGACCAGGATTTCTAACTCATTTTTAAAAAAAAAAAAAAAAAAAAAAAAGGAAAACAGCTTTCTTTAGATAAGATTCAAACACTATACCATTTACCCATTAAAAGTGCATAATTAAGTGTTTAATGTATTAATAGTGAGGTTGCTGTCACCACTGTTGAATTTTAGAACTTTTTCATTCCTCTCCTCCAAAATAAATCCCGAGTCCCTGAGCGGTTATTTTTCATCTTGCACACTGCACTCGAGGCAGCAGCCAGTCGTCCACTTGCAACCTCCATTCTGAACACTTTATATCAACAGATGCTGTCATTGAACTTCTCTCACTTAACGTAAACTTTGTAAGCCCCTCTCCCTGATGCTGGGTGAGGCATCACCAAGCACCCACGTTGTACACATCCATGTTTCAGTAGAGAGCAGGCCACGTGCGGAGCGCTGGTCCCCTAAGGTTATAATGGAGCTGAAAACTTCATATGACCTACTTATGAAGCTGTCATAATACAATGAGATGGCCACTAATAGGTTTGTGGGGTACCACAAACTGATGGCATTGCCGATTGTATAGATGTTTGATACACATGGTCATTAGAACGCATAATACTGGTTAGCGATAATAAATGACTGTATTCCTGGCTTATGTTTACTGTACTATACTTTTTATCACCAGGTTAGTGTGCACTCCTACATATTAAAAGGTATTTACTATAAAACAGTTCCCTCAGCTTTCATGCATTTCATGTTCACTATGTTTCTTGATTCCATCAAGAGGTCTTTCAAGGGCCAGCTCGAAGGTCAGGGACAAGATGGTGCCACCACTACAGGTCTCCCGCTCACCAAGCTCGGCCGTTCCTCCACCCTGGTTGTTGTCGTCACCTATGGGGCCAAGTGCTACAGTGACCTGAGGCCTTGGGCAGAGGAAGAGAGGAGGGTAGCCGCAAATATGAAGAGGCAGGATGAGCTGAAATAGATCGAGAGGGAACTGGCTGACGCCCGGGATGACAGCACACTGAAGCCAGAGGCTCCAGCAGTTTGCATTGCTCCAGCTCCAGCAGACAAATAAAGCTTTTGAGTTATATATATATATATATATATATATATATAAAGCAGGAGGAATTGATCCGGAACATTTAGGTTTGTGAAGCATACTCCAGGATGTTTACACAGTACTGGCTTCAACTAACAATGGGATTCCCAGAATATCCCCCATTATTAAGCAATGCATGACTGTACTCCAGTCCTTCCTATTGCTAAATATTATTCCATCGTATGGACATACCACTGCTTGTTTATCCACTCATCCATTGCTGGACATTTGGGTTATTTCTACCTTGGGGCTAATGCAAATAATGTCTATGTGAACTCAGGCATCCAAGCTTTTGTGTAGCTACAGGTTCTTTTTCTTTGGCGTAAAGCTAAGGGTGAAATTACCAAGGCATGCAGTAAGACTAGCTTTAACTTCTGAGGCTCTGCCAAAGGCCTTCTAAAACAGTTGTGCCACTTTATGTTCTTGTTTGACATATTTTTCTCCTCAGCCCTGTAAAGTGTCCCTCCCTGGTTTCCAGCATCCATGCTTGCCGATGCCATGTCAGCTCTGGATAAGCGCCTTGTGTGTGATCAATGCTTTATGCTTGATCACATTCTTTGCCTTTGGTATTCAACTAAGAAATGTCGGAGTGTAGGGGTCTCTTTGTTTTTATATTATTTGGAACTCACCGAGCATCTTGAATGTGTAGGTATCTGTTTCTCATCAAATTTGAGGGAGATTTCAGCTACTTTTTTCTTGAGGTGTTTTTCTGTCCCTTTGTCCGTTTGCTTCCTGGTGCTCCCATGACCCTTATGTTAGTTTGAAGTGGCATCTCTCCTACCTCATGGTTCCATTTCCTTGCTCAGTATTTTCTCTGTTTGTCAGATTGTACAGTCGCCATTGATCTGTCTTCAAGTTTACTAATCCTTTCCTCTTCTGGTACAAATCTGCCATTGAGCCTCTTTGGTAAATTATTTATTGAAGTTATTTTGTTTTTTCAGTGCACTCATCTTTTACTTATTGTTTCACCAGGACATGTTTACAACACATGATGTTCTCATTCCTTGTGTGGAGCAGGTACACGCACATAAACCATTGTGATTCCTTTTCTCATCCTCTGTCCATGCCTCCATCTCTTGGTTCTCTTCCCATTGGAAAGAGATGGGGCTCCCTACTTATGAAGTTTGATTCTGTTCTTTACTCATAGCTTGGGTTTTTCATGTGAGCTAAACCATGCAATATTCAACTTAAGTGTCTGATTCACTTCACTGAACATTATGGCCTCAATATGAGTCCATTTTCCTTCGCATGACCTCTGATTATGTCAGAATAGTGCTCCATGGTGTATACATACATTTGCTTTATCCATTCATCTCTTGCCAGATATATATGCTACTTGCAAGATTAAAGTATGAGTTGTGCTGCTAAGAATATGAGTATATGTATATTACTGTTTTGTTTTCAGAAGTTACCTAGAAGGGGAGGAGGTGGTTAAATGCAACGACTAGTTTCAGTGTTTTGAGAAAGCTCCATAGTGTATTTCCATAGCTACTGTACAAGTTTGCAGTCCCACCAACAATGCAGAAGGGCTCTTTTCTTTCTGCAGCCTTGCCAGCGTTTGTTATTGTCTGATTTTTTTCATGATGGCCATTCTTTCTGAAATAAGATGTTGTATTATTATCACTTAAATTGTATTTATTGATACAGGGTCCTACTACTCAGCTTGGACTCATAGTGATCTTTCTGTCTCAGCCTCCCCAGCACTGGGATAACAGGCATGCACCACCACATCCATTTCCTGAACTGGCATAGCATGCAGTACTGGGGATTGAACTTGTGTCCTTGTGCTTTCCAGGCAGGCTCCTGGATCACTGAGCCATCTCCCCAGGCCTCATTATTGTTTTAATTTGCATTTGTAGTGGGAAGCCATGTGGATAATTTCTTCAGGTGTCTGCTGGCCACTTGTACTTCTGTAAAGTGTCTGTTCATTTCACTTGCCCGTTTTCTGGTTGGTGTTTCATTTTTTGGGGGGATCTAAGTATTTAATTCTTTATATATTCTAGATATTAGTCCTCTGAGGGCTAGCTGGAAAAACTTTCTTCACATTCTATAGGTTATCTCTTCTTCTGTTCGTTGTTTCTTTGCTCTGCAGAAGCTTTTTAACATGATATTCTCCTATCTGATGCTTGGTGCTATTTCCTGTTGAATTAGGGTTCTGCTCAGAAAGTCCTTCTCTACACCTATGACTATTTTGTCTTCCAGCAGATTAAGTGTTTTCTGTCTTAACATTTAGATCTTTGATCCATTTTTATTTTAGTTTAATCCATGAGGCATACAGGTTAAATTCAGTGCCTTCTTAATCTGCTTAGTGGTCTCTCAGTATTATGTTGAATAATTCAGAGGTGTGGCTTTTGGTTTCCTGCCCTCTGGCGTCCCCTGGGTCAGCTGATCGGCTGAGGCATTTCGTTGTCTTCTCTTGTTTTGTTTGTTTGTGGAGATCTCTTTAGTGAATTTCCACTTTTCAGTGGTGTCCTCCGGGCGCGGCTCACTATGGCCCTTTGTCCAGTTCCAGGATCCAACCACTTCCATTTGTGTCATATAGGAGGTTGAAGTAAATCTGTCCCAGGACCCAGTTCTCCAGGAATGGTCCCTAGCATTGTTAGTATAAGAAGGAGAATGGTCAGAAAGGGCATCTTAATGAGGAGTAAAAGGAAATTAACAGTGCTGTAGAACAATTGTGGGTAAGAATAAACAAGGAAAAGATAAAAAAAAAAAAAAGGTGAGCAGCAGGCCAAATACAAGTAAAAGAAAGATAAAGAAAACACAAGCTGAAAGGGGAAAGAGAAGAGAGAAATGAAATTGGTAAAAGGTGTGTCGGGTACTTTTCTCTCATTACTGGGACAAAATACCCGACACCCAAAATTAATTTAGCAAATAAAATTTATTATTTATTTGTTTGTGTATTGATTTGGCTTGCTCAGGCTTCCTTATGGACAGGTCTGTTGTGGCTTATGAAGCTGGAGATCGAACTGAGATCCCCTACGACTGACTGAGTTTTCCCAAGTAGGCTCTTTAAACAACTGAGCTAATTAGCAAGCTTCCCAGGAAAGGTTTATTTAGCTCACAGTTAGTGGAGGTTTCAGTCCGTACTTGGCTGTCTCCAAGGCAGAGTGGCAGAAGGAAGAGAACAGCAGTTTACAGCTGCAGAAAACAGCTGTTAGTGGCTATAGCAGCTAACAGCCTCTCTCCCCTCTTATATTCAGGCTATCTGCCCCAGGGTGGGTGTAGCACTCATACCATTACTCCCAGCATTGGACCATGAATGAACCACGAACTCTAGAAGTCTGCACCATGACTGCATGAGGCTTTGCGGGGCCACCTAGACCCAAACTGTAATTGGGGAAAAGAGAAAGAACCTCCCCCCACCCCCATGAAAAAAGATAGAGGAAAGAAAGAACCAAAAAGAATTTTTTTTTTTTTTTTTTTTTTTTTTTTTTTGTCTTTTTGAGACAGGGTCTCGCTATGCAGTTCAGGCTGGCTTTAAGCTCACTTTGTAGCTCAGGCTGGTCTCGAACTCACAACAATCCTCCTGCCTCAGCCTCCCGAGTGCTGGGATTACAGGCATGCGCCACCACGCCCGGCCAAAAAGAATTTTTAAAAAGACTGAATTAAAGAAAGGCGTCCTATGTTTCTGAATGAGTAATTTCTCGCCAAGATCTGAGGTCTTGGGATCCACCCAGTGATGATTTCCTCCCTTTCACTTTAGGATGTATAGGTTTTGTAGGTCGTCTCCCTGTACCAGAGGGCATTTTGTCTACTCACCATAGGGTCATCATCCCCATCAAGGTGTGTCCCTCCTCACATTGGTACAGTCAGCACTCAGTACAGTCAGCACTCGGGTCTCCAGTCCATATAGGCCCTGGAGCTGGGGCTCAGGTTGAATTCACTGTTGACAGTTGTGGTGTCTCGGTGTTCCCTTCTCTCTCTCTGGGTGTTGGCTTCCACCAGGGTAAAGTTGGTGGGTTAGTCCTTACCTCTGCTGAGGTGAGGTCAGTTGGTTACCCCTGACCAATGTCAGGCATTGGCGGCCCACTTGGGGTGGGGGGCTTCTCATATCCAGTGTGTGCCTGCTTATCCATGTTGGGTGGGTAGGTGGGTGCCATACATCTGACATGGGCCTGTTTGATTGCATTTATAAATTATTCATTTTAACTGTGATACTTTTCAACTCTAGAATTTTGGGGGAATTTAAAATGATTTTTATCACCTTTACTGATATTAGGCATTAGATGCAATTTTTCATCATACCTTCACTTATTTTTATAGGCATTGTTCATTTAAATTTTTGAACATGGTATTTCTGACTTTAAAATGTTTATTTGCTAGGCACAATACCTGGACCTTCTCAAAATTAGTTTCCATTACTTGTTTTTCTCCTCCATACATATTGGTCACCTTTTCTTGTCATGTGTTGCTGGGAACCAGATATTTAAAACTATAAATGATGGCAACAGTGGATACATATGCCTTGGAAGGTGTTATTTCTTTGGCCATTTGTTTGTTTTGTAGTGAGGCTAAAGAAATTCTGGACTGTGTTGTGTACAGTGTGCAGCCTTTAAGGTTCCTGCTCAGATTTTCCCTTCCTCTATTTGTGTTTTTTTCTTTTTTTAATACAAGTTTTCACAGGGCTGGCCAGGTAGCTCAGCAGACTAATGTGCCTGCTTAGGCAGGAGTGGGGACCGGGTTCGATCCCCGGTGTGCCGTGCATACCCCACCCCCGAGGCACACCAAGACAGAGAATGAGACTGGGTGTGGTGGCATGCACCTGTGATCCCAGCACTTGGGAGGCAGGAAACAGAAGGATCACTATGAGTCTGATCTGTGTAGTGAGACCCGTAGACTCTGTACTAAAATACATTAAATAAATAAATAAATACAGGTTCTCACTACACAGTTCAGACTCATAGTGATCCTCCTGTCTCAGCCTCCCCAGTGTTGGGATTGTAGGTATGAACCACCACATGCAATTCCAGGGCCCACAGAGCGTGCAGTTTGGGGGAATCAAACCTGGATCCTTGCACTTGCCAGGCAGGGCACTTAGGCTGCCAAACTGTCTCTCCAGCCCCTCTGTATGTCTTTCAGCCTAATGAAATAGCAGCTGGCTCTGGATCAGCAGGAGCTATGAGTTCCCCAGCAGTTGTGTTTAGCCCCATTCAGCCTGTGTGATGTGGAGGTTGTCACCCTCTTTCAGGGAGCTTCATATTTCTGCTCCACATTTAGCCAGGAGCTCCTTGTTTGCCTGCTGCCTTTCTGAGTTCCATGTGTCTAGCACAGAGCATGCAGTCTTCCAAACACTTGAGGATGACTGTGGTTTTAAAGCCTAGCTTTCTAGAAATTGCTCTTGGATTAGAATAGTTGACTGCCCAGTCAGCTTTTGATCAGAGGATGCTTCAGCCTAGTGTGGCAATAGAGCTTTCACTCTATGCTGACAAGCATGTGGGTAGTTGGAGGGAGGTTTTCAAATCTGCCTCTTTTCCTGCTCTGATTCTTCCTGAGTGAGTGGGGAATAGCACAGCTTTTGTGACCCACAAAGGTGACAGTGATTGTCACTGGGCTCTTGGCTCTGTCCCTCCCTGATTCTATTATACTTCTGGCTACTGTGCCATTTGATTGTGCTTTTCAAATACCAGTCTTGTCTTTTCTTTCTTTCTTTTTTTAATACAGGTTTTCACAGGGCTGGCCAGATAGCTCAGTGGACTAAAGTGCCTGCTTAGGCACTTCCATCCTTCCTTCCTTCCTTCCTTCCTTCCTTCCTTCCTTCCTTCCTTCCTTCCTTCCTTCCTTCCTTCCTTCCTTTCTTTCTTTCTTTCTTTCTTTCTTTCTTTCTTTCTTTCTTTCTTTCTTTCTTTCTTTCTTTCTTTCTTTCTGTCTCTGTCTCTCTCTCTTCTTTGTGCCAGGATTGAACTCAGGACCCTGTGCTTGCCAGACAGGCACTTAGGCTGCTGAGCTATCTCCCAGGCCTTACCAGCCTCTTCTTAATTACTGTCCATCAGGATCACCATTATTTTCAATAATGAACCACCACATGCAGTTCCAGGGCCCACAGAGCATGCAGTTTGGGAGAATCAAACCTGGATCCTCGCACTTGCCAGGCAGGGCACTTAGGCTGCCAGGCAGGGCACTTAGGCTCCTTGCATATGGAGTTTCCCACTCTTTGTTCCAAATAATGACAGTGTTTACAGGCAGAAGTAGGGAGCTGTCTGTACTTGTACCCTGTCTTTTGCATGGGCAGAACTCCTGGGCACTGCCTAGAGTAAGATCAGAGATCCTCTTTTGCCTTCCTCTCTCCTGGGAAAGGGGAGCACGAAGACCCCTTTTCCTCTCATTTTACCTCTCCTTTTTCTCAGTCTCTGCCTTATAAGTGAGCTCTAGCATGGTAAATCAAGCTCTCAGTGTGCTTGATTTGCTGTGCCTTGATCAAGTCTGCCATCCTACAAACAGAGGCAGAGGTCAGGCTCTCTTGATCTGCCTGTGGCAACTAGAACTTTCCTGCCAACTGGAACTTGGGGGAGGTTGAGAACAACGACCATCCTACCTGTTCTGAAAGCAGCATGAACCCACAGCCTCAGGTTGGCCTCTGGGGGAAGAGGAAGAAGCCCTAGCTCTTGTCTACACCTTCGTTGGGTAGAGTCCAGCGGTGGGAGGGTGCCGGAGCAGATTCTGACTTGAGTACCGCAGATTCTTGAAATTATTATTGATATTTTATAGACTTTTTGAAGGAATGCTTATCCTTTTCTACTTGATCCTTGAACACTTTTCAGATAATCTACATGGTGGATATTTTAAATAACTTTCTCCAGTTCAGTTGTTACTTTATGTCCTGGAGAAGGTCAACCAAGCTTATTATGCTATTATTCCAAAAGTACCAACTCTTAATTCATCTTTAGGTACTCCCCATAATACCTGTGTGCATGTCATGTGTGGGCCAAATGAATGAGTTCCAGGGCTGGAGAAACACCTTGGCGCTCTAAGCAACTGCCTGGTAAGCGCAAGGACCTGGGTTCAATCCCCAGTACTGCATGCCATACTAGTCCTGGAACCCTAGATGTGCTGTGCCAGCCCCTAAACCAGGCATGGTGGATCATGCCTGTAATTCCAGTAGTGGGAACAGTGAGACAGGAGGATCACTACGAGTCCAAGCTGTGTAGCAAGACCTTGTACCAAAGAAATAAGAACAAACTCTAGTCTGCTATCTGTTCTGTCACTTACCAGCTGTGTCATTTGTAATGAGTTATTAAACTAACTGTAATGACCTCAGCTGCTCTCAGAATTGTGGTAAGGCTAACTGAGATGATCTATGGCATTTGGCTTAGAGGTAGGCAGGCACTAAAGGATTGCTGTAGGACTTGGTAACTTCCTCATGGTGACAGGTTGCCACAAGAGGGCACCCCAAACTAGGTGCAGTGACAAAGGACCGAAGAGATTCAGTCAGGTCACAGCAGTAGCTGCCTTTGGAGACTGCAAGGTGTACTCACTGGCTGGCAGAAAAGTGGGCATCTTCCTGGACGACAGAATGTAAAAGTTGAAGCCATTTCCCAAAGATCATCATACCATTTTCCACAAAACCGAGAAATGCAGGGCCTTTCCTAAATAGCCGCAGGCCTTTTTGGCTAACTGGACACTCAGGTACTCACAAGGACTTTCGCCTTGAAGAAGAATGTCCTATGCAATTTGCAGGGCATCATTCCTGCACACAGGGCCTGGTCCAGGAGTCGGGGGCCTCAAAGGTTTCCTTAAAGAACAATTATGTATCACGAGTTGGCTGAGACCTACTGAGAACTGGCCAGGCATGGAGGATTCAAGCCACCCTCCGGTGTCATCTCATTTCCTTTTCTCTGATTGAAGAAGACCCCCGAGAGGTAACTGTCATCTGACCTGTGTCCAGCAGACGATCAGACATCAACTTGATCTGAAGCCAGGGGGAATAACTTAATAAAGAAGGCATTTATTATTAATTTTTTTTTTAGAGTGTGGAAAAGATCAGCACACTCAGAGATGTCCCTGACAGCCAAGAACTGTGTTAGGGTTTGTGTATAGCTGTCCTCCCAAACCTTCATGCAGCTTCTGGAGTTTGTGATGATTGCTGCATGTGTGGAAGCTGCACCTGCCCTGGGGCATGTAATTTGCTTTACAATGTAAGGAGGAGAGGCTGGCTGGCTGCCTGAGCTGCTGCTCCTCCCTTCGCTCTCTGCTCTTGGCCACCACCATGAATGGATGCTCTCTGCCCTGTCCCACTCTGCCTTGGAGTCAGCTGAGTATGGACTGAAACCTCCAGGAACTGTGAACTAAATAAACCTTTCCTGCCTTCATTTTGGGTGTCTGGTATTTGTCCCAGCAATGAGAGAAGATAACTGAAACAAGCTGTAATAGTCAAGAGAAATAAAAACGAAGCTCCTGTTCTGGTTGAAATAGAAGTAAAAACCTCAGGTCTCTCCCTACTTCCTATTCCCCCTTTTCGCCTTGTAATAGTCCAGAAAATTTCAGCTTTACGAAATGAAATGAAGTGTTGGAAAAATCTTGGAGGCCTCTCTGTGTAAGGAAGTTTGAAAACTGCAGTGGTTTAAGCTGTCAAGGGAATGGATGAGGACCAGGGCAAGAGGCGGCTGCGAAGCTGGAGAACACGGGGTCAACGAGCAGACCAGCTCCTCCACACCCAAGGACAGAGGAGCCCTTGCTCAGGCACCCCACGCCCTTTCCTCTCCCTGCTTGTGTTCTTTGTCCTGCTTTCCTTCGCATTCCACCCAGCGCTTCACATTAACCCCGACTGTACAGAGCAAAAGAAAAGTGGTACTACTAAGCTGAGATTCAGGATGACTGTGTGCCAGACACATTGCTAAGACACACACACACACACACACACCGCACATTACATACACGCATACCTGTGCACACACATGTATTTCTTGCCTGAGATCACGCAGTAGCTAGGAAATGCCAGGCCTGGGACTCCACTTTGCACCCATCTGAACTCATACTGCTTATACTTGGTATTTGATGCATTCAAAGCTTCTGAATTTCTCTGTCTTTTTTCCAAGCCATCCACATTTGTGGTTTTGCTTTTTGAATGTATTTGGTGGTTGCAGGGTCTCACTACGCAGCTCGGACTTTTGGTGATCCCCTGTTTCAGCCTCCCTAGTGCTGGGATCACAGGCATGCACCACTATGCCTGGACTCTGTGGCTGGCTCAGCCCACCCTGGGGGTGTGGCTGCTGGGGCATGTGGTGCCAGGATCAAACCCAGGCCCGTGCGCTTGCCTAAGCTTGCCTAAGTGGGTGCTTTAGTCCACTGAGCTATCTCACTTGCTGCAAGCCATCCACATTTGAACCTCCACTAGCGTTGTAAGCCAGATCCCTAGTCCTGGACATAAGACATCTAGCAACAGGAACTCAGGAAGGCTGTCGTGTATCAGCATCATTGGGGATTCTTGCCTCAGTGTGTCTTGAGGGTTTCACTTTATTCAGTTAAGTTCAACAAGCATTTATTGGCTGATAATGCCATCAGCTGCTAAATTATAGCAAACATTTAGGTAGAAAATAATTGATTTGAAAACGTCACACTTGATGTTGTTGTATGTACATAGAAGATAGTTATGATTATTCTGTACTACAGATAAGGAAACTAAATTTTGGATCATTTAGCTATTTGCCTAATATCGCTAACGTAACACAGACTTTTTGGTTTGGTTTTGTTTTTTTGAGACAGGGTCCCGCTATGCAGCTCAAGCAGGCCTTGAGCTCACTGTGCAACCCAAGCTGGTCTCAAACTCGAAATGATCCTCCCACCCCAAACTCTTGAGTGCTTAATGTCATGGAGTCTTGACAGTTCATCAGGATCCAATGTCTTGATTTTGTACCATGTCTTGTACAAAATCTTCCCTGAGGAAGTTATTGCAGTGATGTCTCTCTGTGGTCTGTGGCTTCTTCAGTTGGTTTCTATCAGCAGTAATTTCTTGGTTCTGACAGAGGCAGAATAATGTTAGGAGCTGGGAGTTGTTTCTAGAAACTTCATTAGGAACCTGACCTTTGAACCTGTTCCACCATCAATAATCCACCAAACACTTGGTAATGAATTCTTTGCTTTTAAAAATCATCTGGAGGGGTATCTGAGGTATGTAACTGACCTAGCTAGAACAATCATCAATTAATGATAAGGACAGAGAGAGAGAGAGAGAGAGAGAGAGAGAGAGAGAGAGAGAGAGAGAAGAAGAAGAAGAGGGAAGTGGAGGAGGAGGAAAGAAGAAGGTAGAGGAGGAGGTAAGAAGGAGGATGAGGTAAGAAGAAGGAGGGGGAGGAAAGAAGAAGAAGAAGGAAAGAGAAGAAGGGAGGGAAGGGAAAGGAGAGGAGGGGAGGAACAGAAGGAAAAGAAGAAATAGGAGAAAGAGCAGGAGGAGGAGGAAAAGGTGAGGGAGAGGGGAAGAAGAAAGGAGGAGGGAAGGAGGGAGGGAGGGATGGGCAAGGGAAGGAAGGATGGAAGGAAGGAAGGAGGGAAGGGGAAAGAGTGAAAACTGTAATAAGGATCACTTTTGTTCCTGTTTGAAAGCCAAGAAACTACAGAGAACAGTGTTCTCTCACACAACTCAAAACAGGACAATGGTCACCACCCATCCTGTCCTCTGCCCTCTGCATCCACTGCCTCCCTGGCCTGTCACTGATGGAGCACTTCTGAACACCTCAAAGGCATTTCCCTCTGTTACACACAATCTTACACCAAGCCCAAGGGTGTCCTCCCATTGCTTGTTCCGCAGGTTCTATCCCTCTCTGTCTTTGGGAATTAAATGAAATCAAACTTATTTTTCTAGAAGCCCTTACAATACTTTTTGATCCCTATGGGATCCGTCAAAGGTCTTCCCTCCCCCGGGCCACCTGTCTCTCAAGTGTCGTGGGACATTGTTTCCATCCCTTGCAATCACCGTCACCGCTTTTCTCTGTGGCCTCCAAGTTTGTCATTGTGCATTTTAAAAAGTAGTGTCCCTCTCAGAAAAGAGCAGTCGGGCGTGACCCAGCTGTAGGAGGTCTGCCTGCCCCTTTCCTGCAGACGTTGCCCAGCTAGGAGCGCAGCCTGAGGTTGGGTTTGGTCTGATCTTTATATCAGTCAAGGTTTCTTCTGATTGCTCCGCATGGCGTACCTTTCTTTCATCTTCTTACTTTCAACCTCTTCATGTCTTTGGCTTTAAAGGGAGCCTCGTGTGCAGACAGTTGGGTCCTGTGATTTTTTTTTTTTACAGTTCAGGCTGCCAATATTTGCCTTTGGATCAGAGGGTTTATTTAGATTGAATGGAACTATTGATAAGGATTTACTTCCATATGCCTCTATTTGTTTTGCACATATCTTATATTGTTTTTATTGTTTGTTTATTGTCTTGCTTATAATTAGCCGAAGTGGGGATCTCTTTGCATTTATCCTAGTGAGAGTTCATTAAACATTCTTGATATATGTATGATATATCATACATAATATATTACATATTTTATATATTACATGTTATAGTATATATTATGCATGATATATTATATATAATATATGATATGTGATATGTGATGCATTAGATATATATATATATATATAACATTTTAGAAGCCTTTCACTATTAATTGTGTGTATTTATGTATGTGTGTGTATGCTAGGAATTGAAACCAGGACCTCACTGTGCGTGTTACCCATGTTCTCCACCACCGAGGTACATCTGCATCCCAGCCCTTCAGCATTAATTTTTTTTTTTTTTGGTATTTTATTTTATTTATTTATTTTTCTTTTTTTAATTTTACTTTTGTTTTATTGAAGTACAAATACCGATGAGACAGTTTTAAGATACCTTGACAAGATGGATTTCATAAATTAACATTGCAAACTGTTTGCATAATGTTTTGGTATCATAAAAGTGTATACATGATATTATACTTACAGACATTATTATCAGCATTAATTTATGAAATCTTTCTTTGCCCTGTTGGTGGTCGCCTCTCCTTCTAGACTCCGCTTTCCGTTTGGTGACCTCCTTGTGAGCGCCTCTCAGCTCTCTGAGGCGCCTTTATTTTTTAAAGTCTTTTCCTGCTGTCCCTCGGACTGCACACACCAAATCGGTCCACGCTCCAGCTCATTCCTTTTTCTGCTGGCTGCAATCTGGTGAGCTCACCATTTTAGTGATTGTAGTTTTCAACTCTAGAGCCTCTGTTTGCTTTGGTTGGTGTAATTTCTGCCTCCTTTTTGGTATTTTACATTGGGTGAAGCTCGTCATCTTATTTTCTGTTCTTTACCTGCAGCCTCTTTGAGCGGATTTATGGGAGTGGATGTGTGGGCTTTGCCCAGCTTCAAGGCTCCCTGAGAGAGCTGACTGGCTACCGTTGCCTTTGTCCAGGGGTGCTGAGCCCATGCAGGCCCTTTGTATCCTTTACAGCTCTAAGAGTTTCTGGTATAGGCTACCTGGAGTTTGTTGCTTGTTGTTGTTTTTGTTTGCTTCAATCGTGACTTTTTAAAAATTGATTCTGCATGTCTCCATTCAGTTAATTTATTGGTCAGCTAATCACTGGACAGAAAATTCCTTAAAGGGCCAGGGAGATGGCTCAGTGGAATAAGCACTTCCCTGGCAAGCTCAAGGGCCTGAGTTCAATCCCTGGTTCTGCAAAAAAAAAAAAAAAAAAAAAAAAAAAAAAAAAACAAATAAAAAAGAAAAAGAAAATTCCTTAAATTCATGGTACTAATAAGCTTCCCTTTTTCACCCCCCCCCCCCAGGCAGGATCTCAGTCTGCAGTTCAGGCTGGGCTTAAACTCACTATGTAACATAGACTGACCTTGACTAAGGGCGGTGGTCCTGCTTCAGCCTCCCAAGTGCTGGGACTGCAGGTACGTGCCACCACACCCAGCTGCCAAGGAGTGCTGCGTGTGAGTGATGGGGTGCCCTCAGCGCTCGGGCAGGCAGCTGACATCGCTGCCTCAGCTTTCCTACTTGCATCATATCCCAAGGCCAACCGAAGGTGAGCTTTTAGAGCACCTTTCACCTTTCCTGACAGCAGCCCTGCAGGAGCTTATGGCCTTGGAGATTTCTAGAAGCTGCTGGCACTGTGAATAGCTTACTCTTCAGCTTTTCCTTTAAAGTTTTCTGCTCGGCTTCCTCTATGTCCCAAATGCTATCTCAGCTTCAGGCAGCTACGGTGCCGAAATATTGCTGGTGGTTATTTTCAATAAGTGCCCAAGACTTTTCCTTTTGAGAGAGCTCAGAGGTCAAATAAAGGTCACCCTTGCAGGTGGAGATTTCCAGGGCTCTATCAGGGGGGTTGGATGGTGACAAATCTCAGAGGGTGGGGACTTTTTCTGCTTCCTTCAGTGGCTGTTAGGCTACTGGTTTTCATAGCTACTAAGTTATAAGGCTTCTGGGTTTTGAGATTACTGGGATGCTGAGAAGTGGGAGAGGGGATAAGGTAAGTTTCATGACAGAAAACTTACTATTAGTACAAAGATGTGGCCATTTTCCAACAGTAAACACTTCTTGTACTGTCACAAGCATTTGGCTAATTCCAGAGTTCTGAAGAACTTGATTCTGGCAATTTTTGTCAATTTCTTGGTGTCTTTAGGGGAGAGCATCTTGAATTTCACCAGTAAAACAATTGTCTTCCTCCAAAGAAAATTGTTATATTTTATGATCTATTCAAAGTGAATTTCCCCAAATCTTATTATTTCACTGCTTCTTCATGTTTGACTCATATCTGATTCTATAAAAAAATGTTATATTAACTGAAGTATGAAGGATTGATCCTTGTTCCTTTCTGAAAAGTGTCGACATGAGTTTATCCAGTTTATAGCCCATCTTTCCTTCCACCGCATTCTTAAAAGGACAGTGGCAATTGTGTGAGAAGTAGCTCTGAGCCATCCTACCTTGCCCCCAGGGATGAAGGCTCTGGAAAAGCATAGTTTGGGGACAGCCATCTACAGTGGCTGGTTCTAGCTGGGCGAACTGGGCAGCTGGCAGGTGTAGGTGTGATTTGGGATGTCACTTGGAGGGTGAGGACGCAGGGCTTGCGACCCTCTGAGAGGGACCCATGAGAGGATGAGAAGGCCCAGCCAAGCTGCAATCTCGGGCTGCAGCCTCAACTTAGTCCCAAGGGCAGGGGCTCTACTGCATGAGCTGGGTCATAGCTAGCACAGAGGGCATCAACCCTACTGACACCCACAGCTGACGTAGCTCCTGCCTGCCGCATGCATAGCACCAGTGGACTGTGGAACACTTGTCACCTCAGCCCTGAAGGGCCGGAGGTGGCAGGAGCTAGCAAGACACAGTACTCCTAAGAATTTCCTCAGGAAGAGTAGGAAAAAAAGATGCAGGGATGTTCAGTAGATCGTGGTAAAATGCCTTGAAAAGTGCACTAAAAGCTTTGAGTTTTACATTTCTTGTTAGTGAAATCAAAGGATGTCTGTCTGATAGGTTTTTATGTAAAAAGAAGACATGCGGCAAGCAGTACACTGAATTCTTATGAATTACACTTTAGAGAGTTTCGCTTGGATGTCTTTCTTCCCGAGGGCCATTGCCCATGTTTACTGCCAGATGGCGCCAACGAGCAGAGCCACCCGTCCTCCCCAAAGGCTTTTATTTCCACCCTTTGGGTGCTAGGTATGTCCCTCTGTCAGTGCTCAGCCTGGCATTTAAAACCCAGAGCTGCACACAGACTTTGTGTTTTTGATCCATCTGCTCCGAGAAGAACTGTGAAACTCAGAAATACCTATTTCTAGCCAGAAAACCATTGCTCCAGTAAGAATTGTCAGAGGCGAAAGCCTTCTGATAATCAGCATGCAGCTGGGCACTTCAAAGAAGTAAAACAACACATAATCAGCAATCTGCTTTTTGTACGCTTACCCCTGTGATGAGTTCGGGAGGCTGAGGAGAGTTTAGAGAGTTAAAATTCAAGCTGCATGGGTCTGAACCTGCGGCAGCATTACCTGAGGATCTCAGGCAAACAACGATCTCTTTTAAACCTTACTTTTTCATCTGTAGAATGGCTGTAAAATGGTAGCTGCTTTGTATAATTGTTACATGGATGTAGAATACTCAGCCCAAGGGCTGGCCAGATAGCAGATTAAAGCACCTGCTTAAGCAGACACGGACTGGGCTTCCATCCCTGGCTGTGCTGGCCCTGCCCCTAAAGCGCACTGAGATGGAGATTGAGACTGGGCGTGGTGATGGACCCCTGTACTCCCAGCATTTGTGAGGCTGAAAACAGTAGGATCACTATGAGTCTCAACTGTGTTGTGAGAACCTGTACACCCTGTACTTAATACATTTTTTAAAAAAAGAATACTCAGCCCAAACCTGGAGTGTACTAAGTGCTTACTAAGTATAGGTAATTCTGATATCTGAGCATGAGCTTTGAAGACAGATGGCTATATACTTGTCTCTTAGTTCTTTGCCTAAAAAATGTGTGATTTGAATACCTTATGCAACCCCTCTAGTGCCATTTGTCCTGACACTTCCAAAATTGTTTTGAAAATCACAGATACGTACATACAGTATCTTTTTATTATTTGTTTGTATTATGATCCATTTTAGGTGGGATTTGCATTTACCTGCCCCAACCAAAAATTAACTCAGTGAAATTTCCTTGAAAGGTCAATATTTGAATCAGGTTTAAAAAAAAAATCAGGGGATGGAAAATACAAGAAAGATAGGTGAAGGTTAAGGTTAGGATATCGGATTACATCATCATACTTGGTGCATTTGTTAGCAGTGGGCCTCAAATCTTGCTCTAAGCTTTTGAGCATTGAAATGAAGAAGGGAAATATGGTGAGTTAGCTGATTCCCTGTGCCAAGATAAATGCAGAGGAGTTCTGAGGAAGAAGCCCAGCTATTCCTAGGTCTGAGGCTGGAGAGACTGCAGCACATGGTGGATGCACAATAGATGAATAAATGTGAGCTGTCCTCATCTTCCAGCACAGAGGAGAGAGTGAGGCTAAGAACACAAGCAACAGGGAAGAGGTAAGGCTGAATGCGAATTTGCTAGGAGCCTGGGGGCCTGAGAAAGGGGCAAGTCTGTCTCTGAGGGAGGAGTGCAACAGTGTCACATGTCAGGATAGTCCCTACACATCAGACAGGTAACCTAAAGCCAAGGACACCTTCGGTGGGGATTCAGCTCCCAGGATCAGGCTGAAGGCTCTGGAACTTGTGGTCTGAGGGGCTGTGGGCAAGGCTGCCCAGGGAGTGTTGTCCCAATAGCTGCTTTGTTTTAGAGGCTCTCTAGACTGAACATCTGGTCTTCAACTTATAGGGAAGTTAGTTGTCTTTTCTTTTTTTTAAAGTGTGATCCCAGAATTATAGCTCTTGAAGGGTTAAAATGGTCAGGGCAGCTTGCAGGTGGCTTCCTTTTGCGTCCATGACTTTTCAGCCATTAGGAGGGCAAAGTCACATAGGACAGAAGGGATCACATGAAAGCAAAGGATTCTGGGATTATTCACACAGTAGGGAGAGCAAAGCACATGGGAGAATCGCTTAGCCAGCCACCCACATTCCTGCACCTTGTGGCACCTGAGAGAGGGGATTTTCGGAGCTGGAATGGTAGCTCATTGCTCTTCCATCTGTAGATGAGATCAGGACCATAAGTATAAGTGTGTTTGGATCATTTCGATCACACACAAGATACATGTCAGACCCTAAGGCCTGCTCCTCCAGACTCTCAGGCTTTGGACAACCTTCTTCCTTTAGAACATCTGCTATGAGCTCAAGGAGAGGACCAGGAAAGAATTTTGGGTCTCAGTCCCCAGGATAATGCAGCACTTGTGAAATGGCTCTGTGGAGAGAATCTAGAACTTTCTACAGTGTGATTAGTGGGTTCGCTTCTTGGTGTCACAGTGACCATAACCAACAGTTGTAATCTGATGGGGCACTCTCTGCTGACCTGTACTGACCTCATCCACCATTTCTCTGCTCAACCAATACACCTCTGTTCCATCACACAGTACGTGTCTATAAGGGGCTAGTCACAAATACTATTACCTGTCTGCATGACAGCCGCAGGGTCTAGTAAATAGACACGGATCAGTGTAATAATCACAGCTGTTTGTATTGGGAGTCTGTGGCAGTGGTGGCGAAGCTGAAGCACGCGGGACACCCGGGGCTCTTTGCATTGTTGGAAGTTCTGAAAGGTTCACCATTGCTGGTTTCTGGGAGCATGGAAGAGACTGTGTTCAGCTAGCTTGGGAGTGGGAGGTAGTCGGGGAAGGACTGCGGAAGAAAGGTACTGAACTGAGCTCCGTGTCTGTGTGCCCAGGATTTTCTTCTAAGGATAACAGGGCGTTGGATTTAGGGCCCACCCTCACCCAGCATGACCTCATTTTGACAGATTACATCTGCAAAGACCTGATTTATGAATAAGGTCACACTCTGGGTAGATAGGAATTTTAGGGGAGCGCTATTCAACCTACTTCAAGTACTTTATTCTAGAGAAAGAACCCACTGATTTTATTAGATGCTCAGAAAAATATCCCTTACCCAGCAAACATGACCCACTGCCTAGGTGGATTCGTAAAGAAAACAAAGGATGAGAAATGGAGTGTTCATCTTGCCTGGGACCCCAACTCTCACCCAGTTCCTATCCCACAACCCGGTCACCTGGGCAAGTTGATCATAATGCTTCCACTTTATTTATTTAGTGGATTTCCTAATATGTTTCACGAAATGTGTGCAACGCACCAGTGGATGCAGGAAGCAGGCTGGTGTCTGAAAGAGCGTCTCCTTGTGCTGTAGAATGGAACATGAACGGTCACCAAACCACATTCCAGGCTGCTGCTCAGGGTGGAGTCTGCAGGATAACCAGTGAGCTTCTGTGGTCTGTAAAGATCACAAGATTCTTTTTTTTTTTTTTTTTTTTTTTTTTTTTTTTTTTTTTTTTTTGTATTTTAGGGAAGGGTCTACAGGGTGTTCAGGGTCTCACTATTAGATGGGGCTCATAGTAATCCTCCTGTTTACAGCCTCCCAAGTGCCAGGATTATAGGTACACACCACCACGCCCAGTCTCAATTGCCATCTCAGCCAGCCCCGGAGGCAGGGTTGGCATGGCAGGTCCAGGAATCGAACCCCTGGCCCCTGCGCCTGCTTATAGGTGCTTTAATCCACTGATCTATTTGGCCTGCCCCATCACCTCATTCTTAACAAGGATGTTCTTCCTCTCTTCTTTCCACACCACTCTCTGCTCCTTTCTCCTTCCTTCTTCCTCCACCATCCCTGAAAGTGGGAGGGTTCAGGATACATTTTGTAAAACGCGTGCTTCCTTCTGCTTGAACCACCCAAAGAAGGGGCAGACTCTGAGGCGCTGCTGGGCTCCTGAGTCCCTTGGAGAGTTTGCTCCAAATAAACTGTGCACCTGGACTTGGGCTGCTCTGAGGTACGGAAGCCCAGGAGGCTAAAATGAGTTAATGAGTGATTACAATGGGGTTTACATTCCTGAACACAACACCCGGTGTCATTGCCTGGTGCTCTCAGGTGATCCAGCAGTCAGTGAACTCCAGGACTGCAGCCCCTTTCATGTTTCTTCCTGCCTTCCTCCCCAGGACAGGCCTGGCAGAATCACAGCAGCCTCGGTAAGTGCCTGCTATCCTACCATCTGTTTTCTAAGAATTCTCCCAAGCCCAGTTCTGCACATGGCTTTGATGGTAATCTGTGCACCCTCTGTATGAATTTTAGCTCACTGTGCTCTGGCCTTAGAAGCAGAGGGACAGGAGACAAGAGTGAGGGCATCTGGTTCTTGGCATGACTGTTGCAGTTCAATGTGGTAGCTTCAGTTAAGTCACTTGTGTTTTCTGGTCTTCGATCTTAGCATCTATAAAAAAACACACTTGAAAAGTATATTGCAATTGTCACCATGAGTCTGATCTTCATAGTGAGACCCTGTACCAAGTACACAAATGAAAATAAATAAGTAAATAAATAAAAGAACACCATCTACCTAACTGTTGAGCAGGTTTTTACTGATTGCTGTGCTCCAGGTCCCTTGATGTGGTCCAAGTGTGTGAAAACAAATAACACGTTTTCCAAGGAGACCAACCATCCATCCATGGGGGAGACAGAGCTACAAAGAATTAAAATAAGTGTGATGTTTAACACTGTGTCTAATAATATTTAGAATACAGTGGTGCAAAGTATGGACAGGGCATTGAGGGAATGTAGAGGTTGAAGTGGTTGTACCTAGAGAAGGGCTGTCAGAGGCCTCCTGAGGTGTACCCCTTGAAGGGTATGCACCCCCAACCAGGCATCTGAGGGCCCAGGTGCCCATCACCGTCTCCTTCCCCACGTCGTCCACCTGTGGATTCTCCCCTGGAGCTGCCAGCAGGCCCCTCGATCTTGAGTGGGAATAGGCCTCCTTCTTCCTGGATGTAACCTGCAGTGAATTTCTTGGACCTCCTCCTTCCTGGGTGAAGAGCACCAAGCCTACAAGCGGGGGTGGGGTGAGGGCCTTGAGATGTTGGTGAGTGCAGCGTCGGACCCAGTGTTTCCCTTGGTCCTCAGTGATCTTATGGCTGTGAGAAAATACTATGGGGAATGCATCAATAAAAGGAACGTCAAAGTATTTGAGTTGGCACACGCTAGGTCGGCAGTGGGCAGTGCAGGAGGCCTTGGTGCTAGTCCTGGTCTCCTCACCCGCTGGGTCCAAGCCTTTCCATTTGCTGCTGCCTCCTACTCCTGGCCACCGTCCCCTCTGCCTCTGCGTGTCCCACTTCCACTTATGCTTCACTAGAATTCATTCTCCAGATGGGAGCCAGAGGGTTCTTTTGAAAGTGTAAATCAGAGTGTGCCACTCCCCTGTTAAAACTTTCCAGATCTCTCCACTGCATTTAAAATACAATCTGAATGCCCCAAGGAGTCTCATGACGTCTTCCACACTGCAGCACCTGCCTTCTCCTCTAGCTCAGTCCTGGCCCGCTCTGCTTCCCCGTCTGGACTCTCTGACCTGCTGTCTGTCCCTGCATCCATTCTGCCAAAAGACCCTTGCACGGGCTGTTGTGCTGACCTAGCTGTTCTTCCCTCCCCACAGATTCATGCAGCTTCTTCCTCTCTTGTTGAGACACTCAATGTAGCAGACACTACTGTGGCAAGTCTTTCCTGACCACTCGCTTTGCTTTCTTTGGATTGTACTCTGATGTTATCATCTTCATTTGTTTAATACTAGTCTTTCCCATCCCACTCACTGGCCCATTTAAACATAGTATTCATGCCATCTAGAATGTAGCACAACCCATAATAGATGATCAGTAAGCACCTGATGTATGATTAAATGCGTAACCACAGCAGATGTCCTTTAATATATTCCTTGACAGCAAAACAGTAGAAGGAAAAATACCTACTTCACCACATTTCTGATCTCTTAAGATCCTTAGAAAACTCTCTGAGGTAGATGTTATTACTGTAGACACATAATTAAGAAATATGAAGTCAGATGGGTTAAACAATTCATTAGAAATTATACTTGTGGGGCTGGCCAGATAGCTCAGCAGACTAAAATGCCTGCTCAGGCAGAGCGCAGTGCCCAGGGTTCCATCCCAGGCATGCTGTGCCAGTGCCCCCGCCAGGGCTCACTGAGGGCATGAATGAGACTGGCCATGGTGGTGCACGCCTGTAATCCCAGGGCTTGGCAGGCTGCAGATAGGAGAATCACTATGAGTCTGACCTATGTAATGAGACCCTGTCGACTCTGTACTAAATTTAAAAAAAGAGCGAGAGAAATTTTACTTGTGTTCTCAAACTTTGTCTTTTTACTGTATCAATAACAATTCAGGTGAGAATCAGGGCAGTGACATGCTCTCAAATTTTATTTTATTTTATTTTGGTTTACTTAATTAAGTTGTTTTGTGCATCGCTCAGCCCGCCGTGGGGACGGGCCTGGCTCAGCATGCGGTGCTGGGGATGGAACCGCAGCCTCGCTCTTACCTAAGCTTGCCGAAGCAGGTGCTTTAGACGGCTGAGCTATCTCGCCAGCCCTCTCAAATTTTAAACTGACCAAAACGTTAGCTATCCATCATCCACCAGAGCGTGGAGCGATGTGCTACTTATTCTTCTAAGCTATCTCCCCAGCCCTGATATTCTCTCTCCACACACAAAAGCAAAGTCCATGGTTGCAAGCAAAATGCTCCTGCATCTGATTCATTCTGAGCACATCCCTGACATGTACTGTTCACTTACATGTATTTCGATCGTTATGTACCTATTGTGAACTACAGTAGGTACATGGCTGCCCTGGGGAGAAGCCTTTAATTCACACAAAGGTGCTATTTCTCTAGAAGTAGTTCCAAATAGAACCTATTAGTCAGACTCCCTTGACTAAGCAAGATAAAGAATGTAAAATGCTCCTTAGCCAAGCCTCTGGCGTGGAATGGGCACTCAAGGAATGTTAGTCATGTTAGTGATGATACTAAAACCTGGCCTTTCTGCCTCCACCAAGCTGCCTAGAGCAGGAGAAGGAGAATGGGAGGGCTGCTGGTAGCTTTTCCATCCCAGAGCCATTCCATTAAAAAAATCGAGCTCTCAGGACTTCCTTGCCTTTTCCTAGACCCACAGCCTGTGCAAACAACTGCAAGTAATAAGCATAATTTAAACGCTATGTCTTTCCTAATTAAAATCCACCCAGAAAGGGATGCCAGGGTTATTTTAGTCCATGTGGTAGAGGAAGTTCCATTATTTAGATCCAGGCTTCTAAAGAGGGTCCAAGGGAAGTGTGTTCATGAATGCATGTGTGCATGGGGTGCACATGTGACTCCGTGCACATGCATGTAGCCTTAGCTTCAGGGTGCTTCCAACCATGCATGGTTGGCCATGAACAGGACAGAGGGCTGGAATTTTCAAAGGGGGCCACTGCTGAGGCCACTGGGAATTGCTCCCCGAGGTGCATGAGGTTGAAAAAGAAGCATGACATCTGCCTTGGCCAATTCAGGCAGTTTTGAAGAAACACGCCGGGATGGCTTTTCCCTGCAGGGATGTTGTCCTGCGCCCTCAGCAGAAGCTGCACATGCTTGGCTGCTCTCCATGAAAGCACTGGCTGCCAGAGCAGCTGTGTCAGCCTGGCTTCGCCGGAAAAGAAAGGAGGCAGGCAGGGAGCCCTCTGCTAACCCAAGGGCTTTCTTCCAGGGACATCTCCCCAGAGCAGGCCACACAGGAAACAAGATCCAGAAAGAGGAGAGATGGCAATGGAAAAACAAGGAGGGAAAGAACAGAGAAAGGAAAACTGAGAAGGGCAGAGGGAGTTTTAAAAGTCTAAGAGACAACGTAGCTGAGGAGAGGTTCTGTCTGTGGAGGGCAAAAGCTGACTTCTGTGTGGGAGGACAGTTTGGAACATGCTTCTCCTTCCCAGAGGATTTTCCTTTCTCGTCACCTGTCCCTGAACCCTCTGTGTAACTGGGAATAGTCTTGGATTATTCAGAATGTCTTTTTATGGTCATTGATAATTCTGTTTCCCCAAGGCTTTCTGCCGTATTGCCAACTGAAAAGAGAAGTTCCTTTGGTGTGGGAAGAAGGAAGACAGTGTTAGTGGAACAGCCATGCAGCAGGAAAGGTTAAGAAAAGGTTCTAATGCCTAGGAGGCTCAGAAGAGAGGAGACACAGGACAAGGGGCATGAGTGGGTGTGGTGGCCCCTCTGCTCCACGCCAGACCCAGGATTGCTTCTAGGTGGAGGGCAGGAAAGATGTTCAGCAGGACTATGCAGATAATAAAGCAGGAGTGGCTGCCCCTGGGGAGTGCAGACCCATTAGCAATGGCTCGTGGTTGGCCCAGCACAGCATCCAGGCTGCACATGGGAGCGGATGACCTGAGCTAAGCACAGTGTCCGGGTGATTGGACCAGAGGTCTGATCCCTTGCTAATATTGACGGACTTTGGGTTTGGCACAGAAAACACATCTGAGGCTCTCCAACAAGATGCGGAAGCTAAAAAACAAGGACTACAACAGTGTAGGAAGCCAGTAAGCCAGCTGCAGAGTGCAGGAATCGCTGTACACAACTCAAAAGAACACAGTGGGTCTAGCCCACAGGTACACTCATGAACCAAATGACAATGTCCCAGAGAGCAGCAGATCTAGGGCCATCATGCAGAACAGAGGGCCCTTCATTCTCTGCAGTTTGCACCTGCACCCAGATATAACCTATGGAGAGGTATCTTGAGAACCTCTGTCTTGGACACTTGTATTTTGAGTTGATTGAATTCCTGATTGAAACAGATTGAGTTGAATGATTGAAAAGAAGAGAGAGGCAAGATTTGCCCTAATGGTGGTTGGACAGGATATTATGTCAGCTTCTAGTACTATGGACAACCACTAGGAAAATATCAAGGTAGAGAGTATTAATTATTGAATCTCTGATGTAATCCAGGTATTAAAAAATAAGATACGCAAACAGCTACACTCTCTTTATTTACTGATAAGAGACATATGGTATAATAATATCATGTATGCACCTTCTATGATACCAAAACATTATGAAAACAGTTTGCAATGTATTAATTTATTAAATCCATCTTGTCAAGGTATCTTAAAACTATCTCATTGATATTTGTACTTCAATAAAACAAAAATTAAAAAAAAAACAACCATTTTGTATCTGTATATTCAAAATAGTAAGGATAGATATACAGCTACATTCTCTAAATTCAGTGAATAGAAATATTTGTTTTAATAGTGTTTGTGGACAAGATATCTTGTCTGCCTCTTGTACAATGAATAACCACTAAGACAACAATATGCAATATACTAATTATTGAAACTGTCCTACTAATTGGTTTTGAAACTGTCTCATTGATATTTGTTCCTCAATAAAATTATTTAAAAAAACTAAAAATAAAATAAAATTAATTAATTAAACTTGTCTCTGAAAAATAAGATTGGATCACTTCTTTTCAGAATATTAATTCTGAAATTTTAATTGCACAATGTAAATGAATGAGCTAAAAATTACTGTTTCTAAACCAAACCTTTTTTTCAAGAATACTTTAAATAATAAAGTTTAGAATCTTTTTCCTTCAAAATGAAAAAAAAAAATTGAAAAGAAGAAATGACCTTTAATTGGATAATTAAGTTTGGGGGTGCTCAAAGATTACATCAATTATAGATCATTTTGAGAGCGGCACCCCCTACACAAATATAAATTGAGCACTGTGTGAAATTTTTTGACCTGTCTATGATAATGGCCTTATACAGTGGTCCAAGTCATTTTCACATGCATTACCATTTTTGAACTTCACATCAAATCCAAATAGGTGTTATTATTCTTAGTTTACAGGTGTCGAAAATGGAGGCTCAGCAAAGGCAGCTCAAGTTTCCCTCCAGGGCGATTTCCGCTATAGACCACTAAATCACTGAATCACAGTCTAAGGGAGAGGTTTTCACCTGGAGTGCTTTCTGGAACTAGTTTTGGTTGTCGTCTTAGGGGATGGGGTGTTTAACGAGGTAGAAGCTACAGATGCAGATCAGAAGACCTTTCATTGCCCACGAAGGCTCCTCAAACAGCATTTTCTGACTCCACATAGCAGTCATACCAAGGTGGAGGAGAAACACTTCAACAGCTAACAGGGGAGTCTGAGGGGAGAGTCTGTGTCTCCCCCTTCACATCATTAAGTACAGACAGCACTAAGGTGATTACAGCGAAGTCAGGAAACCCCAACAATCAAACTCAGTAACCAGAGATGCTTTCAAGATGGTGTGGGGAGCTGGCGCGTCTCGTTAGAGGTTGCGGGGACCTCATGCCCAGAGCAGGGAGCACCGGAGCTGTGCTGGGAGCAGAGAGCTCATCACCTTCTCTCCTCTGTGAAATGCGATCATTTCTGGTAATAATCATATCATTCAAAGGATGATCATTCATGGCCAAGTTAACAATGCTTTTTGCTTTTATTGAGTGTCATTGATCACCATGTCAGTAACATAAGTAAGCATAGTAAGCCAGGAAGAGAGTAGTAGACTGATACATTTTAATTGCATGCATGCATTTTTTTTGTTTATTTTATTTATTATGTATTTATTTATTTATTGGAACTGGGGATTGAATGCAGGCCCTTGCACTTACCAGGGAAGCGTTTATTCCACTGAGCCATCTCTCCAGCCCCATGAGTGCATTTTTTAAAAGAATTTTTTAAATTGTTTATTTATTTACTTATTCATTTGGTACAGGGTCCGTGCAGCTTGGATTCATGCTGATCCTCCTGTCTCAGCTTCCCCAGCGCTAGGAGTACAGACATGTGCCACCATGCTCAGTTTTGGTGGCCAGCATGGCACCCCTGGGGTTCTGTACCAGGGATCAAACCTGGGTCCTTGCACTTGCCAAGCAGGCACTTAGACCACCAAGCTACCTCCAAAGCCCTACATGAATGAAGTTTTTAAGGAAAAACCTCACACCTGCATACTGATCTATTGCAAGAAGGAATAATACTATTATCGATTGTATGTTCATCCCTTAAATTTTGTGAATTTGTTAATGACTTGCCTGAAAACGGACCTTCTTTGAATATTCATGTCAATAGACACAGATTCATCAGGCTGTTTTTCATCTATAGAGGATTAGTGAACTTATTATTTTAATTTTCAAACTTTTATTCACATAAAGCAGTAAGTTTACAAGTAGGAATTTTAATACTGGTTTACAGGCTGTGGCAGAGTTAACTAGCACAGTGTGGTGGCCCTTGCCTGTAATTCTAGCTCCTCAGGGGGCTGAGGCAGAAAGATCTCAAGTTTGTGAGCAACTTGGAAAACTTAGTGAGACTTTGTCTCAAAATAAAATAAAGGATTGTGGGGGCAGCCAAATAGCTTAGTAATTTAAAGAGCCTGCTTAAGCAGACACGGGGACTGAGTTTGATTCCCAGGCCTGCTGTGCCAGCCCCAACCCCGGGTGCACTGAGATGGCGATTGAGACTGGGCGTGGTGGTGTGGGCCTGTAGTCCCAGCTCTTGGGAGGCTGTAAACAGGAGGATCACTACAAGTTCAACCTATGCAGTGAAACCCTGTAGATCCTGTCCTAAATAAAATAATAATAATAATAATAATAATAAAATAAAAATAAGGATTGGGGGATGCACAGTAGTAGAGTAATCCCAGATTTAATCTCTGGGGCGGCCAAAACAAAACCAACAAGAAAACGCCCACTGCCCAATAAATTTCCAAGATTACAACATTGACTGAATCTCTGTTTCTCTGAAGTATCTATCCCAGCAGCTTTCTAAAGACTCCACAGCAGAAAACTTTTGTGAAAATACCTTGCCTAATTTCTATTGCATTTGGTAAAACTTTGGAAAAAGCCTCTCCTGCGAAAGCAGAAAAAATGTTTGAATAATAAATAACTTTGATTTTAGCCTGTGGGAAATCACTCCGGACACTGTCTTTGCTGACACCAAGGTCTAACCACCCTCCAGGCCTGGATCTTGCATCTTATCAGAGAGAAGGATCTATGTTATATAGCAGGCTTTATTGAATTACAGTGTTCTGAGTAATTAGATTCTTTTCTTTAAAAATTTTTTTTATTTTGTAAAAATAATATGAAAACACAGAAGCACATTAAAAAAATAAAGGGCACATATTGAATTAGTTAGGATTAGGTTTGGTTGCGATCTGTAACATCCAGTTTCTCCCGTCAAAGATGCTGACATCCTTGGGGAAGGGGGACTGCGTTATGGATCAATGTGTTTAAATCACATTGTAGGAAATCAGCCTTCCTGGAGAGAGACAGAGGGGCAGAGGGGCAGCTTGGGTTGGCAATGGAGAGAAGCTTGGGGGAGAAGCTGCTCATTCCAGCTAGGTGACCATTGAAGATTCCATGGCAGGATGAACTTCAATGTCTGGAAGAGTGGGTGGGATTGGGACATGGAAAGGGCTTTGCTTGGTCCTGGATGACAGCTAATGTAAGGACCGCCAGCCTTCAGGCCTCACTTCTCCACCTATAAAACAAGAGCCAGACTACCTTTCCCTTTGGAATTGACCCTGGAAAACTGCAGAGATGGGTGTTGTAGTGAACAACCATCCTGGGAGTGGAGCTTTGTGTACTGCAATTGTGTGTAGCTGGGGAGAACAAGCAGCAATCATGGTCCCCCTAAAGGCCACCAGGCTCTCATCTGCGGACAGAATGTAGCAAAGGCAACCTGTGACTCAGACATCATCGTGTCATCCCACAAGTGCTTCAGGGGTCACTGTTTGCTAGTGAGAAGCGAGCCGAGCTGGCTTCCTGCTCACAGAAACCCTTCAGTGAACGGTCTTGTGACCATCATGGGTTGTGGGTGTCAGGGCCAGGAGATCTGGGTCCTGCCTGGACTCTCCTGGTCCTATGCACAGCCTGAGGATTTGAATCTCCACACTATCTTCCACTAAGGACACTCTCGAGTCTCTTTCATGTCCCCCTCCTCCACTCCGTGGCACACACAAGGGAAGAATTTGGGAAGGAATAGAAGGACAGGACGGGAAGCCAAGAGAGGCAAATGAGAGAGAGAGACTGGTGTGGGGACCACCCCTGTGGTCCCCAAATAGTCTGAATCTGAGGTGCCTGCTGAGAATGGCGAGACCGAGAGATATCTTCTCCTTTGTGTTCCTGCAGCCCTGGCTCCTGTCCTAAATTAAATTCTCCTCCCTGAGATTCATCTTCATTCAGGAGAAAGAAAAGACTTTGGTCTTTTAAGGGTACTTTTTCCTGCGCTTTTCTGTAACTTTGCTTGATTCCTCTGTACTTCTGTGCTGCAGGAGAGAAAGGACCTGAAAGGGAGGTGTCAGGGTTTCTGCAGTGTTACCAGCAAGGGCTGGAGATGGTGAGGGGCATCCCTGAGCTGTCTCAGAACACTTGGCAAAGCACACACGTTTTCCGGCTTCAAAGCCCTCAACAGAAAAGTTAAAGGCTGCAGGAGGAGGGAGTGGAGGAGGCCCATTTGGGGAAAGGTCTAGGTCATGTGGAGCCCCCAGCCCTGGCTTCTCCCTCATGGTCCAACATCTTCGGGTAGAGAAGCAGCAGGATGCAGACTGAAGAGTCAGCAAATTCCTGTCAGAGGAATTTGTGTTTTGAAGACTTTATTCAGAATTCCTTAGTTCTAGCTGGAGTCATTGGAATATGTCTGCTGGAGAATGATGAGGCACAGACCCACAGAATGGGGCGGTGGTCCACACACAGCTCTGGGAAAGGGAGGGCACATCCTGAGCCTTGGCACGGCCTCACCATCACCAGATCTCCTTCTTCGCTTGATCTGAGTGTCTCCCAGGCTACCAAGAGTGCCCAAATGAAAAGAGATGGGGGGGTGTTCAGCTGTGTGGTGATGTTGGGACATGGTGGGTCCTTATGGGAGGGGTCTCCCTCCTTCCCTGCTCCCTCTTCATGCGAAAAGCTCATCAGAAGCTCCCTGTTCTTTCCTTATTTTCACTTCCTCCCAAGTCACAGGATGCTGCCAAAAGAAAAGACTGCACTGATTAGGGGTGTGTGTGGTGGGAGAACCTGCACTGTGCCCAGCCTCCGGAGTCATCTGGAAATCCATACCTACTTCCGAGAAAAAAATCACAGTTGGCTAGGACTCCATCCAGCTTCAACTAAGGGGCAATGGCTTCCAGTCTTTTATAGCTTGAGCCCTATTCCCAGTAGTAGCTTCAGAATCCATTCCCTATAGTGCTTCTGCCTAGAAGAGGCTCTGGGCATTGCAACTCTGTGTGGTACAGGCACGCACAACTGGAAGCGCTGGGTCAGCAAAGAGCCCCCTATGATTTATTGGGTTATGTGCAGAGTTGGGGAGGTTTTTGAAAATTAGTGGCTGAAGGGTACCAACAGTCCATAATGCTTGCATAATATTTTATCTTGGGGATGGGAGCTAAGGACGTGACTCTAATGGTTAGGGAGCAAGACTGGTAATAAGAGATGAGCATCAGATTGGAAGTCTTCAACCCAGGACGGAACATGGTCTTCAACAAATATTTATCTGCTTTCTGATCTTAACATATAAATGACTTTGAAGAAAAGAGTTTTAGGAGGGACTTCTTTTTTAATCAAGCCCCAGTCCTCTAATACGTTAGGATAGGAAAAATATAGTTCAGTCTAGTCCAAAGGGACCAAGGTGCTAAGTGACCTCATTGTTTCCTTGTGTGCTCATGTTACTTATGTGAACTGCAAAGGCCAGCAATCCTGGACCCCCTCCTTCCAGAGGGTTCTCATCTTGTGCGATGTCAGAAGGGTGGACGGTTTGGCAGCATGAGGGAGAGCTCACACTCATTGAGGGCTTAAGACTCCCACAGCCCAGTGGTCTATGTGCTATCTTGCTTGATGCAAATGCTATTAAGATACCATTTTACATGACTCTGAGATTCAGAAAAGTTAAGTGACTTGATTAAGTATCGTATTACCAGCTTGAAAGGGCTTCTTTACAATGGATACACAGTAAACATTTGTTTATTGATCAAGTGGATGGCAGCGACAGGGTCTGAACCTAGGTTTAATTCAGCTCCAAAGTGTGAGCTGTTTCTACTCTGACTTCTTGAACCCAACATATAGAAAGTAGCAACTGTATTCCCCCAAGCTCTGTACTCCACTGGTAAACTTTGTCCAAATAGGAGAGCAACCAGGAGAAACCCGAGGCCATGCACCAACACCAGGGATGACATGGTGTCTCCCTCTGTGGACCAGGTGCTCTGCAAGCCATGAAGATGGTTCAAACCAAAGGAAACTTAGAAGGTGTGCACCTTGCAGCACCTGTAGTTGCATGGTAGATACCCACTCTGACTAGCCCTAAAAAACATGAGACAGGGAGAGGGGTCAGGCAGTGCAGCGTAATGCTAGACTTAGTACTGGGTAGTGGAGAAGTTTGACAACAGGAAGACCAAGAATCAGGGAAGTCCTCAGGCTTTGAAGGATTTCAAGAACCTCAACTAATCTGCCCCTCACTCCCCTACTTATTCTGCCCCTCCCTGTCACCGACAGGTGGGGTTTCTATGCAAACTGCAGCAAGCATAGGAATTGCCCTGCATACAAAATCGTGCAACTGGGGGACACATATCTAAGGATGCACAAAGTAGATCCAAGGGATATATGTGCACAAATGTGAAGAGAATTTGCAAATCTTCAACTTTCACATGGGTTTTACTCTCTTTTGAAAATAGACCTACCCAAGAGAAGTGACTGCTGATGAAGCTTTGTGCTGGTTCTCTCCTCTCCCCTCCCCTTTTCTGTGCAGCTGTTGACTTGTACCATGTAGTTGGCCTGAGATGTTTGCATCTCTACTCAACATGAGTTTTGTCTGTTTTTATTCCCTGAACAACACTACTATTTACATAGCACTTGTATTAATTATTGTAAGTAATGTGGAGATGATTTGTACTCAGTATACAGGTAGATGTATTTAGGTTATATGCAAATACAGTATCATTTTACATAAAGAACTTGAGCATCCACAGACTTTGGTATCCACGGAGGTCTTAGAATGAGCTCTCCTTAGATGCTGAAAGATGACTATAAGGATCACTGTAGAGATTACACATAAGGATTATTTTTAAAAATTCATGTCTAGGCTGCATCTGAGATGTTTCAGAATTACTGACTCTGTTCTCCTGTACCACAGCTCCTGTGAGTTCTACTTAGCCACAAAAATACAGCTAATGCATTGGCTGGGGGGAAACACTCTCCAGATGATGCCCACTCGATGGCCTGGAGTTGCTCTCTGCCACTTCTCTCTTCACCCCTTCAGGTAAGTGCCTTATCCTGCCCAGTTTCATTTCTTTTTTTATAAATGGGGAGAGCTATTGTTCCTACTTCATAGAATTGACATGGGATTAAATGAAACACTTCATATGTATAGTACAATGCCTCACACCTAAGTACTCAAAACTTAGATTTGCTGTTAATTACATAGTATTAGCATTTTATCATCTATGTAATTGATCTCTGTAAGGGATCTCTTGGCTTTGGTGGTGGGAACAGGATCTGATAGCCAGCCAGTTGTTCACAAAAATACATGAAAGAAAGGAAAAAATTCAAAGTTTATTAAACATTAAGAACAACAGACAAATATTTGAACAACATAAATACCACCAGTATTACGGTGTATAAATTAAACTAACCTCATATTATCTTGTACCTGTTTAACAGATGCGATCTTTGTGGTGTTGCCAAAGGATGATGGGTTATTGTTGGCTAAGGTGCTCAAAAGTTTGATATTTGATGTCTTCAGACTTTTGTACACACATGCACACACATACACACATGCTTCCCTGGATATACTTATCTCCTGAAAAAAGTTCACTCAAGTACGTTGCTAAACTGAATTCCTCCAAACCTAGGATACAGTTTTGCTCATATTGGAATGATTTTACTTTTAGAGAAACACCTAAAGAATTTGGCCTTGTCAGTAAAGGAACCTGGGAGCCTTCCACAGGACACACTGGGAGCAGCCTAACACCTCACTGCAGTCAGCTGCAGGTGATCCTGGTGTTGAATCCAGGGCTCCAGAGCTGCACAGCCAAACAGGCCAGTGTTGTGGGAGCTCATGAAATAGGTAGGATACAGTGTGTGTCACTTAAAGGGAAAATTAGATGAACTAGTGGAAAAACCAAAGACTGCCTTTCCACTTTACAGTAAGTCTGGGTTTCACTGATGCTTCTGAAACCAGACAACAGACCTTTCAAATGGGCATTCAGAACCATTGTGAGTTCTCACACAAAATCAGTGCAATAGAATCAACCTCTGGGGAATCTCGTATGACTTCGGCAAGTGCCACAATCCTAGCTGTGCTCTCTTTAAATAAACTGTCCTGCTTTGAGGTGAAATTCCACAGAGACCTGATTTGTACAGAGACCAAGTCTGGTCACAGTCTTGTTCAGCGTGTTTCTGCATGACCCGAAGTGGCTAGCTTTGTTCTACAGAGGATGGGAATGTTCACAGCCCCCACCCCCGCCCCAAGGTAGCTTGAGCAGAAAGAGGCTCCTCGTTTTTTGCCCTTATTTTCAAAGTCAGGATGGTGTAACCTCATCTAGAAGTAAATACGCTGCTCACTTCAAACTGTCTCAACAATGTTGGCATTATATAACACAGATTCATGCTTAATGACCAAGTTTTCCATCCCAGAAGATGCTTAGGAAAAAAGGGCGAAAATCTCAACAGGACTTTTGGAACAGGTGCAGACTAACTCCAGGACCCATGTCACTACAAATCAGACCACGCTTCCACCCTCAGCTAATCCAGGAGTGTGTGAGTGTGTGTGCGTGTGTGTGTGTGTGCGTGTACAATGACCTACATATAAGGCACCTGTGTGGATTCCATGTTTACTTTTTTCTTAAAATGAGGTAGGTCTTTAAAACCTTTCCTGGCACATAAAGTAATGTTTTATCATGATCTTTTTAATTCTTTTGCAGAAAATATTTGTGATGTTTATTTGATAGAAACAACCTAATCACACAAAAGATCAGTGCTCAAAAGTGTTTGTTTTTTAGCTACTATTTGATAACTCCATAATCTGGATGGTCTGCATTATAACCCTTCAAGGTTTCTCCACTTAAAGATATAATCTGTGTTTGTGTCATGACTACTGCCATTTAATGAGCTCGCAGGTGGCCTTTTCAACTGGCAAAGGCCAGCTCTGTGACTACTTATGGCACTTGCTGAATTTCTCTTATTCAATTCTACATGAGATTGCCAAAGACTTTGTTGGTTTGTATCAGTTATGTCCCTGAACGATGTATTTCGATTCTAGTATTCCCTCCCCTTGTGCCATTATTTACATCACACAACAAATGAAGAGCTTGGAGGAATATCCTTCTGGTCACCTTTCCTGAAACCATGACACTAGAGAGGAACAACGCTGATGGACTGCCAAGGAGACCCACCAAATCGTTAAAGAATTTTATACTTTGGAGGCAGGAAACTAGGAAACTCCCATTGATGAAAGGGGATTTTAATCTGGCATAAAATGCTTGTTGGCAGTAACAGCAAAATTTCATGACATTATACAACTCAGTGAAACAAAAGAACATTCACCTTTAAAGTCAAAACATCTATCAAATTATAAGCCATACACATAGCACCGATGTCAGCCTTCTACTGCATGAGATAGATGCCCGGGCCCCAAGAGAAGAACAAAATCCCTTGGGGCATTGGCAACAATGCCCCAACCCAGAAACTCAGAATTCCAAAGTGAACATTTTTGTGGCAGATGCTCTTTCGAAAAAACACTGCATCATCCAATAAATATTTGACTAAAATCCATTTTGTGCTTTTGGGTGATGTTAACTGGCTTCTTTCTGAGACCTAATAAGAAATAAGAATGCGCTGGAACCAGAGTCGCCACAGCAAGCCTCAATACTGTCATAAAATTTTAATTTAACGCAGAAAACATGCTGATGTGTCAGTAATAGCCTTAAAATATTAAAGACTTCAAAAACCCCCAAGCGCTGCTTCTCTATACAACATTGGTGAATATATATCTTTGCTATATAATTTTAAAACATGGAATAGTTTTTCCTTTTTCTCTTTTCTATATATAATATATGTCTTCCAAAATACATTGTCAGTATTTATATCTGAAAAATACTGTACAAAAAGAACTTCCTATAATTATTCTGTATAAACATTAAACAATTTAACAATCTCTCCTTTTGGTCTGTAGTAAACATTTAAATCGATGGGATAAACCACAATCCGTGACCACACCATCCTCTCTGAGATACACCAGTGTCTTTTACATTCATTTTTCAGAAGTCCACTTTATAAGAGCACATACGTCCAAAAGCAAACAGAGAAGAAGAAACATAAGCTCCAGAATCATTAATTAATGAGGCATTCAAAAATAACACCACAAGGAGAAAGGATCGTAGAAAACACCAACTTAGGAATTTAACTGATGTTTCTTTTTTTTTTTTAAACAGCCAAGTATAATTCACAAAAATATATATATATATATATTACCAAAAAATGGGGAAACTGAATCTTAAGTCATTTTTTGAATATTAAGAGGAATATGCAAAAAGTCAACTAGAAAAACCGGAGTGGGATAGGTGTGGGAGAGGGAGACAACAGAACCAAACAGATCAAAGGCTACTCCAAGACACTATTTTTTTTTTTTTTTTTTTTGGCTCATGTGCTGATAAATTAGCCCCTCAGTCTTAGACCTCTCGTTGCCCTCTGCTTCCCTGTCCTGGGGATATTCTGCTCATGCGCAAATGCATTACTTTAATTTTGTGTTTTAAAAGACAGTGAGATCCTTAGTAGGGAATGACATCCTACGTCCACTAGTAATACTCAGGCAGCATGCTCTAGCGTACAATAGGATTATTGCTTTAGGTACAGACAGTGCAAAAACACTCTGTGTTCTAGAATAGTACTCGTACTTATCGGGGGTTGGTGGAATTCAAAGGAAACTTACTAAAGCAGCGGGAAGTAAATATGGGATCCAGTAAATCTAAACAGCACTTGAATTTGAAGACAATTATCACCAAAACTGAAAAGAAGGGAGGAAAGCAACCTATAAAGGAACAGACCTGCGGTGTAGTGCTAAGTTGTTCTGCACACCTCATTGGCATGGTGACATACGGATTAAACAGAAGTAAGAGCTTGTGCCCTCGAGGACTGCGAACCACTGTTTTCCCAAGGCCTAGTGACGCCCAGCTGCGCCCAGAAGAGCAGGGGAGCTGGAAAACTCAAGGGCAGGGAGGTCGCAGGGAGGGGGCGGCGACCCATGGGGGTCCCCAGAGTCTAGTAAAAACATGGCACCTTTCTTTTGGGGGGGGGACTAAAAGACGATGAGAGAGCTACCTCAACATGGCAAGTGCAAAGGGACACGCACACATCCACTCACGCGTGCGCGCACACCGCAGACCGCATGAGCACAAGCACATGCATGCACATGCGCGCGCGCGCACACACACACACACTCACACGCACGCACGCACACAGATGCACACCGAAATGGGGGTCAGTTGTGTGTTTATGCCTCTGGCAAAGTGCGGATGTCAGAAAGGTCGGTCTGGGTGCGGTGCTGTCACACAGGAAACGGGTCGTCCGCCCATCCCAGGCCAGCCCAGCGCGGCGCGGCCTACAGCGGCCCGTGCCTGGCCTCGTACTTGGCCAGTATGTTCTTGCACTTGCCCAGCTCCTTTCTCAAGTCAGCCACTTCCTGGCGGAGGGCTGAGTTCTCCTTTTCCAGGAACGAGGCCCTGATGGCGATCTGGTTCTCCTTCAGCCTGCGGGCGTCGCGGGAGCGCTTCGCTGCCATGTTGTTCTTTCTGCGCCTCGCCCAGTACTTGTCATCCTGCTCGTGGGTCACAGAGGGGGACAGAAACAAGGTATTAGATTTCAGCAGCGCAGCGTCACCTGGGAAGGCCACCCCAAGATGCCTGCCCAGATGCGCAGCGCTGTCTCCTTCCTTAGCCTCTGCCTGGCTGAGCAAATAGTCCAGGGGCCGTGGCTTCCCTCCTGGAGCAGGGACCAACCTGTCCCACCTGGCCCTAGCTCTGTGCAGCGGAGCTTGGGCTCAGCGAGGTGGAGACCAGAGCCTGGGGGAAGGCAAGCACCCGGAAACGCCTTCCAACTTTCCTTACTCGCTTGGCTGCACCAGGCGGAGCCCTTTTATCTTCCACAGGTACCAGGCTGCTCTTCTGGCGTGAGGTGGCACGATATTTTTGGAAGGCCATGTGGCAATATTGCTCAGCTGTTTTAACATGTATAATATTGATCTAGTAACTCCCCTGCTAGGCTTTCAGTACAGGGCACCCTTGTGCCAGTGAGCAGGCACAGGAATGAGATTTTTACTGTGGCATCATTTGAAGAAGAGAAACATGGGGAAAATTATTATTTTAATTATTGGTATGTATCTATCAGTTTGATAGAGTCACACAAAGGGATACCTCTACAGGTATTTAAAATAAGGACCCTACTGAAAGATAAAGATGTTCATGATGTATCACACTGTCAGTAGAAACAATGGCAAACTGTTGGTAAATAGGTTTGCTCTCATTCCACTTTGATTAAACATTGTGATATAATGTATTTATAGAAAGAGGCCCATGGTGCACCTTTTAGAGCCTTCAATGATAAGCTGCTGGCTGCAGAATATGTGGCACAGGTTCGCCACCACTGATTTGTAACAAGCTATACAAGCGATGCCTGTGCAGAGGAGGCTGAGAAAGGCAAAGGCCGTCCAGACAGGAACTAACTCAGGATTTATCAGCAGCTGCATCCCAGGGAACAGGAAGCCAGGTCATGAGAGACCTCATGAGAACAAGTCCCTGTGAACTGTGTGGCAGTGAGGGATGGAGAGAGGGAGGAGGTTGTCCTTTGGCCATAGGCCATGGACCTGGTGGCCTCTGACTATACTGACCAGATCTATAGGACCAGGGACTCACCAGCTGACCTCCAGTGATAACCAAATTAGAGCTCTTCTTACTCCTAGGGCGTTTTCACTCCCCAGCCTCACCCATCCACACCAGCAGATGAGCTAGCAAAAGTATAGAATGGAGACGAAACTCTCAGGCAGGAGGGGAGCAAGGGACAGAGGTGGAACAAAGGACACTGCTAGGAATGACGGATGAGTGTCCTTCCTAGAAAAGACAGGTCGTCTCTTTTCTCCCTCTCGGGTGCTAATGGCACCTGCCTGCCCAGTTACTTTTCTCCAACTAGAACTCACCAAGCTATATTCCATTCTGCCAGGTCAATGCTCCTGTTTGCTGACAGGATTAGAGTTTCCCTGGTGCCAGAACATGGGGCTTGGCATACTGTAGCATTTGAAAAATATCTGTCCAGTGAATGAATAGACCTTTAAAAATATTAAGAAACACAGCTAACAAAACTGATTTTAGGTAAGAACTGTGGGGTGTCTTCCTTTAATACTTGCAGGGAATGCTTGCTATCCTTGATCCATCACTTTTGGTGGATACTGCTGTACGCACTTGGCTTGCCCACTGTGCAGTGTCTGGGGCCATAGACACCTCTCTCCCACCCAAGGTCTTCTCTGCTGTCACGGGACAGCTCTTCCTGCCTCCCGCCAGCTCATGATGAAGGTTCACCCACATCTGAGGGGGAAAAAAAGAAACCGAAGGGCACAGGAAAGTATTCCTCCCCGTGCCCCACCCACCATGTACACAGCCATGACATCGACCTAATTCCAGCATGGAGTGCTTCGCTCCACTTCTCTGTGATGAGCTTACCTGCATTATGAAGCAGGCTTGCTCTTTGCTGTGAATACGTCAATTTGGAGACTCCAAAAATCTGGCTGGGAATTGTATCTCCCACTTGGCTGCCGTCATTCAAACTAGCCTCCAGCCAAGAGGAAATCTGTGCTGAATCTAATCCTAGTTTAGGTTAAGAGATGGGATTCTGCAGTGCCTACAGAATTGGCTCACAAGAAGATAAAATCAGGATCAGCACCCAACTGCAAGATGGTGTCTCCAACCCCTAGACCCAATCCCACAGCACCATGGTCTTAGCCTGTAGAGTTCAACCATCCATGCACCAAAATACACTAGATTTTATAGTGTCTTTACTATACCTTTCCTTTCTTTTTTTTTTTTTTTTTTTTTTTTTTTTTACCAGAGTGATAGTTGATTTCTTTGGGGTTTTATTTTGGGTGGGTGGTTGTACCAGTATTTGAACTCAGGAGCTCATGCTTGCCAGGCAGGTGCTGAGCCACTGAGCTAAATCCCTAGCCCATGATGACAGTTACTGAGTTGTTACCCATAGGTTCTTGTGTAGCCCTTGTTCAGGACTAACATGAGGCAGTGAACTGTCTGAGGTAGAGTCCATCTGTGCTTCCTTCTGCTTCAAGGTATAGCACTAATGTTCTCATCAGCCCTAAAATTTTCCTGTTCTGCATCAGTGTAGTAATCTTCCAGGTACTTCTGTCTGTGGTATTTTTATTTTTTATTTTTTCTAGATATGAAAGCAACAGAAATTGTCTAGATCAGTTCAATATCCCAAACTCCCATTTTCCCAACCATGGAGTCTCTCAACATATGAGCCGTATTTAGGTTTGCGCAGTAGGGGGTCAGACTTTAAAAAAGGCTAATTATGTCTTGTTCAATGAATGCCTTCAAAATGTATAATCACATCTCCTTTGTCTCTATGTGGGGAAAGAAATATAGAGACAAAAATTATAAAATGACTAATCAAAAATGGTTCTGTTGGTATCCATGGACATGGCACCCTTTTGGAAAGAATTTGAGTCTTGAAATATCATACAGTGTGTCATGCCTAATTTTGTTTTAAGCTATCCTCATTTTCCTGAAGTAAATCTATTTGCCTTTATACACAATGTGTCCCCTTCAACATAGCAGAGTTTCTGCCACAAGATGAACCTTCTGTCAGCTGAGACACTTGACTGACCCTACTGGTGACAGAAAGGGAATGTGTCATATAATGTGTAAGGGAATGCATCAGCTTCCCTATATATCCAGCCCTGATCAACCTGGTCACCCATGTGGCAGGAAGTCCTGCCACATGGCTGTCATTCCCTGAGGCCACCCAAAGGGGACGTAGTCATGAGGACTATAAAATCCAGATGGCCTTCCTAAAAAATTTTCTTCTCCTTCTAACCTTGAAAGATTTTGGTTTCATAAATGGGCTCTAGTTCATGCATTTCCTTGAACATGGTAGTAAGTCTGATTCTGGGGGCTTACCACCCCTCCAGTATTGCACTGCTATTTCTTGTCTCTGTTTAGCTTCAAACAATAAAAGCATTGTTTCAGCAAATGCCCAGAGAGGAAAGCAACGTGCCAAGAGTCACATACTGAACAGGATCACAACTCATGAGTACTTTGTGGATTTACTTACGGGGAGTGATCAAAGTATACAGTGAGTGTTCACATTTAAAAATTGTGTACAGTAGAAGACACACTGCCATGAACTCTCCCTCAAGGCTCCCTCCTCCCAAGTTAAATGCATTTATACTATAATTTATGCCACCCTCAGGAGCAATTCTGAAACTTTTCTAATGTTTATATACCAAGTATGATCAAAGATGAGGAATGCTCTTGCTGAGTGCTGTCCAGTGGAAAGGAAGGCTTAGGGAAGCGTTACAGTGCATCCTCATCCCCGTCATTTACAACCCTGGTGCTGCGGAAACTCCAACTTTTCCCCCAGGTCTAAATGACCAGGAAAGGTAAACATTTTGATTCAATTCCGGACATCAAGGCAGCTACACCAGTGTAACTAGAGACACACAAAAGGACTACTTAGAGCACTGCTGTAGAAGTTGGCAAGAACAGCAGAATAATTGTGTTTGAAGCAAGAGGAGCTTAATTAGCAATGTGTTCTTTTGCTGTAATCAATTTTTCTTTCCTTTTTTTTTTTGTATTTTCTAGGGAAGGGTCTACAGGGTGATCAGGGGCTCATCAGACTTCTAGTGATTCGCCTGTTTACAGCCTCCCAAGAGCTGGGATTACAGCTGCACACGACTATGTCCAGCCTCAATTGCCATCTCAGCATGCCCCAGGGGTGGGCCTGGCACAGCAGGCCTGGTATAGAACACCTGGCCCCTGCACCTGCTTGTAGGCATTTAATCTGCTGAGCTAACTGGCCGGCCCTATAATCAATTCTCTAAAAACGAAATCTCCGCCACGTTTCCCAATCATCCCTCGTCCACAGTCTTCCTAGGACTACCTCTTGCATTTCCCCTTTCATCCCACTCACCGTGCGTCTGCCCTGAGCCTGAACACCAGTTCCAATTTACCTTCAGATCATCAGGAATGAAGACTTTGCGAGCCTTCTTAATCATAGGCTGTGGCTTCAGTTCTTCCTCAGAGAACTTGCGTTTGCGAGGGTCAAACATCTCCTGGCCTGGGATGCTGGAGAGGGCGAGATCTGCTGGATCAGGCTCATAACCCACGGGGACCTGGATGGTATCAGGATCGATGGGGCTTGGTGTATTACGGTTTGCTGGCAACAGCTGACCTGGAATAGCACAGAAGCTTTAATTCATGCACATGCTACACAGATGCATCGGAACCTCCTAAAGTGCTCTAAGAGGAGGTGGAGGTCTTTAACTTGCATAGGATCACATCATCATTTGTTTTGTTCTCCTCCACCAAGTTTCTGAGAACATAGAAGGCTATGACTTGTCTCACATTAGGCAGAACAAGGACCCAGGCAACGTGTTCGCTACGTGGGCAGAGAAAAGCTGTTTAATAATATGAGTTCAAGGGGCCAGCCAGATAGCTCAGTGGATTAAAGCTCTTGGATTTGATCCTGGGAGTGCTGTGCTGGCCCTGCCCCAGAGCATGCTGAGACTGCAATTGAGACTGGGCGTGATGGCACGCATCTGTAATCCCAGTGCTTAGGAGGTTGAAAACAAGATCACTACAAGTCTGTTCTGTGTAGTGAGACCCTGTACTAAATTCATAAAAACCAAATAAAAAATAAATACATGAGTTCGTTCTTACACACTTAAGAAACACAGCAGTGCATCAAGTGTGGTACAAGATGCGGTGCATAGAACCATGTGGCTCAGGGCTCTAAGGTATTTCCCAGGTGAGTTACAAAGACAGACCGATAATTAGGGTAAAATGCAGGTACCTGGACGGATGCAAGTCTCTAGGGAAGCGTGCTTAGAAATAACGCCTGCTGTCTGCACCCTGAGACAGACACATTCCCATAGAAGATATTTGAGGCACTAAGGCAAGACAGAGGTTTGCAGTTTTCAGGAACTACAAATAGCCTTCAGGAGCTGGAACACTGAATCAGAAGACAAGATGAAGCAGGAAGAAGTGAAAGCAATAGCCAGGCCCTAAATCACGTGGTGGACTCTGAGTAACACATAGCTGAAGTTTGAAAAAATGAGTCAAGCAACTCAAGTGGCTGTGGATGGCGGTGGGTTCAATCAGAGGCAGATCAGATCCCTGCTGCTGTGATAAACCATGCACACCTTCACAGTGGCAGCAGAGATAGTAGAGGGAGGGGCAGTTAAAAGAACAGCTCATCTGAATTATATCACAGATTCTATAATTAATACTTTCTACCTTATTATTTTCCTAGTGGTTGTCCATAGCACTAGAAGCCGACATCATATCATGTCCAACCACTATTAGTGCAAATCTTGCTTCTCATAGAATTATGCAGAAGCATGGCATATTTATCCTAACTGTACTGTTTATACACACACACCATGATTCTTCCTTTCTATGCCCCTTTTTTTTGTCTGGACCTGTCAAAGATGAGCCCACCATTGTCATTAAACCAATTTAGATGCCTGAACTCGGCGACACAATCCAACACAGTCCAGCATTCCACAATAATAGTTATCTGAAGAAGCTGTTGACTATTGCCATTTACAGTAAACAGCTACACTTTCTTAATTCACTGACTAGAGACATCTGCTATAATAATGTCTGTAAGTATAATATCATGTATGCACCTTGTACGATACCAAAACATTACGAAAACAGTTTGCAATGTATTAATTTATTAAATCTATCCTGTTAATTTGCCTTGAAACTGTCTCACTGCTCTTTGTTCTTCAATTAAAAAAAAGAATAGTTAGGATAGATATGCAGCTACTTTTGCTTAATTCTATGAGAAAATAGATTTGCACTAATAGTGTTTGGACAGGATATCTTGTCTGCTTCTTATACTGTGGATAACCACTAGAAGATAAAATATATTAATTATTGAAACTGTCCTATTAAAAAATAAATAAAAAAAGAGCAGCTCAAAAGGACAGAATGGAGACATCCATACCTTCGCTTTAGGGTTCAAAGCACTAAACACCACAGCAATTCACAAACATCCATAGAACAATGAGTGTATTGTGTTGCTGGATACATCCTACTGGTGAAAGCAAATTTTTACAGGCCAAAATGTTTATGCTGGGAGCTCTCTTCCTTTCCTAGTTTCATCTGAGTTTTACAATCACTCCTTTCACACCCAGAGAATAAATGAGAGGATCCTGCTCGGGGAAATCTGGCCCATTTCCCTTTGTCCTCACTGCCAGTGGCAGGTCAAAGTGAGAAGTCCTTTTGGTTTCATTAAAAAACTACCCTCAGATTGAAGCAGGAAGCCATTGGCTTGGATTCTAGCAAAACTGTGAACCCGGGCTTGTGTGTTTTCTGGAAAGGCTTGGTGGGAAGCTTGCAAACATGAATACTTGAGGTGACCTTTGGGGTCCCACTTTGCTTCGAGCTCTCTTTGTATCTGGCTTGCCAAAGAGGAAGTGATGAGCCCCGAGGTGCTAGCAGAGGGTGGGGTTTTCTCATTAGCCAAGCTCCATCTTCTAGAGACTGCTGAGCTCTGCGCTGAGCAGTGTCAAGCTGGATTTGATCTTATGCCACTTGACAATGCCTCAGAAAACAAACCACAGTGCATCCGTACATTAATTTCATTTCCCTTTGGAAAACTCTTTATATTTAATAACAAACTGTCCCATGCCCTATCCATACAAAGCTCAACACAACCCTACAGGCATGTGCTCCCTTCTCTCACCTTCTCAAAGCATTTTAAATTGAACTGTCTTAAGTTACTCCAAGTTCCACCTTAATACAGCACCATTCTGTTCATTATGTTGTATTGTGTTAAACTTGCATGTGTATGTGCACGCCTGCATGTCCATGCAAACATGCACGTGCGTACACACACACACACACACACACACACAGACACACACACACACACACACACACACACTTCTATCATACCACACAGTCTTTTTTGGGGGGGCCGGCTCTGCCCTCCCTGGTGGGGGGCAGGGCTGGAGGTGCTGGCGCTGCATGTGGTGTTGGGGGTAGAACCCTGGTCCCTGTGCTTGCCTAATCAGATGCTTTAGACCACTGAGCTATCTTGCCGGCCCCTATACAGCTTTTCACGTTTTGTTCATGTTTCTCCCCCAGACACCTTGCTATGGTGCCTACTTCAATGTCTTCTTCTGCAAGGAGTGTCCCTCCTTTTGGGTGTCTCCGTGTGGTTTTGGACTCAAACATTCATTCATGGACATTCTAACAATAACATTTTCCACGTAGGCAGACCCTTTCTCCACGTCCTTTCTCTCTAGTCCCTTCCTCCAAGAGAATCAGGTCAGCTCTACATGCAGAATGTAGAAGACATACCTGGACACAGCCCACATAAATGTCTTCCCCATTGTCCAATAGCAAGTGGCAATGTCCGGAGAAACAAAACCAGGTCTCTCCTCCCCATAGACTTCACTATTATCTTTTATTTTCATTTCCCACTGAATTAACTCTGCTGGACTCAACATTTCTTCTCCCTTCTTCCAAATTGTCCATGGTGCCATTGGATCATGGGGAGAGGGGGTTTTCTTTTTCCTACTTTTTATGGCTTTAAAATTTTTAATAGGGGCTGGGGAGATGACTCAGTAGAATAAGCGCTTCCCTGAAGTAGGCAAGCGCAAGGACCTGAATTCAATCCCCGGTTCCACAAAAAAAAATAGAAGAGCTGTGGATTGAAGAAGGCATCATTCCATTATTTGGAAGTTATTAAAATGCAAATTTCAGTGGCACTGCGTGAAGACAGCGGGGTCTACTTCTCAACCCCAAATTGCCTCCCTACTCCTCCTCCCAGCTATGACCATCCTTAACAGTTTGATGAGAGCCTTCTCCTGCCTGAGACTTGACACATATGATTTAACTGAAATGGCATCCCGTGGCCCACATAGCCTGGACAATTTCTTCAATACATCAACATACAATGTGCAATTTCCCACATTAGCACAAAGAACTACTTTTTAATGATGAGTAATACTGTGCAGTGGATATCATAATTTGTGACTATTCCCCAACTGGTGGATTTTTAAGATTTATATTTTTGTTGAAGAGATTCCCAGAAGTGGGACTGCTCACATAAAAGGCACATAATTTTTTTCTCTAAATGCACTGCCAAATTGTACTCCAAACTGTCATATTTATTCATACTTGTATCAACATATATGATAATGCAAAGCTCCTCAGTACTAGACCTTAACATGCTGCCAACCTGATAAACCCCAATTACTATTTATTTTATTTCTATTTCTCTGTCTTTTAGTGATGTGTCACATCTTCTATGTTTACTGGGCATTTATTTAACCTCTGTGTACTGTACCTTCATATAGTTTGCCCTTCCAAATGTGATTTTGCTTGTCCATTTATAAAAACTCTTTATTGATCGTGACTATAATCTCATTTGTTTTGTCTCTACCAACTATTTCTTCTTAGGCTGTTCTATGTTCTAACTTTGTTTATATGGTTTGTCACTACTGAGGTGTTTTGTATCGCAGTGTAAAAATACATTGAAATTTTCTCTTTTATGCCTTCTAATTCATGCTTTCTCTATCCTCAAATCATATCTCATGTGTGCGTAACATATATGCACACTAACATATAGACATATGCTGTGCATAAGTATATTTTTCTCTAATTCAACTACAAATAGTTTCTATCAGTGATGGTGAATGCTTTAGAGCTTTCCGTAACACAGAGCTGGCCATGGCATCCATGACACAGGTTTGCCGCCAGTGGTTGACATTACTAGAATTCTGTGTCACTCGACATTTTCTTTTGTGTAAAAAGGGGCATTGCTTAAGGTTTCCCAAAGTTCTTACTATAACATTAGTAAGCTTTTATATTTGATAAGGCAAGTTCTGTCTTCCTATTACTCTTTTCATAAAATGTCTTTGGAGACATTATGATATTTATTCTTTTAGAGGAATTCCAGAATACATTTCTCTGTATACACAGTTTTCATTTAAGATCCCAGAAAAATCGCAGGTATTTTGAGGGCAAATAAAGTAGTGAAGAGACCTATGGTGTACTCCCCATTTTTATTTGGGGGGGCTTTTTATATTTATCAGTTCAGCTTTAACAAGCCCTCTTCAATTTAACCATTAACATTTTTGCAGAACTTACAGAGCTTAAGTGTTTTATAGTAGCTGCTCGTGTTGCAAAGTTTGTATTTACTAGTTGGTTATTACTGCTTTATAGGAAGCCACTGGCTTTAAAATGCTGGTCTTACATCCAGCCACCTTATGCTCTTATTAGTTGAGTAGTCCCAACAGCTTGAAATTCTCTTAGTTTTTGAGGGAATAATCTTATCTTCTGCCTCTGGGGATAGTTGTGGCTTCTTTTGAGTGCTTGTAATTCCCCCTTAGTTTTTTAAAGTGTTCAACTTCACTGAATTAATGAAACACTAATGAAGAGTAAGGGACTGGTGATGCCTTGCCCGACTTCAAGAGAATGCACTGAATGCTTTATACCTCCAGGTTGTTTGTTCCACAATCCTCACCATTACCATCTGACAAGTGAAGGCAGATCCAGCTCTTCCAGCCCTACTGTGTTGACAGTTTCTTTAAACATCAGGAAAAAAAAGTATTACATTTTCTCAAAAATATTTTTTTGGCAACTTTAAAAGATAATCATGGACTGAAGAGATAGCTCAGTGGCCTAAGTGGTTGCTGGGCAAGCACAAGGTCCTGAGTTTGATCCCCAGTACTGAAGAAAAAAAAAAAAAAAAGATAACCATGTGGTTTTGTCCCAGTACTTGTTAAGCGCGGGTATGGTGTTTCTCTAAGGCTTTATTTAAAAGACCCAGGATGGTAGACAAGATAAATCCCATTTTCTGTGCTCAGTGGTCTGCTGGATGCTGTTTTCCTATCCTCGCAGCATCTTGATGATTGTCGTTTCCTGAAGGGTAAAAGAGGATTTCTGGAGGAAGGGGTGGATCAAAGGATTTAAAGAAATTTGGAAATAAATTAGAAGTTGCCTTTTACTATGGTGTAGACCTAGATGTCCTGCCAAAACCCCACTATATCTGACTTACTGGAAGGAGGGGTCTGGTAGGAAAGGGGGGTTCCCTGGAGACCTGGCCTGGAAGGGTCTCTCTTCCCTCAGTTCTTCCCTGGTCTCCCAAAACAGGAGGGGCAGCAACTTCTCCTCTGCCATAAGCCTCTCCTCTGCTGTTTCTCCTCGGGAGCTGAAACATGAGCGGAAATGCCACCGCCCCATTTAAGCTGTGGGTGCCAGTGACATGGAAAATGACAAAGATACCCTCAGATAAAATTTGATCTCCATTTTTTGACATACATCTAAGCCTCCATAGACTACAACTGAAAATGGGATGCCCCTTGTTCTTACATCCTTTAACAGGAATGCTCAATCAGCTGATTAGCCAGCAGTCACCAATGAGCTGGGAAGACACAATCCGTGCCCTCTCTTCTTAGGTCATCGGTTTAATGTTTACTCTATTCATCGAAGTTATAAATAATAGTTTTCTTTATTACTTAATTCTCAGGGTTAACTGCAATACCACCACCCTTCTGATGTGCTTCTTTAGTCAGGCAGTTAAATAAAAAAGGCATTAGAGTCAGAGCAGACATGTGTAGAGCAGACAACAAATCCCAGAGTTCATTTCGGATGTGCACTAGCAAGCTGATCAACATCATTCTCTAAAGAGAAAGACTGAGAGAAGTGTTTCTATTTTGACCGCAGGCTTTCCTCTACTTCAGACTTGCTTGAGCTTCCTCATGTTAAACTGGTCTCAGACCTTTCTCTCCTTCCTGCTTCTCCCCATTGCCCTCATCAGTTTGGATCTGTTTGCTTATAATGATCTTCTGGACCCAGAGGTTATAATTGGAGTTTGAAATAGCATGTTTTACCCTCTTGGTATACCCAACTTTCAGAAGCAAACCATCACAGGACTCATAAGCTGCTGGCTTCTGTGCAAAATATCCCCAATGGTCCCTTTAAGATACACAGAGTCAATAAGCTTAGGAGAATCTAGTGAGGCTCTAGGGTCAACACAAAGCACTGACATATGTGCCGAGACTGAAGAAAAGCCTCCCAAGTATTTCTACATGGTATGGGCTTGCCAGACTCCCACCCCAGATTGGCCAGCCTCCATTCCAAGGGCAGCAACATGTTATGCTGTACCAACAAGCATTCCACAAAGGCAGCTACATCCTCATGGCCTAGGATCTCATCCTCCCACCTCCGCTGCCCATGTAGTTTGTTCCCTGGGAGCCTGTCACTCTGGGTAGAATCTGTTCCCCTAGGCCTTGGATCTGGGCTGGTCTCCTGCCTTGACTTGACTGATAGACTATGGCAGAAGTGACTGAGTTCTGAAACTGGGCCTAAAGATCCTTCTCTGTAGCATTTCTGTTGTCAGGATAGGACCACACCCAGTCTAGCCTGCTGGAGGATGATGGACGAGTATGGCATGCAGGTGTAGGCTGACAAAATCACCTGTTACTTAGATGTGTGAGACCAGCTGTGAGCAACAAGAGCCACCTGGCTGACCCACAGCAGTTAGAGATGTTTGCTTGCATATGCTGCAGAGCTTCTATGTCTAGTAGACATTTTCACGGCAGTAAATGACACAAAGGACTGACCACAGGCTGAGTTACTGACCATGGGGTGATATTTGCAATCCTATTAGTGGGACAGCAGACTTCATTTTCAAAAAGCAGAGCTTAACCTGGAAACGAGTCATGTGTGAGCTTGACTTCTGATTCTGAGAACTCTACATTAGATACTTGGGCATTGGTGACTAGAAGACCAAATAGAACTGCCCCTCCAAGCCTTACCAAGCTCAGTTTCGGGGAAAGGAGTGACTAGTGAAAAATGTTTTGTTTTTACCTTTTTTTCTCTGTGTTTGTGCTCTGCCATGCAGGAGAAGACTGCTATACTTGCCTCTGAGGGTTGTGTGAGAAATGAACGAGACAGGTACAGTGCATAGCATGATGCATGATGCTCAGAAAGCACTCAATGAAGGCTCTCTGCAGAAACGTGAATATAAAATAGGTAGCACAATCATGGAGGCTTTGTAACAAACTACAATCACAAAACAGACTTCCGTCCCTGCCCAAGGGTATCCTTCAGGATCTACTGCAGTGCCCCCCGATACTGCGGGCCCTCCCTCATGAGCATTCTTACCATTCTACATCCTGCCCAAAGCTGCTGTACAAATGCCTTCCACCACAAGCCTTCCACACTTCCTGAAGCCACACGGGATGCCTTTCAAGGCTCCTGTGGTGACTGTCTTTTTCCTCCTCACACAGCCCAAGTGAGGCCCCTCGCCACAGGCTTTGGGAGCTAGCATCTTCCCTACCTAGACGTTCCTCCCATCGGATCCTTTTACATCCATTAGGTACCTGCTGTGGTACTGTCTACTGTAATCTTCTGATGTTCTATCAAACTATTTGATTTCCTTTATAATATTTATCTCTACCGCAAAATTACTGAAATCACTGGCAACCTCCCCTCTGCACACATGTAAGCTCCAAGGGTCAGGGACTCTGTCTTATTTGCTGGAATGGCTCCAGCTTCTAGATGGAGCTGCTGGAAGAGCACAGAAAAAGCAAGCTACCAAGCAGCCAATGCAAAATCCTCCTGGATCCTAAGTGATGCATTTAGGAAAACACAGAAGAAATGAATGGATTCCTAAATACATATGAATGACTAAAGCTGAATCAAGAAGATATAAAAATCCTGAAAAACCCAGTATCAGGGAATTTAATTGAAAATGTAATAATAAAAAAAAAAACCTACCATCAAAGAAAAGCCCCGGTCCTGATGGATTCACAGCTGACTTTTACAAAAAATTTAGAGAAGATTTAATGCCAAATCTTCTCAAACTCTTCAAGGAAACTGAAAGGGAAGCAGTTCTCCAAAACTCACTACCAGAGGCAAGTATTGCACCAGTACCAAAATCAGAGAAAGGCTCAACCAAAAAAAAAAAAAAAAAAAAAAAGATCAGGTACTGTTTTTCCTTCTTACTTTCTTTATTTTGCAACTTATCTACAGTAGACATCAACATCTTCACTTTCAAAATCAGAAAACAATACTGAAAACTGGAATTGGGGCTTCTCTTTGCACACACACTCCTGGAGGCTATGCCAGGTGGTGCTAAGGTGGAAATCTATGCCCAAAGCAGGAAAAGAGGGGATCAAAGAGCCAGAGGGGAGAGGAGAGAGAAGGAAAATAAGAGGGAAAGGAAGGTGAAGAATGCAAAATACACTACCAGACTGTGGGCCTACTACTTTAGCAGTTAAGGAATGAAGGGGAGGCACCAAGCTGGTCTGGCTTAGGTGTCACATCCAGGAGGTCACAGTACCTGGCACCTCCCAAGAGGTCATTGTCCTGAATATGCTGGGTGGCAGGGAGTGAGAGGGAGAAGAGAGAGAGAGAGCAATGGAGGAGACAAAGAATGAATGCAAGAATGAACCTGAGAAGAAATGAAGGAAGGAATAAAGAGCAATGAGGGGCATATGGAAGGAAAGAAAAGCACCCAAAAGAAGAAGGAGAAGGAACAGGTAGAAAACACTCAACTGGAGATTAAAGTGGGGACAGTCCTCCTAGATCAGGGTAGGACTAGGAGGGCTGACTGCCAGGACTGATTTCTTTTTTAAGTGTTCTGTGCATTACATGGTTGATATGCTGATTGTGGAACAAAACAGATCACACACACACATGAACACACAAACACATGCACACACACATGAACACATACATACATGCACACACACACACACACACACACACGTATGTATGCACACACAGTGTCACATTCGGATGCAGTAACCAGGCTGTGCTCAGCCTGCAAGTGCAGAACCAGTGTACTGAAAGGCCTACTGTAAAGACGCCTTTGATCCCCCTGGCTCTCACCCAGCAGCTCTTCACAGAGGAGAGGCTGTCAGCAGAAATAAGGGGAAGGCACGGTGGTGCTGAAAAGCCCCTCAGTCCTAATGTGTAAACGTCAGGGAGGGGGCCTGTCTGCTTCTGTCTAGTGCAAGTGCAGAGGCGGAAAGTCCTGGGCAGCAGGGCAGGCTCCTGGCCCACCACCAGTAACCAAAGCAGGTGGACAGGTGGTCCTGGGGAGCGTGCAGGAGCCTTGCACCTCCTGCAAGCCACACAGAAGCTTTGTGGGGGTGCAGTGATCCGGATCCCTATTTTCCAGGTGTGGAAATAAAAGAATGAAAATAGAAGGTGCCAGACAGACCCAAGATGCCACATCCTTTGTTGAAAGTTGCCCAACAGCTGACAGAGAAACACTCACTGCCCATTCTCACTCCAAAAGCCAGGTTCTAAATCACACAAATACCCCAAAGGTGGTGCTGGGAAGCCCAGCCTGCCTCAAAGGCAAGCCAGGGACAGCCACATATCAGGACCTGGGCTAGAAGCCTCCAGAAGGTGCAGCTGGCAGCCCTCGCTGCTTCTACTGCACCTCACCTCTCCCTCAGGCCAGCAGAGAAGGAACAAAGAGAGGCCTCTCCAGGTCCTCTCCTGTCCAGCTTCCCAGACAGTTCTGGCCCCCTTCAGTAGTCCCTGCTCTTCTCCTTCATGGACCAGAGTCCCTGGAAGCTGCAGGCAGCATGGCTTCCCATACCCTCCTTCCTTCACCTCCACTCCTCTTCTGGAATGGTGGGCTTGTGTCAAGGGCAAGCCCATATCTGACCAAGAGCCCCAGAGGCCAGGACTCTTCTTATCCCCACCACCTCTCAGGCCCTGGTGTTCACAGGGAGCCTCTGGATACGCCAGAGACCAGGCCTCATTAGGAGCTGGGCCAAGATTCCTGGGCAGAAAGGGTGTCGGATACATTCTGTTCCATGACTAGGAAGCTGGCTTCAAAGGTCACTCCAGGGGGAGGGGTATTTGTGGCTATAACTTGATTTGGTTTAGCAATAGACAGATGGGGGTACTGCTCCTGGGCTCTTGCTGTGTCCCTGGTCTGTCTTCCAGATCTGTCCTGGAGGATGTTGTGCAGTCCATCTGAAAATATAGACAGGTCAGGGCTCTGCCCTCAGCTCTGGGGTCTGGGGCCAGTCACTGTCATGCAGTCTTTGCAGTCTCGTCCCCACCTGTCAGGAAGCGAGATGCACTCCTCTGGCTGAGGTGCTCTGATGGCCCATGTGAGGGAAGGCCTCTCCTACCACAGCCCAGTCCTTAGTACCCCCAGCTCCAGCTGCAGCGAACTGTGAGGCACTCCAAGTGTGACACCACTCTGCGTCCAGGACAAACACTGCGCCCTGGGGTCGTGTACCAGTACTCAGAGTGACCCTGACCTGACTTGGCAGCTGTAAACTTGGCAAGAGCCTCCCTGAATTAACAAAGCCTCTCGCCCCCAAGGCCTTTGGCATCAACTTGCTGTCAGCACCCTCAGAAAAGCCTGCCTCCTTGAACCCACTGAGGGGTGAGACCAGAGCTTACAACTACAACCCACTGGGGGTTGCTTAGGAGAGGACAGAATGGACATTCCAAGTGCAGGCCAGGGTGCGGATGGTCCTTGTGCCTTTCCCACCCCAAATGGTCCCTTGGGCCTGGTCTTCCTGGTTGAGGTGCCTCTCCCCAGTCAGGCAGGGTCAGTGAGTGGCAGGAGAGGGACACTTGTGGCTTATGCCTGCCCTGTGGTCATCACAGCACCTCAGGGTGCAGCAAAGTCAGAGTGGCTGGAAAAAAAAACTCACAACCCAGAGGTTCAGAAGGCCAGTGTGAAGGGTACTGCAGGTCTTGGAGCCCTGAGCCCAAAGAGGGTTAGGGACAGTCACAAATGGGAACCAGAGGCCTGCCTTCCCCCATCGCCACCCCAAAAGTCCCCCCCTACCCCCCACTGCATAGTTTCTTGGTTCTGCCTGCGCATGTGGGCAGGAGAAATGGGGCAAGGTGGGGTAGGTCTGCAGCTGGCTGCTGGGTGGTGCCAGACTTCACTCATGCTGTTCTTGCAGCAGCTCCAGCTACTGAGAGTGCGGCCCCAGCACCCACATCTGGACCTTGCTGAACTATATATTCTCATCCATGGCTTCAATTTGCCCTCCCAGTAACCTTGTGAAATGGGTAAGGGCTAATGGGCACGTTCTACCTGAGGAAAGATTGAACCACTGAGTTGTCCCCCTCGCCCACCCACGAGGTCAACCTCCTTACCACCCAAGGAAATGAGGTCTCCCATACCTGTGATCTATTTTCAAAAATCTTTAATGATAACACACTACTCGCATGAGCACCGCCCAAGTTCCCAGGGTGTCTTTTGTTGGTGGTGCTGGTGAAAATGTGCAGTGCCAGCCATTTGAAACCTGCGGTTTTCAAAGCGCTGTCGTGGCCAGTTATTACGCTGGCTCACGTCCTTCAGGATCTGTTAATTTTTGGGGTTCTGACCTAGAGCAGAGAATGAAGCAGTCAACTAAATAAAACATGGTGTGGCGGACAGTTGCTGTGAACCAAGACCCAACTGCAAACAAAGCACCAGCTCTCTGGAGTGACTCCCTTCCTCCTCTGCCACCCCCCTCAAACCAAACTAAATAAAACAAAGGAAGAAAAGCAGGATTGTTTTAAGCTCTGCATTGCTGGAGGAGATGAATAGGATTCAGGTGTGTCTGCAGTTCTGCGGCTTCTCAAGGAGACACAAGATTCTTCCCTGCTAGAGTCTTCAGGCTCAGCATCCGAAGTAAACATGCTTTTCCAGAGCCCTGTGGCTCTGGGTCCTGGCCAGTGTTTCCTGGATTCTCTTATCCTGGCATTCATGGAGCACCCTGCTGCCCTCTGAGGACCAATTGTCAACATCTGCTATAACCTAGCACCACATTTAAGCCCACCTCATCCTCCAACCTACTGTTGACTTCTTGCCTCTCCCACAGGTCTCCTTGCCACTGAGGGTTGTCTGTTCCCCCATCATGTCAGGCTTTAAACTTCCACCATCCCTCTCAGGTAGGACTGGGAGATGAACCATGGAACCCTGGCCAATGACACCATGGCTTATGGGACCCCTGGAGATAGATATTCCTGGGCCTCAGTCTGCACACTCATGAAATAACAGGAGGGGAGATGCTGATAATGACAAAGACTCTTCCCAGCTCGAGTAGTAAATTATTGTTGGAGCTCGGGAGAAGTTTACTTTTTCATTTCAGATTGGTGTCAAAGGCCAGGCACAGGCCATTTCACAAATGATTTAGACAACTGCAACACCTTACAACCTGGCCTTTCTGCCATTTGCAATCACCTCCACCAACAGAGCTACTGTGTTCTTCTTCCTAGAACACCCTCACTATAGTCAAGACCATCACTTCCCAACCCTAAGTCCCTGGTACCCAAGGGCTCCACCGTTGGCCCTATTGCTCCTGACCTGACCCTGTCCAGCTAGGCTGGCAGCCTTGTTTGCGGGTATCCATCAAAGTCAAATTCAAACTCCCCTCCTCCTCCTCACTACCCCAGGGCTGATAACACATCTGCTAACTTCTGTCACACTCCATTTTGCAGGGTATAGTGTATGCCAACCTGGAATTTAGACAGAATAAATGACTTTATAACTTGGAAGCAATTGTCTCTTCTCAGCTTTGACTGGAAACCTTTCCAGGTAAAGGACATGCCAGTAACTTACACAGATGATGATTAACAAAGGTTTAGTGATTAAAACATTCATTTACTTAGCAAACTTTTATTGGGTCCCTCCGATGGGGTCGGTTCTAAGGACATACAAATGTAACCTGGGAGCTTGAATCTGGAGATGAAGGGAGGTAAATAAACAAATGATTAGATTATGGGATGCCAAGGGCTATGACAAAGCTTTGTCCAGGGGGCCAAAGGTTGGGGTTTAAAGGCTGATGGCTACTCCAGCTCTGGGGTATAAGTTCAGGGACATGAGGAAATGTGTCCCCCTGGGGAGCTGGCTTCCTGGCCTGGCCACTGGCCAGGGAACTAAAGGGAGGACGGGTGATCAATCAGAGGCAACAAGTACTTGACAACACAACGATGGATGATAGGAAAGACCTGATGGGTCTATCGGGGAACAGAAGGCAGCCGACGCCGCTGGAGCGTGGGGTCAAGAACAGGAGTATGTCAGTTGAGAGCAGACACAGAATCACCTTAGGACAGTCAGATGTCACCCCCCAAGGACACAGAGACAACCAATGACATCTGAATGGGGGTGGGGAAATGCGTACAAGATGCATTTCAGGAAGCTGAATGTGAGCACATAGCAGAGGTGGGATTAGTGGGCAGCCAGGACGGACAGGGCCTACCCACATCAGCGAGGAGGCTGAGTGGGATTCAGAGTCCTCCAGTCAATGGGATTTGTTCTAGCCAGTGCACAACAGGCCAGGGCTACCTTGACACCTAGAGGTGCAGCGTCATCCTCCTCTGAAACTGGAACGCAGTGGATCACGTAGGTTCAGGGGGAGAGCGATGGTCTAGTATGAACCCCTGGCCTACACATGAAGGCTGTAGGAGACCTCAGCCTCATCCACTCCTCAGACTCCAGAAGAGCAATGTCCACTGATCCTACAGAGACACCCATTTTGAAGTCTGTTGGGGGGGAAACCATGGAGCTAGAATAAAATCAAAGAAAAGGGCCTGGGAGCACTGCCATGTAGGTACAGGAGGGCTCTGGAGTATATGTAGGAGAGGCTGGGAGGATAGGAGATGAATCAGAGGGATTGGACCGTCCAAAGGGTGGGGCCTCTTCATTACATTTTTATTTTTCATTTTTATTTATTTATATTTTGGTGGAACTGGGGATTGAACTCAGGCCCCTTGCACTTGCCAGTGAAGCACTTATTCCACTGAGCCATTTCCCCGGCCCCCTTCATTACATTTTTAATCCCTCTCGGGGAACCTCTGTGCCTCTTAATCAAGTAGCTGCATTATCTTAAACAAATAAGAAACTATGCAAGTAAACAAATGAAATCGCCAGTGAGCTGAAAGAGTATCCTGCACGATCAGGGCTGACTCCGAAGCGTCTCCAGCACCATCCAACACCACAGGATCAAAGACACCATTAATGCAAAAAGCTAGTGTCCTGCAACTGCTTTCCAGCCATGCTCTCAGGGACCAGGTGAGGCAGGAAGGCTGCTTGCACTGCGCTGTTAGGTACCATTATGGCTTGTGTCTAGGTGTCCCCCCAAGGCCTCATGCAGTCATGAAGCTTTTGGAGTTTGTTATTAATTCATGAGCCAAAACTGGGATTATGGGTGTGAGTGCTATACCTGCCCTGAGGAGATAGCCTGCATACAATGTGAGGAGGGGAGAGAGCCTTGCTAGCTGCTTCTGCTTCGGCTCTTCCCTTTGCTCTTTGCTGTTTTACACTGCCATCAACTGCTGCCCTCTGCCATGTGTCACTCTGCCCTCGACTGAAACCTCCGCTAACTGTGAGATAAACTTTTCCTTCTTTCTTTTTGGGTGTCGGGTATTTTGTCCCAGCAATGAGAGAAAAGTAAGACAGGTACCTATCTTGCATTCTCTGTGGAAGGGCTTCTATTTTTGGCATACTAGGGATTAAACCCAGTACTTTCATGTTGAGCTACATGCCCAGCCATTTTTATATATTTTTATTTTCAGATAAAGTCTTACTACATTGCTATGTTGCCCAGCCTGAGCTCTAACTTGGTATCCTCTTGCCTCGACCTCCCAGAGTCACAGGCATGCATCACTCCACTTGGCTCTGGGAGAACATGTTAAAAGTACTCACCAAGCCTCCTGGTAGGTCAAGCGGCCTAGAGGAACAGAGGCACTTCCTTTAGTTGCCAGTTGCACCTGCTCTCTAGCATTATCCCACGTCATCTGTTTTATTTGTTTCTCAGTTTGGAGTAAATCCTTACAAGGGTTGAGAGGATGGTAGGTGAGACCCTTGTAGACAGCTAGAGAACAGGGACATTCTTTCCCAATCAATGGTAATTTCCAGTTACTAAATAAGTTTTGCTAGACTAAGCGCCTCCTTAGACAAGCACAGGGACCGGGGCTCGATCCCGGGCACCACATGCCATGCTGGCTCTACCCCAGGCACATTGAGCTGGCCACTGAGTCTGGATGTGGTGGTGCAGGCCTGTAATCCCACCACTGGGGAGACCAAAAACAGGAGGACCACTCTGAGTTCAAGCTGTACCCTGTAGTGAATACATATAAATAAATAAATAAATAAATACATACATACATAAATACATAAATAAATGTTATTGGCAATCTGGGTGGATGCAGTAATCTCAGCATTCAGGAGGCTGCGCCAGGAGAATCACTGTCAATTTGAAGTCAGCCTGGGCTACCCAGTGAGCTCAAAGCCAACCTGAACTGCATAGTGAAACCCTCTCAAAAAGATAAAATGTTGCTAGGCAATGTGTGTGTGTGTGTGTGTGTGTGTGTGTGTGTGTGTGGTCTGGAATATGGATTCTTGGTGGGGGGACTCAACTTAATTCTATGGAGTCATCTGGTACCTAAACAATATATTGTGTCCCCACAGTCCCCCCTGGAGGTAACATGAGCAGTCTTTATCCTTTTGGCCTTGCTCCCTTACCTGCTTCAGATCAGTAGTCATTTACACCTCTGGCTACTGTTCAGGTGACTTATACCTGTGTATAAGGAGGGCTCACAGGAAGAAGCACATTATAAAGAAGGGACAGCTCAGGGGAAAGAGAAGCCTATCTGCCTAACAGGCCACATACCTAGTAAACACCATTGATAATCTGAATCAACATTCATGGAGTTTGCATTGATTTGTGTATTCAGATGCAAGCCAAGATATGGGGAGAGGTATACTTGGGTTTTGCAAAAGAACTGAAATCTCATAAAGGAGGGAAAAACACTACCACAATAGTCAGCAATATAGAGAAATAATAGAAATAGAGGAGCTTATTAGAGCTAGTCCTTTCTGCCACAACCTCGGCAGGGAACAAAGGAAGCCTGGTAAATTCTTATGTACATTTATAAGTCAGAAGACATTGAGCTTAACTCTAAAGTCATGCAGTTCCTTTACATACATGAGAGTAATATTCTAGAGCAGAGAATTTCGTAGAAATGTGTTTCAGAAAAACTGAAATTTTCCAGCTTGCACTAAGATTAGCCAAGCTAGACCCATCTGGCTTCTGCTTAACGTAGCCTATGGAGAAATCCTCATGGGACAAAATTCTGCCTTTATACTTCATAGGCATAAGGTAAGTCTGGCTACCTCCTAAATTAAAAGAAATGAGTTATCAAGTCACATTGAAACACTCGGGTTGTTAATGTCTTCTTTGTTTCTCAAGCCCATACTGTAACCCCTCAGTAGACCAACACACCAATGCCTCTAAGATCATTTGTCATTCCAGTGCATCAAAACTCCACCCCAGTCAGCTGGTACTGGATCTCCTAACATAAAACTCCTTAACAGAAAGCAATTTTTACTAAATCATGGGGTCAAATGGGCTTAGATGGAGCCCGACTGTGAAGATAGGCTAGACAAATGCCAGCTGGGTGGAGGCAGGAGTCCATTTCTTCAGAAAGCAAAAGGAAATTCTGTCAGAAGACAAATGGCCCAGAGAGACAGATAGACAGAGAGAGTGACAGAGAGAGACAGCAGAGAGAGAAAGAGAGACAGAGACAGAGTGTGACACAGACCAGAGAGACAGAGAGAGAGAGAGAGAGAAAGAGAGACCTTATCTCCTGAAGCCACAGAGCAAGGGACTTTGCAGAAGCTCAGAGAGAGGAAGATAACAAGGCTCAACCACAAAGAAAGGATCAAAGAGCTGGAGGCTGGTGATTTTTCTTCTGAAACAAGCTGTAGAGAAGGGCAGTACTGAAATAATTCCTTTAGGTGGATAATTCTTAGCACAGGTGTTCTGAAAGAGAGAGATGTTCAATTTCTCTCCAGCAAGCTGTGGAGGCTGCTAAAGTAAGAGAATGAAGACACTGTGAATTCTCAAAGCTTGCAAGCTTGGGGAAAGCGGCAGGATCCCACAGTATTTGTGACCCGGTTTACTATCAACAAACTCTACCTACTTCTAATAGAATCAGCGACCACATTAATAGGAATTAAGTCTTCTGAAGAGCTCATAAAAAAAGAAACAGATTACGATTAATAGCAGAACAGCAAGATGAAGCTTGGCTCTAAGTGCTTTCAATACATAATTTCAATAAATATAGGTTTCTTCAATGTGTGTTTCTGTCTAAATAGAGACCTTTATTTTGCTACAAATTTCAGGAGGAATGCATCATTCCATTGCTCCTAAGGACCACCGGAAGGGAGCCCTCGACCTAGGCACCATCCGTAGGAGCAGTGTCTCTTCTCCTTACCCTCTGTCTGCGCAGGCAATGAGCCACAGTCGCAGAATTTGTCAGTGGCGCAGATGTTCAGCGGCCCTCTCAGCTCAATCCACAAACCTGGCTGTGAGGCTGGGCCCTCTAGCTTTTATTTTTTATTTATTTATTTTTTAACGTATTTGGTACAGGGCCTACAGGGTCTCACTGCGTAGATCGGACCCATAGTGATTCTCCTGTTTTCAGCCTCCCACGTGCTGGGATTACGGGTGCGCACCAGCATGCCCAGTTACAATCGCCATCTCAGTGCGCTCCGGGGCCAGCACAGCATGCCGGGGATCAAACCCTGGCCAAGGCGTTCTCCCTAAGCAGGTGCTTTAACCCGCTGAGCTATCTGCCCAGCCCTAAATTTTATTTTTGAATGAAAAACTCGCTACATTCATTTAGCGAGGGTGTGTGAACGAGTTTACTCCTTTCGGAGCATGCGCTTTTTGATTCACCAGTTCCCCAGCTAGAAACTGAATCTTGAGGTCAGCCACACCAGGACAATGGCACCACTGTGGATGAAAGTGATCTCGGCGCCTAGAGGCAATTTTTTTTTTTTTTTTTTTTGCGGTACTGGGGGTTGAGCTCAGGCCCTTACACTTGCTAGGGAAGCGCTTATTCTACTGAACCATCTCCCCGGCCCCAACAATGTTTTTTTCAAATTATGTGAGATAATGTTAAATGAGTTATGGCATATCCAGACAGTGGACTCTGCTGCTGGCTGATTTATGTGAACTAATATAGAACCATCTCCAAATCATATTAAATATAAGAGGCAAGTTGAAAAACACTAAGGATCATGTGTGATTGTATAGACATATATGTCCATATTCTCGTACACAACACATACACACCCACACACATGCTGATAAAGGCTTTATCTGGAAAAGTATACAAGAAACTGTTGCCATTGGGAATGGTCATCCAGGAACTCAAGTTATACTCCTAAAAAGTTCTGACTTGATATTACTAGAATCCTATGTTACTTCTGTAATTATGCATTTTTAGTAATTTTTCTGCTTCCGCTCCTGATTCGCATGTAAGGCCGAAGCTCAGAACAGCAGTCTAAAGCAGAGAGAAGCGGATGGAAGGCGCTTACCACCGCGTTCATACCAGGTCATATGCGCTATCCGCCAGACGGTGGCACTGCAGAGGCAATCCCCCAGCTGGTCAACTTAAGCTCTCACAACCAAGTCTTCCTTAACTCAGATCTCTTCACTGCTCTCAGGACTACTTTATGCTTAGAGTATTGAAAGCATTCTGTGCTACTGCTTCTATAAAGTGCGGTTTACCCATATCCATGGTCACTCACTCAATGCATTCAACTGTAACATTTGGGCAGTGTTTTCCTGAAGAATTGGCAATGCTTGCTCAGGGCTTCTCTCCTGTTCTTGCCTTTTCCCTACAGTCTTTGATCTGGTTCACTCATCTCATCTCTTCTCAGGGTCAGATCCGCAAAACAGGAGGGAATAAACCACGTGGGACATTTTGTCCTTTCAGATTTGTCCTGATCATTGACCCAAACAGTGATACAGGGCAACCAGGGCAAGAGCCACAAGCTACCTGCCCTCCCACTAGCATTGATTTTTCTGGAAGTGGGTATGTTGCCCCAGCAAGTTTCAAATCACAATTATGCCACCTCTAACCTCTCAACATCTTCTTAAACACAGTATGGTTGAGATGAGTGGTCCCCAGAAAGCCGGGCTGCAGGTCCCACATGTCCCTCCAAGGTGGAGCCAACGTGTTACAGCCTTTGTTTGTGAACCACATCCATTTGTATTCATTTTCCTCTTACTTTTTGCATGTCTGATCCACATCCCCTAACACTGTGCTAAACATTCCTTCCCTATGAATTCTTGATCCATATTTATTGGAAATCCACTCCAGGTAACTAAAAGACTCAGTGGGTCGCTTATTATAACCTTCCCTCATAGTCACATTACTTTTGCTCCTTCTTCAAGCTACAAAAGCAGGGTTATCTCTGGCCTTCGCCCTTGTTCCCGGTCAGCTGATCGGGCTTGTCCTCCTGGTTGCACCTCAATGTGCCTTCGTGCCACCTGACACACTCAACTCACGGCCACTATTCCTTCACAACTCACAAGCTTTTCCAGTTCAAAGGATGACACGTTGTCTGTCTCTGAAACACCAGCACTTCACTCAGGCTGGGCTGGGGGAATGGCTGACCCTCTGCAAGTGTCTGGTCAAAACAGGAAGACAGGCACTCAGGAGCCCTGAGCTTCTCCACGCTCTTCATTATGCTCTTAAGCAGCAGGGAAATGGCACGGGGGCCCTACCTCTGGCTTCAAAGTCTGCAATCCACCAATACACGAATGCTTTTCACCAGAAGGTCCACTCTCTGAGACCCACAAGCCACCCATTTTCCTTCTTGTTTTTCCAATCCAAGAAGTACATGGAGAGGGAGGCTTCTCCATCTGGAGGGAAGCCGTGGAGCCCTGCAGAAGGAAGCCATCACATTCCTTGAGTCCTCACAAGGAAGCCTGACATCTGGTCCACACTCGGGGAAAGAGGCCACATCCTCACGCATGCAGCTAGTTTTGCATCTCTGCTGCTGAAGCCTTGCTCCTACAGCTTGCCTTCCACACAGGAAAGGTACAGAAACTAATATTACCACGTACTGGCTGCATGCTTTGTGTGGATTTCCATAAGTATCTCTTAAAAGGCTCTTTCCCCATGTATGGACAAAGGGTGCTCACAAAGAATGCCTCTGCAAAGTGCATGGAGGAGGGACCAAGAGACACCTATGCCACTCCTCTGCACCCTGCTGATGGCAAAAAGCATAGCTGATGTCTAACATATCCATGCATTCACTCATGCATCTCAATAAGGCTTTCTCACCATGCCAGGGGACATCTGCTCAAGAAAGACTGTGACCCTCATGGCTGTGCTGATTACAGTGTGGGCCCTGGGGCAACCAATCCTGTTCTCTGTGACCCACATAGACTGTGCTGTGGGCTCAGAACCATAGCCTAGGGACACGGCATTCCTGATGTCCCTCACATCCCCCAGGTCACTTCCAGGATGGCCACATCTTCCTGGATTGCTGTCCTCTTCATTTCATGGTGCTTCTCTTCTGAGAGCAGGTCAGAAGTAGCTGTGGCTTTCTGAGGTGCAAGAAAAGGACAGATTTTTCCATGAAGTTCTTTATGATTTAAAAATAAAGCCTGTGTTTTGAAAGCCAGCCTTTCTCTTTCTGTAGATTCCCAGGAGTTGGCAAAGGACACTCCCGAGCCTCCACAGAGATGCCTTCTGATGCTATGCTTCTTCTCTTTTGCTCCTCCACATCCTAGTTCCCAGCATGTGTTCGCCTCTGTCTGTTCCGCAGACAAAAGTGTGGGACAGTTCTAAAAGGTGGACGCCATTCCTCAGTCAAGGAGCAGCCTGCTGAGGGACAAGGGAGGTAACGGCCCCACACACGGCTCTGGTGACAGACAGTGCTGTTCTGTCCCATCCCGCACCCACTGCCTGCTTCCTCCTCCTCTGCCCACTTCCCTGGGGCCTCGATTCTCCCATCTGTAAGAAGACTGTGCCCCTCTAATACTAAGACCAGCAGCACCCAGAGGTTGCTGAGTGTGCATGAAAACAAATGTAACCTGCAGAGAACACACTATAAGCACCCCTAAAGAAGGGCTGACATTACTGTCCTATTTCTTTACATGTCCTCTGATAGAAGTTTTGTATTCTGAGAGCAAGTCATGTCCAGCTGACTTCCTGAGTCAGAATCTTCCAGTCAGCAGAGAAGAGGAAAAGTCCCAACTGCCCACATTAGAGCACAGTGGTGATAGCCGTCATGTCGCAGGCATCAAGCATGGCAGTCGGGCCTTTGGCCTCTCCCAGAACACACTGTGGAGACACAGGCCCTTGTGTGTCACAGCTGCCCCCACCCTTCTGCTCACGTGGAGTCTTCTCACATCCAACACCTTTCTCCAGAACCAAGGAAGGAAGACCAGTCTTCTGTGGTCTTTCTAGAGTTGTTCAATAGATGCTCTTTATACATTCCCAAAAAGGGGACATCTGGGAACTCGGGGCCTCCTATTCGCTGACACACAGGGTCACCCAGGGGAATGCCAGGTTCCACTGAACTAGGCTAAAGGCAGGCACAATTGTCAACACAACGGATGGTGAGGGTTAGGCGGGATTAAGGACTGAGTAAATAGACTTCAAGTTAATTACTGCAGTTTGGTCTTATAAATTAAACACATTTTTTTAATTAAAAAAAATCCCTTCTAGAGCTGGCGAGATAAGTGAGCTAAGCTGGCCACTGAGACCAGGTGTGGTGCTGCATGCCTGTAATTCCAGCACTGGGGAGTCTGAGACAGGAGGATCTCTATAAGTCTGAGCTGCACAGTGAGACCCTCTACCAAATACATTTAAAAAATCCCCAAGATTCCATACTGATTTTTACTGTTTAGATGCACAGAGGAATATAAAGGCAAATATAGGTTATCTATCTATCTATCTATCTATCTATCTATCTATCTATCTATCTTATGCTGAAGTGTTAATAATTCTAAGAGAAAAGAATCAGAGCACTTGCTGCTTAGTTGTTTTTGCTTTGTCTTATTTTTGAGAAGGGATCTTGCTAAACTGCCCAGGCTGGCCTTGAACTCATGACCCTTTTGCCTCCACTTCCTATATCACTAGGGCTATAGGCATGCATTACATTTTGTTTTCCACATTTTAATTCATTCTAAACAGAATTTGCCAAATGCCTCAGTTGCTGGAATAGCCTTGTGCTCTGCTCTACCCCAAGCATCGTGCCACCCACCCTGGTAAGAGACATTTCTTCTCCTGAATATACTAATGAGCTTCAGCACGGCAAGCTGGTGAGCTGCAGGGTATGTGGGAAGCATCAGCAACGTCAGCTGCTGCCAGGGGCTCACATTGTAATCTTTGGAGAGAACACAAGGGTACAGGGAATCTGAGTAGCGCTGTGCAGGAAATACCGAGAGGCTCACAAGTCTGGGGGCCAGCCCCTGTATCTCTGGACCTGCTGGCACCAGGCAGCCTCTGTGTGGGCTGCACCTGCTAATGTCATCATTTCTTCCCTTTCCCATGCTCTTCTTGGAGATGGCTACATGAAGCTTAGCTCAGGTTTAAAAATAAAAAAAGTTGTTTTTGGTATTTAAAACCCTCCTAGGGGTAGATTGGAATAGTTAAAAAAGAGTTAATGTAATAATATAGAATAGTAGAAAGGCCATGTTTATTTCAGTGGCTACAACTGCTGACCAGTGGAGGAAAGTGTCTTTCTGTAAACAAAATTCTACGCCCAAGAAGCAGTACCTGTCATGCCAACTGGACCGACATTGTCCTGCACCTATTAACTAAAGACAGGCAATGTGATTTTGAAAGAAAAACGACGGTCAGTCCCTGACTTCCAAGCATTGAGCTGCAAGCTTCCATAGGTGTGTTAAGACTCACAGGTGCACAGTGCGAGACTCACTTTGTCAGACTATGAGCAAATCTGATTGGCTATAGTTCTCCTGCAGTGGAAGGCATTTGTATGTCTGGGGCTTACTCTACATCCTCTGTGTTTGCCCTCATCCAACGTGAAGCTTCTCCACTTACCCATTAAAATCCCAGCTAGGAGCCTGTTGGGTGATTTCTAAGAGCTGAGAACTAGCATGTAGATCTGCTACCTTCCGATCACAACATGGTGACTGAACAGTAGAAAACCAGGGTCACGACCCACCAGTATTTGTACTCATCTAAATTCTCTTGTCTGAAACAGTTAAATGTAAGAAAAGCAACTCATGAAAGTATCATAAAGAGTCACAGCTGTCACTCGTGAAAAGGGGGTCAACTGCCCTTGGCCTGCTCCAAGACTGCGTGGGCTGAAGGCTGCCTGAAGGAGCTCCTGCACCTCAGAATCTCTGCACAGACCACATGGGAAAACTTCTATCAGTACAAGGGCTGGCTTAAAACAATTTCTACAGAAAAGGAGTATCTCTGTCATTCCATGCATTCACGTGCCATGGGTGGGAAGCAGCTGCTTCAGCACTGGAGATGAAAGCCTGACCCCCACCTCTGAGAATCTGAACTTTGCTGAAAGAATTCAGGAGTTACTGACGGTTATTGTGAGGGGTAGAGGGTTGGATGGGTGTGAAGAGGGTCCTCAACCACCCACTTTTGCTTGATACTAAAGGAGAAATCCTGCAGGGTTAATGCATTCTCTCCGGTAAGAGAAACCAAATTCAGGTCCCACAGCCCAAAGGTCTGATTTTCATATACTGCAGGCACAGTCCATTCTGAATAACTGTCTCACTGTCCCTGTGTACACTAAGGAAATGCATGGAGCGTCAGTTAATTATAAAATGAAATCGCATTCCACAACACTTCCTAAGAGGACACAAGGGGTAGAAGTCTTGAGGGCTGGTGAGTGGCAGCTGGCCAGGTCTTACTCATTTACCCGGCCAGTACGCCAAGTAGAAAATCCACACAGGAGCAGCAGCGGATGACGTGCGATCTCCTATCACAGCTCTCGTCAGTCTCAGTGGCACAGCACATGCTCAGCGTGCCTGAGGCCCTGGGTGCAGTTCCTAGCAGAAAAAAGGAAGAAGACCAAGGAGAGGAGGAGAAGGAGGAAGAAGAAGAAAAGGAGGAAAAATTTGACCTTGAAAACTTACACTCCACTTTAAAGAGAAGCAGAGAACACAGCTCCAAACCTACTTCTGAACTCCAGCTGTCTCTCAACACTTTCAGAAGACCTCTGAAGGAGCAAGGCGACTTCATCTCTCCAATGACCTTATCTAACCTCACCTGGAATGACTAATGCGATTGCAACAGTATTACTCTGTGAAGTAGCACTCTTCCCCCGACCCCACTGAGCTAATGCATCTACCAGCCATGTGAGAACTTGGCATTATTTTTAAAGCTAATTACCAGCAGGATTTTGAGACAGCTGGAATGGGTTTCAGCACCTGCCTTCTGCACAGTAGATAAAGTCTTCACTAGCTGACCAGCAGGGGACTGCATCCTGGCTCCTGAGACTCCCGGCATCCTCTAGGATAGGCGTGGCCTCCAGTCATTGGCCTTTTTCATGAAGTAGCAGGCTGGCCTATGCCTCTGGCCAGGGAAAGAATCTTTAAGTCTTGTTTGGTTGCTGGTTGGCTGTATGGTATTAGCTGCAAAAAGTAACCTTAACACAGTTAATCCTACAGCCTGAATAAGGCTTGGCATTGGGATCTTTATGGGGTTTCTGGGGTGGGGAAAGAAAGATCTTATTTTCATAAGAGAGTTCTAATTCATTGAGAAAAAATATGTATTAGCCCAATAAATCTTTGTTATTGTTGTTTTTTAAACTATTCCAAACTTCCCCAAGGAGGGTTTTAAGTTCCAAAACTAACTTTCTTTTTAAGCCAGAGAAAGATTTCAGATAGTCACCTATTAGGAACAGAACATAAGAAGTGAAATTGCCCAAACAAGCAAATTATACACTCCTTTCTCCCAGTTCCTTTTATGAAATTAGATATTTGTTTTGTTTTGTTTTTTTGCGGTACTGGGAATTGAACTCAAGACCTTGGGCTTGCCAGGCAAGCAATGATCCTACTGAACTATCTTCTCAGCCCTAGATATTTGTTTTACTGGGAGCAAAAGAACCAGCATGGTCCCTGAGAAAAGTGAGATGGGGATAGGAGTAGGGGTGGAGAAGGCCAGGTACCACAGAGCAGTGAAGCACAAGGCAGAGAAAAGCAATAAAAATAGATGTGTAAGGGAAAACCAAATGAAGAGATTGGCTTGTTTGTTTTCACAGTGTTGGCCATTCCAGGAGGTTCACTGAAGTTCCTGCCTTCAATGGCTGGCTTTGGCCCAGTATTAGAAAAGTCTTAGATCTTCGGAAAGAAAGATTTGGACCCGAAAGTTGTTTTATCTGGGAGAGTAACTAGTTTACCCAAGAGTTCCAGGACTTTGGTTTTGATGTTATTACCTTGGCCTAAGTTTCTCTGTCCCAGGCGGTCCTGGCTGTGTTTGCTGGTTTTGCAAGGGAAAAGGAGGCACCACTGCTGACCTTTGTAGGGTCGTCCTGACACCAGCGTACCTTGAAGGTGATGAGGGTGGAGGAGAAGTTAAAACGTTTTCCACAGGTCCCATCTCTCGGCACTCATAAGAGGGAAACAACACTTCTCTAACTTACTCCCCAAATAGACACCGCCGAGGATGTTCTGCCAAGGCGTGATGCGAAAGTGTGTTCCGAAGTGAAATGTAAGCTTGGCCTGGAGCCCGGCTCTCTGCTGTATTCTGCACAGAGCGCTGTAAGGCTGGCGGACTGAAGAAACACATTTCTCTCCACGTGACTGCGAGAGCCAAGCAGGCCAAGCAGCTTGCTTTGTGTTAATAAAATGTGATCTCTAGACTGTACATATACACCAGCAGCCCTGGGAAAATGTGAGCCACAGAGAAGGACCCAGAGAAAGCCAGGGCCCTGAGCAGAAAGGGACGGCAGCTGCTGGCCCGTGTTCTAGTGTCTAGGCATGTTACCAAAGGCCTGGCAAGGGCAAGAGGAAAGCACAGAAATGAAAAGTCAAGTCAGGTGCTTGGGTGGGCGCTTCTTGAGAGAGAGAAATAATGCATGGAATTCTACTGAACATCAAGTGTCCACACCGTCTTGGTGGGTTCCAGACCAAAGTGCTTGATGGATACTTTCTCAAGGTCTGAAAAAGGTGCCTCTCTGCAAAATGGAGCACACCCCAAATGTGCCCCAAGCAAACCACCGTATTAAACAGCACATAATCTGATCTGGCATTTCATGTGGCAAGCACAGGTCCCCAAGATGCACACAGTGGCAGACAACTCTACAAACCCAGAAGGCCACAGGAGACAACCGCAGTAACCCCAACAGTACCCATGGAAGGCCAGCAGCCTGAGGTTCCCACTTTTGCAGACCCTGACCTCATCGCCTCTGGGGCCCTGGCCTCCACTGGCCCCAGCAGGGATCCACTGGGCAGTATTGTGGGTCTGTGCATCTACATTTTGGGTGCAAGGACATTTACCGGCTGAGGAAGAAAGGGGGATTAGCAGCCCCTGCTCCCTGGGTGCCTTGTAATTTATTAGATTTCTAAATCTCCAGGGTGCATCTGAAGATGCACCTTGCCCTGTGGTCAATGTGAACTACTGACTTGGGGAGTGTGTGAATGTGGGGCTGGCCTCAAAGTCTGCAGGGGTACAGCAGGAGGACCCCAGGGGAGGAACCTCTGAACTCCTCAGGGCTCAGGCGGGAAGATGCTGAACTTTCAGGGCCAGCGGGCACCTTCAGGAGGAGGGAGAGGACCTGGCAGAAGCAGCCCTCTGGCTCCTCCCCTCTGTGGGAGTTCATCCCTTAGGCTCTGCAGCCCAACCCAGGACTGGCAAGCAGTCAGGGGCAGCTAAGGAAGGAGCAGCTGAGTTGACAAGCCCTGCCCAGGCCAGGCCCAGGCCAAGGTGAGCTTTCACCTTGGTTAATTTGAAAACTGGCTGATGAGCCTGAGGGTAACTGCAAGGTAATGAATGGTATGCAGAGCTCAAGGGCAGTGACCTGAGGAGACTACAGGGCAGCAGAGACAGAGGAAGCCGTGGGATATCAACGCCCTCTTCAGTAGTTCACCCCATAGGCCCTATACGCTCCCTGGCTCGCCCTCTATTACACAGCCAGGGAGCACACAGTAAGTGTTCAGTAAAAGATGACTGTTAGTATTCTACCGACAACACCAATGGGTTTAAAGTTAGGAGGCTGGGCGAGCTCTGAGGCAGCAGACTGCAGGTGGCAGAAAGCACTGCTCTCCCCCTCAAAGGTTCTCTACAGAAAAAGCTATCTGAAGCAGCCACATACCAATGGAATGCAGATCAACAGCACAAAAAACAAAACTTCAGGCACATTCCAAAGCCTAAGAGCAAAGGACCTCAGGCAACATGTCCATCTGCATGGGTAACAGAGTCTGCTCTCTAAAGGCAGGGGGACCGGCAAGTTCCACCCACAGAAGGGGGATGGGGCAGTTCTTCGATGTCAAAGTCAAAATCAAAGGACATGCGGAGCCCAAGGAGAACTCACCAAGGGAAATCTGTGGCCAGGACCTCTGGGCAGAATCTAGCAGGACCTGTGGGTCTTTGCTGGCACAGGGGCACCCACCCCCATGCCTCCTGGGTGTCCACAGAATTACATGCTGGATTTCCAGTTTTCCTTCTACCTTGTAGTTCCTGTCTTATGACCCGGTACAGGATCAACAGATTTCCTTTCTTTCATTCTGTCTCTTAAGTTAAACAGACAGTAAAACAGAACGTGCCCGAGGCTTGGAAAAACACCCTCCCAGTACACCGGAAACAACACTGGCCCGAGTCCTTGAACTGCTGCCCAGGGGACAGACCAGTACTGAAGGATCTTCCCAACCTGCCCTGGCAGGACAGTGAATGTCTGGCACAAGTAAGGCCTCACCTCAGCTCACAGCAGACATCACCAATTAATCACAGAGCTTTTTGCACAGAGCCCAGACCGAGCTTCGGAGATACTCCGGGAGACATTCCAGGCACCTACTAAATTACTGAAGCTGGGCGTGCAACGAAACCGGCTGCCCTATTCAGTTTTCTGACTCCGCCTGTGAGCAGACAAAAACCCAGCTGGCCATTGTGTCTCTGGAAAAGTTGCCATCAAAATAGGTGGCTGTGGGCTTTCGAGGAGCTATGGTTTTCCTATTTTCCTTTTAATATTTTTGTCTGGCTAATAATCTACTGCTAAGAGATCAAACTCCTGGAACAACAGTTTCAGACAGATGACTTAGTTCAGTATCGCTCTGCAATGTTGAGCACCACAGAAAGCAGCGAGAACTGGCCAGAATGAAGGCCATTTTAGCCTTAATGATGTTGCAGGACTTTTCTGTATAAATGTCAAATATCTTTTGCTTTTCCACATTAATTTTTAAACTCTATCATTGTTTTTGAGCAACAGAATGACAGATTCTTTTTGTTATTGTTGTTGTTATTTTTATTTATTTAGGGAAGGGTCTATAGGGTGTTCAGTGTCTTACTTCTAGATCAGACTTGTAGTGATCCATCTGTTTACAGCCTCCCAAGAGCTGGGATTACAGATGCGTGCCTGCCCAAGACACACACCCTGAGACTCACAAGCCAGTTCTAGATTCAGATTGGCTGACTACAGTGTCAGTACTCCCTGGGACTAGCCTACCTCTGAAGCTGTTGCCATGTCTTCCTGTCTTGCCATGTAAAACACAATGGAAATAATAGTGCCAACATGATTTGGACCTTGATTTTAACTTCTAATCAACTTTCTATTTGGCTATTTTACACAGTATTTATGACATGCAAATAAATTAGAAAATGTACATTATTTCCATTTTAAAAAGTAAAAAGTATAAGGCCAGCAAGATAGCTCAGCAGACTGAAGCACCTGCTTAGGCAAGCTTAGGCGAGCACAGGGACCATGGCTCGATCCTGGCACCACGTGCCACGCCAGCCCTGCCCCCTGGGCATGCTGAGCCAGCCCAGAGTCCTGTAATCCCAGCACTGGAGAGATTAAAAACAGGAGGATCACTACAAATTTGAGCTACGTAGTGAGACCCTATAACAACCAAATACAACTTAAAAATAAAGCCAGGCATAGTGGCTCATGCCTGTAATCCCAGCACTCGGGAGGCTGAGGCAGGAGGATTGTTGTAAGTTCGAAACCAGCCTGAGCTACAAAGTGAGCTTAAGGCCAGCCTGAACTGCATAGTGAGACCCTGTCTCAAAAAGACAAAAAAAAAAAATACAAAAATAAAAAGTATGAAGTATAACCCAAAGAGGTTGATAGCTTAGGATTATATTTCTAACAAATAGCATAGTAGGGCTCTCAATCAGAACCTTTCATGTACCCAAACAAACATGCAGCTCACCAAGACCCAGGTCAGCACTTCAGAAACCTACAGGTAAGATTTGAAAGATAGGAACTGCACACACATTTTAGAAAATGATCTTTGTGTGCCAGATTTTGACTGAATTAAAAACCCTCCAAGTTAAAACTCTGAGTAGGCACAGTTGCAGGCACCTTTACTGAGCACATCTGTCATGAAATGTAACCTTGCGACAGCCTTGTGAACTAAGCCACCATTGCTGGAGGAGCTGGGATAATGCAGTGCCCAAAATTTACTTTAAGTTTCATGGCTGCCAGGGCACTGATCTCAAAACCTGTTCAGTTTGGTTAACTCGCAGATCCAACCCTGATGTGCCAACGCTATTAGAGCTGCGTTTCTCTGAATATCTTTATCAGAGCTTGTTATTTTTGCTGTCACAGTGATTGCATCCTGATCTCCGTGGTTTCTGGCCACTGAGATATGCCCAAATTTATTTTTAAGCTAACTGTAGTCAGAATGGAGGGGCTGGTAGAGGACGGAAAAGAAAAAAGAAAACAAAACAGATTGGCAGTGTAACTACAACACTGAAACCTCTTAGGAGCAGACTGAATTCCAGGAGCCACTATCATTTCTAATATGAGCTAATTCTCTACAAACTCTCACATTAAGTACTTAGAACCATTTCGATTTAAATACCTCATGGGTATGGCAAAGATTTTCTACTGCATTTAGCTGATTTAATCTTAGGAGCATTGTACCCAGCCTTTTATAAAAGAGGAGCTCTGAGGTACTGACAGGATATGAAGATATGCCGAAGCAGCTTTAACTGGAACTAGACATCTCTCTCAAGAGGGGGAGAGCTTGCCTACTTTGATTCAAATGTACTTTGTAATCCTTTAAAACTGCTGTACCTTTAATAGCTTTATCCCACCCCACCCATAAAGGTAACACACAACACACTACTTCAAGACCCAGGCTGAGAATGCCACACTTCTAACCAGGTAGAAAACCAAAGTCACAGTAAGTGAATCCCATTTCTTAAATCAATCAACTTCTACTTGTCTTCTTTGTGTAAAAGCATTGCTATGCATCTCTCCCAAATCAGCTCCTTCTGTTTCCTCAGTGTCTTTACATCCCCGTTCCACTTGGGCAGTTTGTCCTGGCTCAGCTTCCCTGCCACTTTCTGGGCCAGACCACTTGAGAGCCCCTCAGGATGAGGAGCAGAAGTCAGTGGGTTCTCTCAGGCCTGGAATTCCGTCACCTGCTTCACCACACACCCCAAGCCCATATCCTAACAACAAGGGAACAACCAGTTCTTGCCTTGGTGATCCAGATGTCCTGACAAAGAAAGCAAAAAAAAAAAAAAAAAAAAAACCCTCACAGCACAAACGTTACAATGAGTTGGGGAAGACTGGAGAGTAAGAAAGGAAAGGTGCATGGGCCCCTTCCACCGCTGCCCACTCAAGTTCCTTGGGGTGCAGTACCAGCGAACTTGGCAGTGCAACTACCAGGGATCAATAGGGATTGGAGATGGAAGACACCCCAGGAAGTGCTTGATGCCAAAAGGCATGTCCGCCCAGTCATTGGGCCCTGCCAATGGACCCTGGGTAGGGCTGAATTTGGGGACGTCTCCCCACAGGGGCCAACAACAGGAAGCATACCTGCTCTGCCTCTCTATGACCCCTTCTTCCTACCCTGGCTATAAATGTGGAGCGAGTTCCAGGACACTGTCAATACAGCACAAGATGCTTGCCTACTGGAGTGTTGGTAGGATGGCCGTGGAGGCAGCGAAGACCCAGTAATCACAGAAGGAAGCAGAAGTGCTAATGTACATCTACATGCTGAGCGCCGCTTGTCCATGTGCTTTCTGTCTGCCCTCTCATTTCCTCTCTCAGAAATCCTCCTCCCACGGGAAAGTGTAGAAGGAAATCATCCCCTTACAGTGCAGGAAACAAAGGGAGGGGATTACCCTGCCAGTAAGTGACAGAGGCCAGATTTAAGCCAAAGATGGAAGGTGAACCACCAGGTTTTGCTGCCTGTCCAGGAGGAAAAAGAGAAACTGAGAAGTTGCTCTGAGAGACTATTTCAAAATGGCCAGATGAAAACTACTGTCTTTGGGGGGGCTGGTTTCTGACATCCCCTCTGACAGACAAGTGCACCAAAATGCTCTTTGGGGTCCACATGTTTCCATGAAAATTTACCTGAAAAACATGAACATTTCAGACAAGATGGGAAAGCATTCGGAGACACTGTAACCAGTTGCTGGGCATGTAAATCTGAATTAAGGAAGCAACCAAAGGGCAGAAATTCCTTTGCTATTCATGAATATACACTTATGGTTAAGAACATCAATGTATAAGCATGGTCAAAGTCTTCAAAGATGATTTTTTAGTCACGTTACATTAAATGCACCTCTCTGGGTTATGTTTGCACACTGAGTCTACTTGGTAATATCTTTCCTTATTAAGAATATAACGAATATAAGCTTTAGTCTGCTCAATGCAAGATCAAGTAATCATAGAATCTAAATCAATACAATGCTATTGGCAGACAAGATAAAGAGTAAAAAAGAAAAAGAATATATGCTTCTGGATACCAATTTATGTATTACTAATTCTTATCTTCCACCTTCAAACTTCTAAGGACTCCAACAACTGAAGACCACTCACTGATCTAAATATTATTTTAATACTCGTTCATGTGTCACGGGCCAGTGGAACCAAATGTCATTCTGATTCTATGAGGCAAGAAGACACAGCTCTCATGGGCCAGTGTATATAGAATTCCACTGCAATGAATTGAATTGTATGAAATTCTTTTTCCTTTTTTTTTTTTTTTGCAGAACTGGGGATTGAACTCAGGCCCTTGTGCTTGCCAGGGAAGCATTTATTACACCGAGCCATCTCCTTGGCCCCAACTGTACGAAATTCTTAGCAAGTCAGTTCTGCAAATTATTCTTTTCTTGCCCATCTCTTCTATGAAGGCTTTCTTTCTTTCAAATAATTTTGTATTATCTGTTCTTTCCCTTGTACAGCTCTCAGTGGCCATCAGCCTTTTAAGATCAGTATTCCTTCCTACTGTAGATCTTGCTCTTGGAGAACCTCCACGGTCCTTCTTCTTCGGCGAGACTAATCCTATCATAATGAATCTATCCTAAGGCGAATTAAGTCTTCTGAGCCAAGGACAAGGCCGATGGAGCTCATTTGCCAATACACTTAGAAAGAACCTTTCTGTCCTGCTACTGTGATCTCTGTTCTGGGTAATCTGATTACCACATACCTAGCCGATCTCGTTCATCTGGTTTAGGGCATTGGTTCCCATTGGCCAGAGCTCAGTAGCATCCTTCCCCCAACGAGCCTTCGCCTTTCCCACTTGCTTCAGTGCAAGAGGCATTCAGCATGCATGAGTGGACAGCACGGGTAACTCTTTCATTAAGAACAAAAACACATAGTGCAGTGTCCCTCCACTCCATCGTCTGCGCCTGGGTTCCTCTGCAAAAACCCTGGAGCAGACTGCTACCCAGAGCTAATTAGAAAAGAAAGCACTTTTCTTCCCCACTCCAAGAGTTTCTGCCAAAGCTTTTATTTCTGCCGATCCATTTATGCAATTCCACTTTCTGAGAGAACATTCTGTCGCAAATGATTTAATGTTGTAGCTCCCTCGAGCATCTTTCTGTAGCATGCACTCATTGTTTTTAGGAATCTAGGGTCTCCCGGGCAAGATTGCAGAGCCAAGGGGGTTAAATTAACCACAAGCCATGCCTCATTAGAAGACCCCCAACTCCAAAGCTTTCTTGCAATGATCATTAATAAGAATAACAATGATCCCAGATTAAACTTCTAAAAACAAAACTTTTAGGAAGCCAGAGCAACAGGGGAATTGTGTCATTTTTCAGCAGAGAAAATGGGCCTGGGCAGGTAGTGAATGAAGACAGTAAGGAGAGTCGCTATAGTCCAAAAAGAAGGAAAACAAACATCTTAGGAATTTTCACATACAGCCACTGAGCTTGTATCCACCAGATGCCAGCATAAGAGACATACTGTACAGCTTCTCCCCAGCAGAGAATCCTGCCAACTTTCCTGTAACTGTCTACTGTACCTAGCTGGAGGTGACACTGCGCACACTGTCTGCTGCTTTGTATTTCAGCAAACTGGTCTGGGTTATGGCGATTCTTCTGGCTTTCTGCAATGCTGGCTTGGTACCAGAAGAGGACCTAGACAAGCCATTTCACGTATGCTGCTGTGCCACATGGCTGCCTCTCCCCAGTCCTGCCCACAAAACACCTCTAACAGCACTGCCAGTATCACACACACACACACACACACACACACACACACACACACGCACCCACACATGCACACACATGCACACGCACATTGGTTTGAAGGAAGAAGGGAAACAGAAATGCAAGGTCAGGGCTTCAGGATGCAATGATGATTCTTTTGTCTCTCAGAAGTAAAATTAATAAGCTGGCCGGAAACTTGGGCAAGTATTTTTAGCTTGACATGAGGACTGCAGGTGATCTCTTACAATCAAGGACCATTTGGATCACCGAGGCAGTACCTTTCCACCTCACATACATAAGCATGTGTACACACACACACATACATGCACACACACACTCATAAAAATTGGTTCAATATACTTGTTTGCAAACTTAGCAGGCCGTATAAAATAGAGGCATTTAAAAGCAATGAATGTTAATGGCTTGAGTTTATTAAAATCTATGTTTTCTCACTCCTACGAGACCAGCCCTGCTTTTGGGCTTCTAAATTCCAAACCACTCGAATCCCTCAAACTATTTTCTTGCCAAAGAGTGTTTCTCCCCAATCACCAAAATTATGGGCTTTACAAGCGAAACCTAAACCCTGTGTTTTGGAATTACTTCATTGAGTTCATTAGAACATCGTGTTTTGAAAAGCTGTTTGATGTTCAGGGGAAGAGTATTTATTTTCAAAATAATGAAAATAAGGAAATCCTGGCTTGCCAGAGGAAACTGTTGTCAAGTTTCTAAAAATGCTTCAAATCCAACCTTGAACCCATGTGGCAATGCTCACAAGCCACTTCCCGGCTCCAAAACCTTCCTTGGCTCCCTACTGTCTACAAGACAAAGTTCAGGTCCTGGTGCTCAAGCTGCCACCTGAACTGGCACCAACCCCTCCCACGTGTTCCCCTGCCTCCCTCCTAGGCATTTCGGCACCAGCCCAATTGGGCGTGCCTCCTGTGCCCTGGACCATGTGGGCCATCCTGTCTTTGCACCGTGAGGCCCTGGTGCCCACTCCTGCTCTTGTGCTCCATCTTAGGCCCAAGATGAGGTCCATCTCCTGCAGACAACCAGACTCAAGGCACGGCTTCCCTGAGCAACAGCTGCTTCTGAGGAGGCCTGGAAGCTTCTGTGACTTGCACAGCTTTATAGTTTATTTCTATATATCCTACTCACTTTTTAGGGTTTACCTTTCACTCTCCCCTTTTCCATAGATACTGGGAGCCTCCACGCCCCTGTTCTTTGACTCTGAAAACACCTGGGTTGATCCTAACACCTGTCACTGTATCTTCAAGCCCAAACTTCCTTCCTATTCAGTGGCCACCCCAGGCCAGCTTCCAAACCGTACCCTTTTCTGTTTTCCCCCTTGGAACAGAGCACAAACTGGTGCCATGTCTGAGACCACCCATGCTGCTCTTCTCCCACAACCTCCTCTCAGTTCCATTCTACTCCCTGAATCACTTACGGGATTAAAGGAGCAGGACAGACTTGTGGGAAAGGCTGCCCCACTATGCACCAGGGGCCCCACTATGTACCAGGTGCCATGGTAGAACCTCTTTGCCCATTCACCATGGAAAGTTCCTATAAATGCAGCAAGAATAGCACTTTGCAGCTCAGACGTGGAAGGCTTAGCCAGGACAACCCAGAGGGGAAGAACTATCACTCCGGAGCGATGATGACCATACCTATCTTGCAAACATGAGTATGAACTAAACACTGTTCCTCTCCTGACACCACAACCTCCCTTTATGGTCTCCCTACCCTTGCAGCCATTATGTTGCCTTCTATTATAACTCCTAATAGCTACTATGGAGAAGCCGACAGTACCATGCATTGATTGTCTTACAATGCGATGTGACACGGGAGAAATCTATGCAAAATGTTTTTGAAATACATCTTGTCCGACTTCTTTAATCTAAGGAGAAATGAGAAAGGTTACAGTTATCTACCCAAGGTCTTGTAAAACTCAGAGGCTGAGAGAGATGGAAGCAAGTAGCAGGGGACAAAGCACAAGAGTCAGGCAGGAAGAGAAAGGATCAGGGCTCCTCTCAGAGTCACATCGGCGCACTGTGACCTGGGAGAGTCAGTGGTCCCGAGGTTGCTTGTCACTGAGCGACATGAACCGCATCTACATGCTGTGTGCACTCACGCACTGCCTTAGGAAGGAGCTTCAAGGTCTCTCCTAGAGTTCCAGATGGGAAATCAAAGCTCATCCACTGAAACGCTGCACCTGAGATCATGAAGAAGCCCAGAGGAGGCCACGTCCAGCTTCGCCCTCTCATTTCCAGGACCCTGTGCTCTATAAAACACAGCTGCCTTGCCCTGTAACATCCGGGTCTTAAACACAGGACGCTCCCAGAGGCACAGCAAGTGGTAAGCCAGAGGATAACTAAGTCTAAAGGAAATTTAAGTTTATCGAAAAACAATGAATCTGTGGCTCCATTTCAAGATCACTGCCAAATAAAATAAATGAGAAATATTAAATGTAACCAATATTCTCAACCACTTCCGTTACAGAATCAAACACAGACCCCTGTACCTCTCAGTCACACTCTTAACATATTCCATTCCTTGCCCCCCCTTATTACTTCACCTATTATTATCTGTTTCCCCTCCATTTTCACTGCTAAGCCATAAAAAATGACTCCTGAGTAAGTGTTCAGTGCTGCTCAGAGGAGAGCTTTCTGAAAACCCTAATAAATCACTACTGTCTTCTCACCCTCTGGCTCTCTGCATTAGGCTGTTAGCACGGCTTTCTTCTCCTAGGCCCCCTACCTCTCCTCCTCCTCCTCCTCATTCTGCCTGTCTATTGCTGTTTTTCTAGTCTAGTAGGCACAGCGCTGAATCGGAAAGACTCTGCCAAGACCCTTGGCAGGCGCCAGCTTCCAGGAATGCTGCCCACCACAGCGGGGCAGAGAAGACAGGGCGGGGGGCAGAGAGGCAGGAGAGAGGGCAGGGCCTGGGGTCTGTCTTGCAGGCAGCACAGGTTTCCTTGGCCAATCAGCCACTCTCGGGTGCTCAGCTTTCTCCTGCCAGGGTCAGGATTACAAGTGCTCACGGGCCCTTGCTGTAGTTCTCCTGGGAAGAGAAGCAAAAGGAAGGAGGAGAGGGAAAGGAGGAAAAAAAAAAAGGCAAGCCAGCACACCACCCAGAGTTGGGCAGGCTCCACAGGGCATAGCCACGTGCCTGGAGCACACGGTCCTGTGGGCAGCCAGCCAGGGTTGCCAGGACTCCCACAGGGGCCGGGGGGGGGGGGGTGCTGGGCACCAGGAGAGCAGCTGTTTCCACACTCACAGACAGGAGCAGCTCTCTCAGAATCAGTGCTGCGGGGTGAACATGGGGAGAATGCCCTAGCCCAGAGGGAGAGAAAGGTCGGGCTGTGTTCTGTGAGTGTGGGGCTTGGGGGCGGGGGTCCTATTTTTGCAGAGGAAAGAGAACTGGATGAGCACATCCCTAACTGGGGGTGTGAGCGCTAGGAGCCCGACACTCTTGTCCCTATTTTCATGTAATTCCCCTCATTAGGGCTCTATGTACCCTGCATGTGCATGCCAGGCACAGGGATACATTTGTGCATGCATTATCTTGATTTGCTGTCCTAAAACCCCATTGGACAGCAACTACAGTCTCCACTCTACAGGTGAGTAAACTGAGGCTTAATGAGATTGAGAAACTGTCACATTACAACGGAGAGTCCATGATGAAACCCTAGACCCTAGGCCAGGCCTATACTGCCATCG